>MU127423.1:861191-1072535 GCA_014904945.1 Gyrodon lividus
GAGGAGGAGGGGGGGGGTGAGGAAGATGGAGATGGGGAAGTAGCGTAGAACGTCCCATCGGACTCCTCATGTACAATTAGCATAGTTTTGTTTTGGTGAATTGAAAATCATGTTTCCACCCTCATTTGAGTGAATCAAGGGATGTGGACTTTCTGGGATATGCAGAGTGAAAGTCCGAGACGAGTTCCGATGCATGAGCAAGCTCAGTCGCGAGAATCCAGGAAGTTTCTTCATCAGTCCCTTCATAGCCCACCCACTTTACCAGGTACAGGAGTTGGCAATTCCTACGTCGACGGTCGATTTTGGAGTCTATGATTTGGGAGATTTTGTATTCGGGTTCTCCGTCGACTTCGACTGGGGGAGGTGGGGGTTGGACCCAATTGGGATGGTGTTCGGAGTTGCAGGTTCCAACTGAGAGACGTGGAAAACGGGATGGACAGCGCACATGGAGTCCGGGAGTTGGAGGGTGAAGGACAGGGGTCCAGCTTGGGCGATGATGGGATAGGGTCCGAGGTTCTTTTCCGAGAGTTTCTTGGAAGGGCGAGTGGAATGGAAGTAGTTTGCCTTGACGAACACTTGGTCTCCGATCTGGAAGTCTGGTGTGGGGAGTTGTCAGGAATCCACAGGTCCTTGGTAGCATTGCTGAGTGCGGGCCATTTCCGTGCGTAGGAATTCGTGGAGTTCCTATAGGTCAACTGCATATTCACGGGCATGGGATGAGGTCAGATCCCTTTCAGGGTAGAACAAGACGTTGGGATGATAGCCTTTGTTAGCGAAGAATGGGGATACTCCTGTGGTAGTGCTAGGGGCATTATTGTAGGCAAATTCCACAAGGGGTAGGAGTTCCGACCAATTGTCCTGTTGGTAATTGCAGTAGATTTGGAGATACTGCTCGAGGGTCTGGTTTGCCTGTTCTGTTTGCCCACTGCCTTTGGGATGGTATCCAGAAGTGAAGTGAAGTCGGATGTCAAGGGCCTTCCCGAGGGAACAGAAGAAGTGGGAGATGAACTCGGAACCCCATCAGAGGTGATATGGGAGGGAACTCCGTGCTTGGAAAACACATGGAGCAGGAATAGTTTCGTGAGGCTCGGAGAGTCGATAGTGTCATTAGTGGGAATGAATATGGATTGCTTGGAAAGGCGGTCAATGACTACAAGGATTGCAGTATATCCGCCGGAGGAGGGAAGTTGTTTGATGAAGTCCATGGAAATGGAGTTCCAGGGCTTTTTGGGGATTGGGAGCTGCTTGAGCATCCCGTAGGGGCGGTGTCTAGGGGTTTTAGCTCGGGTGCAGGAGGTGCAGGAACTGACATAGTTCTTGACAAAGGTGTGGAGTCCTGGCCAAGTGTATTCCCGGCGGACGAGCTCTAATGTCCTGTTTTTTGGCCGAAATGTCTGGACAGGGGGTGGTTGTGCTTGTATCAGAGGATGCAAAGACGGAGGTCCTTAGCTTCTGGGACAAAGATGTGATTATTGAGTGTCAGGAAACCTTCAGGGTTGACAGCCCACCGGGAGTCCAACGAGTCCGAAAGATGGAGGGAAGCTACAGGGTCGGAGGACAGGGAATCTAGGATGTCCTTATGAATGTCTTCAATGTCAAGCAGGGATAATGCCCGGAGGACCGGGGCGAGTAGGATAGTGGCTCATAGGGACAAGGCGAGCTGTTCCTAGGTGAACACTGGACGGAGGTTGTGGGGATTGATGTTGGAATACAAACATCGTGTGGCTATGCTACAGCTTACGTAATCATGTACTTACTTTTGTAGTTTGTACTTAGCTCTACCTCAGTGACTGACTATACAGTACACTGAGGTGAGACTCGTCTATACTCGTTTCTTACTTATACTGATTCCCCTGTAGCTTATATCTAACCACAGGTGAATCTATAGTGACTGACTATACAGTACACTGAGCTTATATCTAACCACAGGTTATGAGTCCCGAGCTTCGGAATAAGTCTCAAAAGGAAATTTTCTCTACCTCAACGTAACAACCGAAAAGATGTCGAACAGTCATGATTGTGGCAAATCCAACAGATTTCTAATACCTAAGCTAGATGCTACAGGAAAGAACTGGACTGTCTGGAAATTCAGAGTTGACATGGGTCTTGGAGCCAAAGGACTGAAAGGACATCTCTATGGCATGAAATGGAAGCCTATTGACCCAGCTAGTGGTCACTCACCGGCGTGGATACCAACCACACCTGCTGAGATAAAGGCATACGAGGACTATGAGAAAAACCTTGCAGAATGGGATAAGAACGACAACACTGCTCGACAGCAAATCTGCTGGAACATTCCTGATTCCCTAATCACTCACCTCCTCGCAAAGACCACTGCTGCAGAATGCTACGAAACCCTCAAAGAAATGTTCGAAGGTCATTCCTTTGTCATCTGTCTTGAACGTAGACGACAGCTCAGCGAGATGAAGCTGAAGGAGGGTGGAGACACTCGTGCTCACCTCGACAAGATGATGACCATAAAAGAAGAACTCACTTCAATGGACGAACCAGTCTCAGACAAGGACTTTTTCAATATGGTCTATGTGTCACTCCTGAAAAGCTACAACTCTGTCTTATACTCAATTTCAATGAGTATGAGCCTTCACAGTTGACGAATCACTTCCGCTGAACTCATGCAAGTCATCCTCAATGCTTACAACCATAGTGGTGTGCAGAGCAGTGGGAAGCTGAAGTCAAAAGACGACGACGCAGCATTTACGGCAGGCTCATCAAAGAAGGGCAAAGGTCAAAAGCTGAAGCCTACCATCATATGCCACAACTGCGGCTGGGAGGGTCATAAGTCACCAAGTTGCTGGGAAGAGGGTGAAGGCAAAGTGGGTAAAGCCCCGAAGGGCTGGAAGCCTAGAGGGAAGAAGGAGGGGTCAGTGAAGGACTCAAAGGTCAAAGCTAATACAGCCACGAGTACCGAGAACGAGCCAGATGCTGTATGGCTTGCAGATGGCACTGATGAAGGTCATGACAAGCTCAAGGCTACATCAGCCCTGTTGTACACAATGCTCACCTTGACAGACATTCAGACGTCTACTATGACTATGGAACTCTACAACAGCAGTGCCTCACAACATCTATCCCCTTATAAAAAGCATTTCACCAACCTTATTCCTATATCCCCGAAACCTATCACTGCAGCAGATGGATGCACATTTGACACGATCAGTCGAGGAGACTTGCACATTGAAATACCTAATGTGCAGTCAACGACACGCATATTATTGAAAAATGTGTTGTACGCACCTTCAATGAGTGTAACCCTTGTCTCAATCAGTAAGCTCACAGCTGCTGGGTATACAGCACTGTTTTGCAACTCCGTTTGTCGAATCCACAACCCACACAAGTCAGTGGTGGGTGAGATACCCCTTAATAATTGCCTGTATCGTGTCAAGCATCAGAACTCGAAGACTTTCACAAACACTGCCCAAGCAATCAAAACCCTTACCATGGAGCAACTGCATGCTTGCCTATCCCATATTGCACCAGCCACAATCCACGAGATGTTGGCTAAAGGCATGGTTGACGGAGTATGTTTAGACCCATTAAATGAGACCATGGGTCAGTGCAAAGCCTGCGAGTATGCAAAGGTCACATGCAAACCTATTGGGAAGGAGCGTGAGCCAAAACGTTGTGAAACATTCAGTGATGAAGTGCACACAGACCTATGGGGACCATTGCCCATTCAAACCCCTGGCAAGAAGAGCTACTATGCATCATTTACAGATGACTACACTCACTATATGCACCTCTACCTCCAAAACTCAAAATCCGAAACCTTCGACTCCTATAAGCAGTACGAAGCATGGGCCAAGACACAACATGGAACATCAATCAAATGTTTGCGGTCGGATCACGGGGGAGAGTACTTGAGCGAAGAATTTAGCCGTCATTTGAAGGCCACAGGAACGGAATGGAAACTTACTGTTCATGATACCCCACAGCATAATGGTGTCGCTGAACAACTCAACCGTACACTCGTCAAACGTGTTCATGCTATTATGCACACAACAGGACTCCCAAAGTTTCTGTGGGGCGAAGAATCACACAGCCTCGTGAGTGCTCAACGGCAAGACACTGTACGAGCTGCTGCATAGGAAACGTCCAAATATTGCAAACATACCGTGTTGGGGTACCCGTGTATGGGTGCATGACCCAAATGCCTCCAAACTTGATGCTAGAGCACATGAGGGGTGATGGGTTGGTTTTAACACTGAGAGCAGGGGCCACCGGGTTTACCTGGAGGACCATCAGATGGTCGTGGTTGAGCAAAATGTCTCATTCGAGAGACGTGAGGCATTGGCATTGGGTCCACCATGCCCACAGATCAAGGGGGAGAAAGGAAAAGGGTCAGGCAACGATCAGCGTGCTGATCTCAAGGATTCAGCAACAACTGATGTACCCAAACCCCCACCTCCTCCCACCATCACCACGAAGCCTGATGCTGCACCCAATAACACGAACATGTTGTCGTCGACCACCATTGATCCACTAGGCTCAAATTTTGAAGCACCTGCACCACCTCTCAGACATTCAACTCGACAACGAACTGAATCACCTTACCTTCGAATGCTACACAGCCACAAAGGCACCCATGACAGTCGAGGGGGGGAACCGATTTTTCCTCGAGGTGTTTAGAGTGTTGATGTTGAAGGCAGTGGAGAGAGCATGGGTGGAGTGGCTGATGCCAGTGTGCAGTGGAAATTGGAAGGTGATGAGGTTACTTATGCAATGTTTGTGGGAACTTGCGAAGCTGAGGTGTTGGAACCACACACCATGGATGAGGCTCGTTCACAGTCTGATTGGCCTCAATGGGACAAAGCAATAAAATTAAAATCCGAGCTCAAAAGTCTTGACGACACACATACATGGGATGTCGTGGAATGACCACTGTCAACATTGTCAACTGCAAATGGGTATTCAAAATCAAGAAAAACTCAGCAGGATAAGTACAAAGCTCAACTCATTGCACGCGGATTCACACAAGTCCAGGGGGTAGATTATTATGAAACTTATGCCCCGTAGCTCGCCTCGCATCCCTCCATCCCATTTTAGCCATTGCTGCACGTCATGATTGGGACGTGGACGTTTTCAATTTTCACAGCACATTCCTTAATGGGAAACTCAATGACGACGAAATAATATTCATGGAACTCCCACCTGGTTTCGACAAAGGGGGGCGCAATCTCATCGCACGTCTGCGCATGGCGCTTTACGGCTCAAAACAAGGTGCATTAAAGTGGTATCAGTGGCTCTGTAAGGAGCTTTCTATTTTGGGTTTTCACCGTACCGAAGCCAATTGGGGAGTTTTCATCGCAAAAATAGGCACTCATTCAGAACCTTCAAGATAATGACGCCAATGTCGGAAAGCTTCATGGATAGCGAGGAGCTCCTAATCATGAGTGTCATAGTTGAGTTCCAGGGCTGTCAGGGTATGGGAGTAGAACGCAATGGGGTGGAATTCCTTGTCCAGGCACTGGATCGAGAGGATTCCCACGATAGCATAGTCTGAAGCATCGGTTTCGACCATGATAGGACAGTCCGGAATCCAGTGAGTAAGGATAGGGGCTCAGGTGAAGGCGGAGCAGCAGGAATCGTCGAAGTTCCAGGGGGCATTTTTCCGAGTGAGTCGGGTGAGCGGGACAACGATGTTGGAGTAGTTGAAGATGAAATGACAATAGAAGTTGACAAACCTAAGGAAGGACTGAATGTCCTTGACTTTCTGGGGTTCGGGCCAAGAAGCACCTTCCTCTAAGTCAATCTTGAGATCAAATTCCCTGTGGGGCGCAAGGGTATCAGCCTTGCACTTACTGAAGACATCGGGGAAATCATGATAGTCCAGAGGGACGGAGGAAAGATTGACTTCTTTGGGGGTTCCGGAAAGTCTGGAGTCCCGGGATACAGAATGGAGTTTGGAGTCCTGGGGACGGAGGTGAATGCTGAACTGCTTGGAACCATCGAGTTTGCACACGTGCACAAAAGTAGCAGCATTGACAAATGAGATGCAAGGAGCTTCGCGAGGCAGTTTGTTGGGAGTGTCGGAGTGAGATAGGGGTCCAGGGTCCGGAATCTCTGGAGGTGATGTCGGGGGTGTTGGCAAGTCTTGAGCCAGCATTCGGAAAGTAATACTGCCCAGTACCCAGTCAATCAACAGATTGTAGCGGGTGAGCCAGTTGTGTCCTAGAACAAGGGAACAAGAAGAATCCAACGGAGTAACATAAAATGTATCGGAGGTGACAAAGCCAGAAGGGAAACAAATGGAAAGGTCAACAGCACGGGTAATCGTAGAATTGGAAGTACCATCAAAAAGTTTCAACAAAATAGGAGGAACAGAGTATGTCGGAAAATGGTGCTTGTCAATGAAAGTAGTATCAATGAAACAATCAGTAGAACCACAGTCTAACAAAGCAGGAAATGCGGAAATTTCGGAAATTTCGGACAGGGAAACAAGAGGCATAAGGGCCTTGGGATCATAAAGAGCGGACACATTGAGACGGGTCTCTGTAGGTGCATGGTGGGATTCAACGCAGCCTTCTTCCATGCAGAGTCCAGAAGGCTGCACCCTAATTTTTTGCCTCAGGGGAAGTGGCCTCCAGCTTGGCTTCCAGAGCAGGGGAGGTCTTCGCTGCATGGGCTTTGGACATGCGGGAAGTGGACTTCTGGCAGTCCTTAGCTACATGTCCAGCGGCTCCGCAGAACATGCACAGCTTGAGGCCAAAGCAGCATTTGTTTTCCTCGGAGATGAGGTGTCTGTCCTTCCCGAGTTTGCTGGAGAGGTCGAATGCAGGTTTTGGGATAGGGGCGGAGGACTTTGCCAACAAGGACACGGAAGTGTTGGATGAAGTGGTGGGTTTCGGAGATGAGGTGGTGGGAGTACTTTTGGAGGTGGAGGACTGGTTTCCAGAGGGTCGGATTTGGCGAGCGACTTCGGACTTGCGTTCCCAATATCTCCCGTCGATAGTCTGGGAGAGTGTCCAGAGTTCTCCTAGGGAGCACGGTTTTCCGATGCGAGAAAGCTCGTCTTTGATGCAATCCGGAAGTCCATTGTAGAAGTGATGTCGAAGGGCTCCCTTGCTGTAACCCCGGACCTGGGAGGCTAGGCAATTGAATTCCATCACATATTTGTTGATATGCTGGGAGTCTTTCATGGATAGGTGGTCAAGTTGGTGTTCAGCATCACTGACAGGGTCGTGGGGGCCAAAGTTGGTCTGGAGCTCAAGGACAAATTCCCAATAATTGTCTATCCAGTCCAAATCGTCCATCTGGAGGAGGTCGGGCTCAAACCATTCAAGGGCCATACCTTTTAGGTAAGACTGGGTGAAGGTGACTTTCGTGCAGTCAGTCCGGAATGCGCAGGGATGGTCCTGGAAGTTGAGCTTGCATTGGACCAGGAAGGCCCGCAGCTTGCGAGGGTCAGTCCCATCAAAGGTGTCGGGTTCCCGCACCTTTGTGCATGGAGATGAGGAGTTTTCAGATTTGCGGTCGTGGTGCGATAACTCAGCAAGGCTGCAAACTGTGTTTGCAAGCGCCATGATAGGGTTAGGTGGGATTGCATTGTCGGGGTTGTCATCATCAGAGGGGTCAGGGTCGTCGTCACTGCCGTTCCCATTATCAGAGGGGTCCGGGGCACCCCCGGAGGGGTGATGACCTGCGGGAGTAGGGGTAGAGATGATTTGAGACAGAGGTTGATGTACAATGAGCAGAAAAGCTTCAGAATTGTTTGGCAACATTGGGGCCTCAACGCGAGGTCATTAGGGAGTGCAGGGCGTCTTCTTGGGCTGCCTCTGACTGAGCTGCATCGATGCTTTGCATACTGCATGTTTTGGCACGAGTCTGGATAGTTCTAGACATGTGGTAAAGATATGATGTTAGCAAACTCATAGAGGTTTGAGCTTGAATATACTGTTAAGTCCGGGTTCAATCCCGGAATTCCCGGATAGTCCAGAGTGCGTGGAAGGGCAGAGTTTGGCAGGAATCCCTGAGGGGGGTCGGAGGTGTAAGGAACTTCAGCTTCAGCTTATGTGCTGTGCCCCTGTACGAGTTCTGTTCCTTGATTTTGGAGCGGAGGGTCGGAGATCAATCCTAAGGTCAACTTAAGGACTGAGGAGGTTCAGAGTGAAGCAGATCAGGAAAGAACAGGATTTAGTTAATATTCAAACTAAGGAAATATTGGAGAGTACAAGCGGGTTTATATACTGAAGAGTCCAGAAGATATAAAGATGTTTAAAGTATGTTGGACGAATCGGAGTTTCAGGTTTCTGGAAGAAAGTAAGGAATGAATCAGAATGGCGTCAGAATGGGAGAATAATGACTAAAGGCAAGGGGAAAGGGAATTATTGATAGGAACTGTAGATGTCAAGAAGTGTCAAAGGAAAGTGACATATGTCAAGAGATAGCCGAGATAGGAATATAAAAGTCCAGGACAGGAATGTGAAAGTCCAGGACAGGAATGCAGAAAGTCTGGGACGGGAATGTGGAAGTCTGGGATGGGAAATACGGGATTCGGAATGTCCAATGAAAGAGAAATCTTCCAAGGTAAAGTCTGAGGCTCAGGATTCAGGATTTGATCATAGGGGGTCAGAATTGGGCCAGATGGGTTAGGGAAGTTTCAGGATGTGACAATGATGGAAGGTGTCTTGCAGACAGGTTAATCACTACAAGAAAACCTGGTCTGATGACTGTGGGAACATTCCAGAAGTGGTGCCAAGGGTGACCATGAGAATGTATGGCAACAAAAGTGCAGGTAGGATGCCAAAAGGCCCCTGTGTGCCTGAGTGACCTGTGGGTCTAACAAGGTGGAGCCTCCCACCCCCACTTGTTCTACCCATTTGCAACCAATCTAGCCTGGGGTAGCCACTCTCACATGGTTATGGCTGTGACTTGAGTCAAAAATCCCTGGGTAGGGCATTAGATTGGTAGTTGGTATCCTAAGCATCAGCCAGATGGACTACTGGTAGGGGCAGCAGCTGTGAGTCCCCTGATGAGAACTGTCACAAGTTCAAAACCACTGCCCCCACTTTCTTTTCCTGCCCCTTGTCATACTGTACATGATCCACCACATGGCCCGGCCCTTATCTTCGGAGAGGGGCGTCCCGACGGATGACTAAGCAGGTGGACAGCGCGGCATGTTCTCTTGTGCACTGTGGCTGAGGCAAGAGGACCCCAGTACCTAGTCTGTGTCCTGTTTACATCACCTGACAACTTAGGATGACGGGTGTCACATGTCACAGCCGACCCCCCCGAACTAGGGTCGTATTACTACAGTAGATTGAGTAACATGCAATCAAACGCCCCGGAAGTCCAAGCACCATTGTCTCTGTCACCGCCTCCCCACTCCACCGTCATCGCATCGCTCGTCGTTGCTGTTTCTAAGGGTGCCACTTTCAGCTTGCTTGCACTTCTCCACCTACCAGAGTATCCCAACAACCCATCAACCTTTATTTGTAACCCACTTCAGCTTTCTGGCGGTTGCGACGAGCCTGTCTCTCAAGAAGCTTGGATCCAATGGCAGGTTGGATGGAAGGAACATTTGATAAGCGGTAAATTGAGCGTTACACAACGTGGACTCACACCAACGCATATTCCGAAAACCGGACCAACAGAAGACAGACGCAGTGAAAGCATTATCCAGATCATAGGCTGAGAGTGCGAAGGCAAATTGAATTGTGGCCACTTACCGTTCCATCCCACTTTCTCCAGAAGGTAAGTCTTGCGGCTATGCAACGAACCGTAGGCTCGCGAATCCATAAGATCTTGGAGGTTCCAACCTTCATGTTTGGCAAGAACTTAGGATACATTCAATGATGTATGGAATGTCACCAAACGAGGAACGAAATTGACCACAGCAGAGAAAAGCGTCAGTTTCGAATACTGCAGCCAGTTGACATACCCAGTCAGGGGGTATTTGTGAGAAGGAGTGTGGCTGCGCCAACGTGCTACACAGGAAAGCGTCTTTCCCTGCGACATCAACAATATTGATGCAAAGGGTCGGTGTCGTTCGATCGACACAGAATCACAAATATACCGATCATTCCATGGGTGGTGATATATATGCCAGGTCGCCCTGGATAATTAGGCTCGGCCTGCAGCTTTAAACTTCCGTTCACGACAGGCTTCTCCTTCGAGTCAACATTACCCCCCTTCGAGTTGAGGGTTGGACAACGCTGTGGGGTCTGTCAGGGAGGCATCGCGGGCGCTACACTCCCAGACGTCCATATGCACACTGCAAGACATGATGATGCCAGCGATTGAGCGATTCTTACATATCGCTGACTTTGACCCTCGCGACCCCAGGATGTCGGTTATACAAATTCTTCTTTGACCGACACGTTGACACTTGGTGCCAACGAAGCGACCTAGGGTCAATCAACGGATTTAAAGTGATTCGGGCGGGAAATTATTTTTGCGTCCCAACCATCGTAATCGTGGTCGTGGTCGTGATCATAATCTGTCATGAACCTAGCTCTACCGTCAAGGTTTACGTTTCACCATTTTCTGCGAAAAAGAAACGAAGAAAAGCCGGGGTGAAAAGGACAAACCCTCACAAATTTTCGTAAGCTCTCTGTTCGTGTTCATTCCTTCCCCCATTTCCCTCGAAACCCCGACTACACATCATGTTGACTTTCGGGCGTTTATGGATGCTCGCCCTTGTTGCTGCTGCCATCAATGGCGAACAGGTACAGAAGCAGGACCTGACACTCCCAGCAAGCGCCACTACTCAACGCGACGCTGTCGTGTCTCTTTTCGTCGACTCATACGAGGCGTACATGTGCGCAACGTTCGGAATGCGACACGTCGCCGTGAACTAATGAGTTACGCCACCCAGGGACTATGCTTGGGGTCACGACGACCTACTTCCTGTCTCTAAATCGTATACTGATGGACGAAATGGATGGGGCGCGTCCATTGTAGACGCCATGAGCACTATGGTTCGTGTTGGTATGCCCAAAACATCACAAGTGGTCTGATTTTGTCTCTTGTAGTGGATTATGGGACTTTATGACTGGTTTAACCAAACGGTCAATCACACCACAGCCGTGGACTTTCGCAAGTCGCAAACCGACGACACTGTCAGGTAAAACACGGCAGTCGTCGGATCATGTAACGTGTTTGAAAACATTTACAGTCTTTTCGAAACCACTATTCGTTACATTGGAGGATTCTTGAGTGCTTACGAGCTCTCCGGGTATCAATATGATGTCCTGGTTGACAAAGCCGAACAACTTGCCGAACAACTGGCATATACTTGGGTCGGGGTAGGTCGCTTTCACCAATCGTATGGGAGGGACATGGTAACCTTTAATGTGCAGGACAACGCCATTCCCTTTGGGAACATTAACTTCACCGGACACAAACCCACTATCGCACAAGTAAGTCTTGAAGACCTTGCTGGTTCTTGACTTACCAAATCACTTAGACCAGCATCGCTGGAGCTGGTACTGTACGTTAGTTCCTCCAAACTTGGGGCGCAAAGATCTTGGGTTCATCTGCCATTTCCAGCTCACCTTAGAGTGGAATCGCTTGAGGTAGAGGTGAATTTTTATTTGAATTGATAATATCTAACCGTAAGCCAGCTTGTACACCAATAATGAAACCTACCGCCAGCTTGCTGAGAAGGCCGCGCAGCACATCATCAACATGGTAAATCTTGCCACTTTAGTTCAACCATGGCTCTGACCTGACTGTAACTCTGTAGCCATCGCCACTGCCTGGTATGCCTGCACAAGGACTTGATCCTTCCACTGGCAATGCCGTTGGCGGCTATGTGGTAAGTAGCTCGCTTGTTGAGCCTGTCCTAGTTGATCAGTGACTTGCAGACCTGGGGTTCAGGATCCGACTCATACTTCGAATACTTGATCAAGTATCCTCGTCTTACAAACACCGACGACAACTCGTACGCTGACGCATGGTTGACCGCTGTCGATACCTCCATTAGGGAGCTCTTGAGGGTACGGCCGTTGACAAATAGCTTTCAAGGTGTTTCCGACCATATTATATCCTCAGACTTCTACCGTTGGTGACTGGCTCTATCTCGCTGACTACGATGACAACAAAATGATCCGCCATGTTGGCTCGCACTTAGCATGTTTCCACGGTGGCAATTGGATTCTCGGTGAGTTAAGCGTGGCCACCACTGGAATGAACTGACGAGCTTTCAGGTGGGAAGCTTACTAACAATGATACCCTCGTCAATATCGGTCTTGAGCTCACCGATGCATGCTGGAATACCTATGCCAGCACTGCGTATGTCTTCGTCTGAACCACTTCGCGACAGTCACTCACAAGCTCATAGCACTGGCCTTGGCCCTGAAGGATTTGCCTATGCTTCCAGCGACGGCAGCTACACCGGCGGCCCCGCGCCTGATGCTGAGCAACTACAATTCTACAACAAGCACGGTTTCTACATTACTGATTCTGATTATATCCTCCGTCCTGAAGTTCTTGAGTCTAATTTCTATGCATGGCGTGTTACTGGCGACACTAAGTACCTTGATAACGCTGCCAGTGCTATCTCAAGCATTCAGCAGTACCTCTCCACTACGGTCGCATACACTGGCATCAATGATGTAAACAACGTCAATTCGAGCAAAATCGATGATATGGAAAGCTTCTGGTTCGCTGAAGTTCTCAAGTACCTGTATGTCCACTCGCTCCACGCTGCGAGTCTTCACATCGCTAAAGCTTTTCCATAGCTACTTGACCTTCGATGACCCCGAACACATTTCCCTTGATGATTGTGAGTATCCAGCAGTCGTCCAAGGGTCTAACTAAGCTTGCACTGTCAGACGTGTTCAATACCGAGTGCCACCCCTTTAAAGCTCCAACTGCCAAGAGCACATATGGCTCTCCTCGCCCGTTCTCTGCGGCGCAGGCTTGAGGCCCATGGGCCGCTGGCACTGTACCTGCCCCCACTTCTCAAAATGAAGAAACAGCCGAGGTACCGGGGTGCGATATGGACATACGACTGTCCTTTCGTCCATTCATCTTGTTCTAGCTTTGGTTATCCACGCTCTTTTGACTACTTCGCTCTTTTGACTACTATCGACTTGAGGTGATCCGTGCCCACTCGGTCGGCGTAACAAATAAATATTGCTTATACCATTGTGAGGGTCAGCCTCAGAGTCTTTACCCTCCCCTGGGATGAAGCGCTCGGGCTTGAACAAGAAAGGCTCCGGATACACTTCAGGGTCATGCATCATCTGCCTGAACATCGAGGAAAGAACCGTCAAGTCGACCCACAGACGAAATTACTTGGACAGACACTGACCACATGCTCGGAAATATATACGTGCCTTTTGGGATGAAGTAGTCCTCATATACATCGTCTTCAGTTGTCACATGTGTGATACCTAGCTGACAGAAGTGAATCTCAGTCACATGCCGCTACAGTCGTTGACAGTTGTGAATGATAGCATCATACCTAGCGGTGTGATCACGAACCAGCAAAGAAGCTCAATGCAATGACTAGCGCATTTACGTAGGGAAGCTGCTCGCGGTCTTGAATGGTAGGGAGTCTATCCAAGCCAACGACGGCATCAATCTCAGCCTGGGCCTTAGATTGCACTTCAGGGTACAAAGTCATTAAAAGGAATAACACTTTTCTTGCTGAGACGGTCTAGGCAGTGATTCAGTAAACATTACAAGCAGGCACGCACCCATCTTACCGTATCTGAGCCCGCTGTAGGTAGATCTAAGCATGCTAACAAAAGTTCAACAGAGAGCGACGTATCTCCGAAGATAGTGTGTCCCGCCCACTTGATCACATGTTCTTCCTCCGGCGAAGGCGTTTTTGTTCCCATTAACTCAGCGGTGAACGATGGCAGAGCTGTTCCTTCTGCCTGTCGATTGGTCAGAACACACGCTCCCATTTTTTGAAGGGCCAATGCTCACTACTTGTGCCTTCACCGTCTCGTACGGTTTGTCGGTCATCTCTTTGAGTGCCCTGCGTCCCTCTTTTATTTTGTGGAAAGAGGCACCTGGGAACCACGACGGGAGATACCTCACTGGGGCTATGAGTTACGACACCAGAGAATCATAGACGAGAGACTCTTACAAAAAGGCAGGATATCCACCAAGAATGGTTCGGCTGAAGTGGTACGTGAGAAGTAACTCAGCGCATCCTCAGCGGTTGCGAGGTACGGATCGTCTTCGTCCTGAACTTCATAGCCATGGGAGATCACAAGAATAATCGCTCCTGCCATCCTGTACCGTCCATTAGCGACATTCTTCCACTACGGAATTGAATATAAATGCAAATTCAACTTACCACCGTAGTCGCTTCAAAATCCGATATCCCTGACGCTCGACATGATGGTAGTAAGTCTCCAATATCGATCGGGTACCAATCACTCGATGAACCCTCTTCCGGAATTCCTTGAACCGATCACCATACTGCGATATGACGAGGGTGTTCTTCCAGCCAATCATTTCTCCGGCTAATACAAAGTTTGGCCGGTTGGAGGATTTGACACTCCTCTTCTCAAGGAGTTCTATGGCATGCTTTGAGGAGTTCAGCACCACAATACGTCGTCCAAGGACCCTGATGGAGATGATGTCGCCTTTTGGGTCCCGGGAACGTTCAGATTGAGTGCAGCACCATCAAGAGAATCTTTGTCAGTCAGAGGTACTTGGCTGATGGTCAAATAATAGCGAACCATACTGCTTTTGTCACTTGGAAAATGTCTCCCAAGATCCCTCGTTGGGAACATCAAAGAAATTACCAATGATGGGGAGCGCTTTAGGACCTGGAGGAAAGGGTACAATTCGCTTAGATTGTAGGACATGTCTGACGAGAAGGAGCGCCAAAGCTGCCAGTGAGACGTCGAGCCATATTGAAGTCATCCAAGTTTCCGTCTTCGAGGTAGATGTACCGCTGGCAGAAACGCGCTCTTATGTATAATACCACACGTTAGCCAAGTTTCTAGATGGAGGCAACTGGTCATCTTAACCGACAGTGTTGATGCCATAGACTCATAGTATCATTGATTGATTCATGACTGGTGGCTCTCCGCGAAGGGAACCTTACTTAGATGACTTACAGTACCGCATGTAAGTTTCCTCAGTTAAACCTACATAACTGTTACATGCACCTGAGCGAGTAGCCTGGGTATCCTTCCGAGTTGCTGCTGCTAGAGCCTCGCAAAAGAACAACACGCTGCAGGCAACAGAAACCTTGAAAAGAGAGTTCGCTCCACTGGCATGGATCCATGCTGGAGGCTACAAAGTGACAAGCACAACTGTTAATGCTGCTCAAGCGTGCCACTGTTATCGTGGGGGCTCTAGTAGCTCGTCGTGAGAGATGGAAGGTTTGGGGTCATGAGGTAGGCCAGCACTTCTCGGCTACAGCCAATTTCAAGTTGAGGCCAGGTCAGGGATGCGATGTTGCGGTTGCTGGCTGGCAACTTCATCTACTAACTTAAGCGCTCGGCGAGTGCTCGATGAGCAGATCGTTTTGGAATAGCTCAGGGAAACTACCACTTTGGGCAACAGATACTTATTCTCCACCAATCAATTAATCAGAACTCGCAAAACCATCACCAAACTCTTTCGTAAATTTGAGAGGTAGTCTGATGAATCACGGATGAACCATACATCGGGCTTCTGTACGTCTTTAATGCATTATGTACCAAGGTCTCGCAGATTCCTCCTAGGGGCCTGTTTTAATTGCGATTCTCTGGTCTTCTGCGCACTTATTGCTGTATCTTGTGCATTCTAGGCAATCCCAGAGACATCCAGGCGGTGAACTGTGACGAAGCAGCCATAGCAGGAGAACAACACATGAGCTTCTTTGATGTTCACGCGCCCATCTGTTGAATTGAGCACGATAAGAATTTGTGGCCAGCTCCACAACCCCACCACCGAGCACATGAATACGACTGGGAACGAGCACTGTTTTCATTCTAGCGAGCGTAATAAGCGACAACTTAACACATGCAAGCTCTATCACCATTGTAGCTTTTTAATACCTCCCAGCCCTCCACTCGCCTGTTGTGACCAGTGCGGTCTTACCAGCAAAGATGGTGGGAATAGCGAGGATGCTACCGTACAGCAAAACCTGACCGAGCTTGAGATCTACCCAGTACCAAAAAATCAGGACCTCGAAGGCGCCCAGGAGTGCAGTGAAGGGGAAGATGCGAGGCGAGACCAAGTGCGGAGCGCTCACACCCATCTTTCCCCACTGGAAAGAGTGTGTCAATAAGTTCGTGGGATTGCAAACATGTACACGACGCACCAGACCAAGTAAAACTGCCCATGGAGAGAGAACGAGCGCGGCAAAAACTGCGGACACGAATTTAGGGGGCAGTTTTTGATCGGGACGGAACGCGTGTGCGATGGTGGGCAGGGCATGGAACGATGCTTCGCCAGGGTGCGGTGCGGGTGTCGATGACGCAGGCACATAGAGGTCAAAGAGATCGTACTTTGCTGGGTCGTGCACGAACGAACCAAGAACCAAAGACACGGCCAGTGGGCGGTCTGCCGTCGGTGGCAGTGACGCTGGTGGACGTGCCATGTTCTGAAGACAAGTCAGTGGGAACAAGAAAGGGCCTCTGTGGAAGAAAAACTCACCAGCTCGAACTTGGCTTTACCTCCAGGAGTGACGCGGACGGGCTGAATACCTTCTTCGCCCGAAACGCTGTCATAGAAGCGGAGGAATGTCTGGTGGGGCTGAACACCCTTGCCCTCACCATTCTCCGTTACTTGAAACGTCAGTTTGAGCGTGTCAGATGGCCCGAGCGTCAAGGGCTCTGATTTCTTAATCGGGGGGAGGCTACCGGTGTAAGAGGTTATAAGGTAGGTTCAATACATCAAATGGTCAGGACATACATGTCTGACAGCAGCTGGGTTGCATCCGAGGAAGTTATTGTGAAACGAGGGGACTGGAGTGACAATGAAGCAGCATGAACACAAGCTACGATGAGTAGCCAAGACAAGTGAAAAGTGATACGTGGTATCATGGTTAACGTCGAATGTTGACAATTGTCAAGTTGGACAAGTGGATGGACGGACGTGTCAACTTTGCTAATTGGTCCCGCTCCGTAGTTGGTGAATTTAATTGCTGAACATAAGTATTACAATGCTACTTCTCGCCTACGCTAGCCTATAGCCTCAATGGTAGTCCTAGGCAAAAAAAAAAAAAAGCTTTCAAAGTGATTTCGAAGAGTGAAGGGCTGACGAAAAAGAAGACCCCACCGTGGTTCGAACACGGGACCGCACGATCTGCAATCGTATGCTCTACCACTGAGCTATAGAGTCATATCAGCGACGCTCCCAGGAAGAAATACGTCATGTTATGAAATGGCATCGGAGTTGCAAAGCAAAGTACCCAAGTATCTGGACGCGTCATCGTGCAGCCAGCAACTGACCATCCTTACCCGCTACAATGCCCGACGTTAACACGACGGCAAAAGACAGGAAGCCAGAGGAGAAGGGAAAGGATGATTCCCCCAAGACAAAAGAAGAGAAGCCAATCCCTCCAACGCCTACCGCGGAGATCAAGTCGAACATCGCGCTCATCGAGCGGGCAGTTGCTGACCTTGAGCCACGGTTCACTCATCGCGTATTGCGCTCTCTCACTACCCTTCGAAAGCGCCTGGATGACAAGATTATCCGTGACGCGATTGAAGATAATTATCCTAGCGGTGAGTATCGATCGGCTTGCATATCCAATGGGCTGAACGCGAATGAGTACACAAAGAATCTACCGTGAAGACATCGCTCCTTTCATGGCTGCCCCCCGCATCGCCTGCGGACCACTCAATGGACGTTGACACAGCAACAGCACCAGATGGCCCCACGACCCCTGCACCATCTCCAAAGCCTACCTCTGATCCAGTTCCAGAAGTGGAAATCTACCTCCGTCTCCTGCTCATCCATCACCTTCACACTTCCAAAGAGAACTATGCAAAGTCACTTGACTTGTGCAAGGAGACAGTTGACAAGATGCAGTCCCTCAATCGTCGGAGCATGGACCCCATTTCGGCTAAGATCTGGTTTGCCGTGGAGCGTTCATACGAGCTTGGCGGAGGGCTCGCAGACGCACGACCGTAAATCGCTCTTTCTCTGTCATATATTTCTAGCATTTCTCATGACTGGGCTCCATAACCCTCCCGTTTTCCAGAATGTTCCTAGCAGCTCAGCGTACTGCTTCGTTACGCCACGATAACGACACACAAGCATCCCTGGTCAACCGCCTACTACGGAGCTATCTCCATTATAATCTGTACGATCAGGCAGACAAGCTTGTCTCGAAAACGATTTTCCCAGCTTCGGCTAGCAACTCTCAGTTTGGCCGGTACCATTACTTCTTGGGGCGCATCAAGGCTGTACAGCTCAATTATACTGCGGCGCATACGAACCTCCAACAAGCAATCAGGCGAGCTCCCCCGGCAAAGACTGCGCCCGGGTTTTACCAAGCAGTGCACAAGCTCTTCGTGGTGGTGGAGTTGCTTATGGGGGATATCCCTGATCGCAGCACCTTCAGGCATCCAGTGCTTCAAAAAGCCTTGCGTGCTTACTTTGACATAGTGAAAGGTTCTTACATCATTATATTCTCCTAGTTCCTAGGTTGTGACCTTTGACTCACATGCCTGTCCACAGCTGTCCGGACTGGATCACTCTCCGAGTTTCAGGCAACGCTCACGAAACATGCGTCACAATTCGAAGCTGACAAGACATACACGCTGATCGTTCGGCTCCGGCAGAATGTGATTAAGACCGGCATCCGGCGACTCTCGCTGTCTTATTCGCGCATCTCATTGCGTGACATCTGCCTCAAACTCCATCTGGATTCAGAAGAAGATGCTGAGTATATCGTCGGCAAGGCCATCCGAGATGGCGTTATCGAGGGTCGCATTGTTCATGAGAAGGGTTGGATGGAATGTGAAGGACGGAAGAACGGGTATGGTCCCGAAGTTAGTGAGGTATTTGGGAGACGTATTGGGTATTGCTTGGAACTACATAACCAGAGTGTAAAGGTGAGTGAGCACTTGGTGCCGTGTTTGCTTTTACGACAGGCCCGGTGAACTCAGTAACATCAACGCTAACGAAATTCTTCTGATGAACTCTCCATTTGTAGGCTATGCGCTATCCACTTAATGCACATCGGAAAGAGCTTGCCGCCGCGGAAGGAGCTCGCGAACGCGAAAAGGAGCTCGCCAAAGAAATTCAGGAAGGGGAACTAGATGATGATGAGGGGATGGGAGATTTCTAAAGCTAGATCGTAGCAGCACCCTATCGATTCTGTTCTACAATTGCATCGTGAACCTAGATTGGACCCTTACCGTACTCAGTAGGGCGGTTTGTCCAATTCACCTAACCAAGGCTACCCAGCAGCCCCAGCGTAGCCTGAGGGTCTTGAAGCCTCCTTGCTAACTTAACTCTAAAATGGGAACTTTACTGAGCTTTGTCAATGGTTGCCTATGTAGACTCTGTGGCTGTTCAGTATCATCGTGCGACGCGATCGACCAGGGAATTCGGGTTTGTCCTCTCCGCTCTACCACATTCAAAGACTCTGCTTTTTCGGTCCCCCCCACCAAATGTCGATTCTGAGGCAGCTATGGCAGAGATTTCTCAAGCCGGTGTGTATAAATTTAGCTGCACCACTAGTCCCAAATCTTGAGCTCGGCTCGGCAGACATGTTTGGTTGGAAAAGACTTGACAGGTGCATATGCCCTCCGTTGCTGTGAATGATCTATCACGGTACGGACATCTCAAAAATATACACAGGGAACAAGTACTTTGAGTATCCGAGTACAGGTAATGGTAGGATGGCGCCATACATCAAATTATCTGTCATGAGTTTACTCGCATGCTTTTGAAACTGGCAGGTCGCCCCAAACGTACCGTCCAATACAGACGAAATGACGATATGTGGGCCTATATAGCTAGCGGACGAAAGCTTCCAGGTACGCTTACACTGCTTCACAATTTTCAAAAAATCGTTCTCCCTTCAATCGGTTGAATTACCCTTTTTTCCCTCCGACCCCTTAAGCGGGACACTTTTCTGATCTTGAAGTTCCGTGCAGTGCAATGGAATGCATGGCTTACGCACACCCGGCCTGACCCTCCAACTATCGAGGTACGTTTCCGTTTTGGCCGGACATTGACGATACGTTTGATCCTTCCATTTTCTTCGCGCTGAAAATTTGCTTTGAACCCTGTCCAACGTCACATTTTACGCTACAGGAACTACAAGCTGATCTAGTCCGCCAACAACGAGTACAAATGAACGCCGCCATACTCGAGGCGCGCGACGAAGAGGAACGTGAACGCACTGCACGCCTTGCCCAGGCTTCACATCTACAAGTACCTGAGACTCTAGTCCCGGAACTAAGTGAGGCACCAGGCGATGTACGTCCAAACAATCCGATCAACCGCGAGGTTCGCGATCCATGGGCAGAGGCGAAGAAGGGCTCTGGTGAGCCAGAATCATGGACTCCTGTAGCTCGCCAGAGGTGAGATTGGGACGGGTTCCCGAGTAACTCACTGAACGTGCAGTGTCCAGATGTTCTAATAAGGACTAGATTGATATGTGTTGTGCTGCTGAGATAAACATATAATTTCGAATAATTGTGGAAGGTGAGCATTCAGCTCTGAGACGTATCCAGAAATTTACTGGACGAACGTCGTCCGCCACCCGCCGATGGCAACTATATCGTCCCCACCGAGCGCTTGTGCTGTCCTTGATCAGCTGGATGGTGTCTTACAGCATAGGCGCCGATGTTTGAAGCTCACGTGTCATACCTCCTGGAATTAATGGGCGTTCAAGTGTCAGCTAATAGTGCTACCATCAGCAATCCAGGACTCTGCACAGAGGTTCTGCACAACAAAATATAAATGGTTAGCGTAGTTTGATCCCCATAAGTCATGTACTTATAATTCACAGAAATGGCAAATCATCTCCAGGTGTTCGTTTACCGCACGTAAGTTGCTGTAAGTCACTAACCTCTGCTGACCGCCAGTTTCAGTTTGATTTCAGAGCATGTGTGCCATCTGCTCAGCCTCATGGCTTACAGCAAATTAGTTGTCGCCTTCAACGTATCATCGTGTACATAGTGGCAAACAAAGAGGATTGTCGCCCACGCTGTACATGTGGCATACATTGTATCGTACACCTGTACAGCGAAATTCGATTCTAATGGCTGAATGTTGTGTGTGGTTTTTGCAATGGCGTTCAGAAGGATCAATGTGACCGTCCTATCAGGCGGCTCTGGCCATTAGGAATGTAATGACGATATTTTGTACAGGTTGAAAAGTTGATCCTCGGAGTAGATGAACTATAAGGCGGTGTGAGTTGCCTGCAGGTGGGTTCCGACTGTGTGCTGGAACGTTCTGCAAGAATTAAAATGAAACTGTGTAGTCAGCTGTAGTCAATTCGCCGAAATGTCCGAAGCCTCCGCAACTACATCACAGACACGGGGGCCATTACTGGTCACCGGTCACCACTCACGTCTGTCCCCCACCGCCCTTCCAAAAAGTTTGGTAATCTGCGCTATGTAAGTGGCAGGTATGGCGAAGGGTGAGGATGTAAGTGCGCAGCCTTCACTAGGACATATGTATCTAACCCATCACAGACCGAAAGAAATTACTCCATTTCCTGAGATGGCCACCAGCTCAGATCAGTGAGTCTCGCGAATAATTATCTCACCATATCCACTTACAGCCGTTGCTCCGGATGGTTGGACTGCTTACATGCATCCTGAAGGGTGTGTATCACCAAAAATGATGGATTTAGGGGCCTTTCCTTTCTGGTCATCAGAGATGAACCCCTCGCAGCGTGTTATACTGCAAGAGTGAAACTCATGAGCTCACCAAGCGTCAGTTTTTCTCCTCAGCGTCTCGAGTGGCAGCTGATGCTCCAGATCGTTGAATGGGATGCGAGCTAGTGGCCCACTACTGGTTGGTTTGGTCTTACATACACGTGCAAGGTGTTTCCCTTATAGGACCCTTGTTCAATAATGCAACGCTGGAATTTCTAGCCCCGGGTCTTTTGGACTGATCAGAAACAAGAGGCGTGTGGGTCTGTTTCCATATGCTAGCAAGCCGTCCATGGAAACCCAGGGAAATCTACAGCAACTGGTCTCATTGCGATTGATGGTAGGATGTACACAGAGCCTCAGGCGCCATTACCTTGGATGCATCGAATACCAGTGCCATTATGTGAATCAGAGAGAATCATGAATCACTTTAGTAAGTTGTCTTTAGTCTGATGTGTCGATACAATGAGAGGATTACATACCTCCAGCGGATAACAGCTTGTTCAACTTCCACGGAGAATGTGGAGCGCGGTTATGCGGTGACCAAACCGTCCACGGTGATACCTTCAGTGGCCGATCCGCGCCCATGACAGTATCATCCCCCTTTCTGTTCGGTACATCCACCTTCGCACACTGCATGGGTTTATATGTGGACTTTCTCGCCAACATTTATGACGGGGTCTTTTTGCAGACTAAATAATGATTTTCAAGATCTTGACTTCTCGTAGCGGCGCACATCTAACTGAGAGAATCCTGCAGGCAACCGTTCCATTAAGTACCAATGAGGGATTTTTATCGATCAGCAGCGTTTATCTGGGGCAGTGGGTGGTCCCTATCACAGGTTGCAAGCTACACCTCTATGATCTCGAGCTTTGACAGCATGGTCCTGGGCGGGCGTCATGGTTGTTCGGCGAAGCTATATGCAAAGTACTAATTTGAATACGGCTGATGATACATTGCATTTTCTGCGTTCTGCGCCTCACTGACTACTCACATGTTTCAAGATAGAAATCACACAGGCCTGGTTCATCCAAAAATATCGACAAGAAATTCCGGTAATACCGTACAGCTTACTTTACGCCTTACGCATGTGGCCCAGGCTACGTGCAGTAGATTTAAGCGGCTGGATCATATCTGATGCCCTCCCTCGTACAGGATTATATTCCTTCGGGTGGCCTGTTCGCGGGAAGTTTCCATACTCCTGATGCATGATCAGCCATGCTTGTCAGTTTCGGTGCGCTGGTGGTCCTGGTACTCGTGGTCCTCGTCCACATTACTGTACAATTTGGCCGCCACAAGGGCTCCATTCCAATCACGAATCACGGTTTTTCCTACATTCTGCAGCGGAACATGTTCGAGGCATGTACCGGAGGTTGCTTCCTTTCAGAAGGGGAAGGAATTCAGTTTAGCCTCGAAGGGAGATGCAAAGTCTTTCCAGGGACGGACACGCCAAAGCTTGCGCGCGAACGGACAGCCAAGATGCCACACAACTCTTGGGCCTAAGATGTGTGGTGCGTATGTATTTGGAAAAATCCAGATAGCTCGCACGCTGCGCTTTTAGCTGCTTTTGTGCGGCCCCTGACACGGAAATATTGTGACTGGATGACGGAGATGACACTTGCATGATGCATGGTGTATCACCATATGTTTCATATGTCCCCCGACAATATGGAACTTCCAATTCAGTGAAATAACTGCGGCTGAAAAGGGGGATCAACTACCATTTCCGAGGCGGGTTGACCGCCCCGGTCTGCAGTTTTTGCCTGTTCGAAAGGGTTCTTTTTTCTAGGGTTCAGCCTGGGTGTTGTATATCCCTTAGTCAACAAGTTGCTGTTCGATATTCTGGCGACGTCGAGTGTGACGAGAAACTTTTGATTTAACATGAACAAATAATATCACATGTGAGGCCACTCGATTTTGCACACTGTTGTCCCAGTCCACTGACTATCATGATATCGATCAATGGAAAGCCAATGTTGGAATGGTTAGCATCGACGCGGAGGCCGAGGCTGAGGCCTGGGGTTCCGGCCAGAAGAACAGACCGGGTGTCGGATAAATTTGATTTGCAGCCAACGAAAACGGCCCGGTTCAACGTTCTTAAAGTGTTGTCACTGCATGGTACTCGTGGCAGGTACGGTGAACATTAAACCCCACTTATGGGTCTTCCTAGCAGCTGTTGCGTGGCGCCAGATCATGATATGCGGTGGGAGGTTAAAGTACACTTGTACCAGGCTAATAATAATAGGAATGTGTGTCGCCAGAATGCTGTTTCGAACCAGCTCCCAGATGACTGCTTGTAGGAAGCATGAAGGATGAGATCGCCTTGTGTGTGGAGGATTGGTAAAGTGAACTTGCCTATGGGATTGCCGCCAGCAACGAGCTTGTTGTTGATGAGGACGTCCTACACGGTTTCTATGTCGAGACTTTGGATGTGAATTTGCAGTAGCCGAACTCGAGCAAGTGTGGGGAGTTGGGGCCGTTGGCTGCGCATGTAGGTGATACTCTGAGGGGCAGCGCGGCGGGACATTCTGACGTGAGCGTAATGGTAATGTTTGACTTGAATGAGCTTGGGTTGGTTGCATCGGCTGGCTGCCATACACCGGCCGGTGTGACTGCGATTTCCCCGAACATCGGCGGGGCCCGCTGAGGATTTTCTTCAACCACGAAAGAAATCCTTTGGGTTTTAAACTTCTCCTGGCTTGACCTGAGCTTCTGCTGGTCGCAGCAATTTCGACCTAAATTCCGCGAGAGAGGTCTTGCCTAGTGAAGTAAAAATTGAATATATTTATATTGCCGTGAGGAGTCGTAGATCGTCATACCACGGCGTAGCAGGGGCATAGCTTGTTCCGGAATAATGGCACGAAAATGAAGTCGAGGCATCATTAAAATTGACATAAGATTCGTGACCATGGATCGCATGGTCAGGGATGGGCGTCAAGTAAAATCTGGTTCACAATGTGAATAATGTGATAAATGTTTCATGGGTCATAGAACTTACCGGTTTTGTGCGGGAAAATTTATAAATCGTGTAAGCCATCGTGACAGTACTGAAGATGATCTCCCTTGCGTCGTTGGAAGGTTTTCTACTGATTAGAAACAAAACATTACCCTCCCATTTTATGGATTCGCTAGGTGACTAGCAGAACTTTCCACGCGCAACGTAGCGCACCCATGGACCCACAGAGAAACGAACACATTATTGACTCGAACAAATGCAATGGATGCTACCGCAGGTCAAAATGTATTATCAGGGGCTTGAGTGACCTTATCAGAAGCACCCACAAAACAACAGTGTACAGCTTTTCACAAAGACATTGTGTTTTATTGTAACTGCAAGCAAGAATAAGGTCATTCAAAAAGGATAATTGTAACACAAGGAAACAAGACCATAAGTACGGACCATCAGTGCCTTTGAGATGGAGACAAAAGTCGCCAGGTGAACAAAGAGGGCCAGACAAGGACAACAAAAGAAGTATATCGATATCGAACAGGAAAACAAACAAACGAGTTCTAGGATGCACAACTATCCCAAATCACGAGAAGTCCTTGGAAACTCGACCCAGAAGGTGTATCCTGACGACAAGTATCGCTACAGGAAGTTGCTGTGGACGATTTACCGCGGAGTTGAACCATCATGAGGTCTGTAGTTCCATCAAATTTCCTGTTAATGATGGCTCTTAGAGACTACATACCTGGAAGCACCCGACGCTGGGTATCCAGCTACCGGAGCCTGCACGTGCTGGTAATACCTCGAGGCGTTTGGCATATCTTGGCGCCCATGGGAGTCCCTACTAGAGGGGGCTGATCTTAGCCATGCAAAGAGGCCAAAGGACCGTCTATCGGGCCTTTGAATTTGCGCTCTCGCAGGCTCGTGGGTTCGATGAGTAGCTGAGGTGTTGTCTGGTGGTCCGCGATCGATGCCACTGGTTATTCTACTCAGTACAAGTTCCTATGGTAGCGATATCTGTTTCTCGTACCCAGACTTCCTGGTGAATCTCCAAGGTAAACAGAAGGGCATGCTATTACTGGATTCCTGTATTTGGTGAGTTCGATCGACCCAATCATACCAGTGCACCTCATGAACCTACCCGTATTGAGGTCTTCTAACTGCTACCGCGGAGGAGTCGAAACCGGGAAGGATTGCACTTGAATTCGAGCTTATATTATATTCGAGTGTGCAACTTGATCCTCTATCTGTGCACCACCTTCTACAGCTTTCAATTAGAACAATGTGACCTCAGCTTACACGAACACGCTTACAGGCTGTGAAAGCGCTGCAATATGCGATACGAGCATACACGCGATCGCGAAGCGAATTGGCAGACGTCTCAGGGAAGCGGTACAGTTCAGCAAGAAGATCAAGGCTCAGGTGAGCTTTGATTCGTTATATGTCGCAAAGTAACACAAAGGTTAACGTTGGGTTAGACAAAGATGCCACAGAAACCTATGCATTATATCTACCACGAGAAGTCGGGACAGCCTCGAGGCAGAGTTAAGGTTGCGAAGAGGTGAAATAACGTAAGATCATGAAGCGAACATACAGCACATAGGCACAAGAAAGCAATTGCAGACGAGAGCAAAGTTACAGCAATCCTTACAACCAACGAGTCGATTAGTGACCGGTGACCACCAACAGGATAACGCGGTGAGTCATTCAGTTTTTCTTCTTCGTGTCTTTGGATTGTTGGACTACAGTGTAGTTATCCTTGGAACCTGAACGTCTTTGAAACCTCAGGTTATCAGCACGCAGGGAAAGCACAATCTGAACGAAACTGACTTCTGTGATGAATGCGCGTCCTGCCGAATCCCAGTGGTATTGACGTGTTTACTTGCGAACTCGATGTGAGTAGGGGTCTCCGAGTCGAGCATTCGACTTGTGAGGAAGTAACAACATACCCCGGTTGTGCAGTGCGGGGAGTTTGTGGATTCTTATCATGCTTTCCACGACCGGAGAATCTTCTGGACTCACGCAAACAACGTTAAGCTCCTCTGTTGAACCGAAATCTAGTTACGAACTTACGGACGTCTGGTGTCATCCCCATTGCAGCACGTGACCTTAAAACCACCCTCATCCGTATCGGAATCATCGTCAGTTATTAACATTGGCTTTCTGATCGATCGGTTATACCTGGGCTGACCGAAAGTGTGATAATCATCGACTCACTCACTTTGGATAAACGTCGCCTGGTTTGGAGTGTTCTTCTCCGTCACGAACCATTTTCACTGAGTAATTGGAAGGGTGACTTTGGCTGGTAATTGATGATGATGCAATGAGCGATAACCTTGCAAGGACGCCCTTTATCAGTCAAGGGATACGACCACCAACTTCCTGACGCCCTTTATATATATATATATGATGCAGTGGCTGCTATCGCAATGTGGAAATCAAGTGCACAGATGTCCAGAGAAAGATGATCACGATAGCAATCATAGCTCCAATGAACGCCCTCAAACACTTTGTTCGAACCTTACACGGCGCTGGAGCTCAGGGCACCGAATCACAGGGACATGCATGTTTGATGACCGGACTGACCACCTGACTTGACCTGTCGCAATTCGTACAAGAAAGCAAGAAAAAGGGAGCCATTGACACGAGAAGCGCAGGCAGCGATAGGAGAGCGAGGTTATAGCAATATACAGATTCACTCTGAAACTTATGTGCGGCGAGCAGATCAACTACGTTTCTTCTCGGCACTTTGTCCGCTTTTTACCGGATTGACAGAGCTCTGCATCAGCCCTGCATATAATGAAGCATGAACTTTCATGTTGGGAGGGGGAGGCCTTTAGGCGAATTTCATAAGTTTACCGCCAGCGTATGAAAGGAGGCTGACCTGTTGGCAGTGTTCTTGCGGATGGGAGCACTGGGATTCCTATAACAGCGTGAAGAAGCAAAGTCAGAATCTTTGGAGTCAGCGGTGGGAAGGAAACAACACGCACATCCGTGAGCTATCTTGCGGACCTGCTTGGGTCAGACTATGTTGTCCACGGCCAATGAATCTTCTAAAGGCGCGTGATTATCGATCTGGCAGGCTAACTCGTGAAAGAACGGACCCGATGCGAGATCGTTCGTCTTCATCGCCATCGTCGTCAGAATCGGGCTTGTAGGTAGTTTCATCATTATCCAAGTCTGATTCATTATCCATCATTGATTTCCTGATCAACTCGAGTTTAAGCGAGCTAGATCGGAGGTCGAACAGTCGACACACCTTCGATGTGGAGGTTTGAAGGGTTCATCGCCTTGACGAGACATCATGATCAGAAACTGAAAAGATGACTAGGAGCAACCAACAGTTCAGGTGATGGATTCGAAGTTATGAGCCAAGGATCGCACAAAGATGGAGGGCCAGAGTGGCATTCCCGTCAACTATCTGACGATATGGAGCGCCTATTATACCGTAATAGTGAGTGGCTGGCATCTGAGAAGTCTGGGGAACAAACGCGCGTGATAACGATCGTGGCTTCAACGGGTTACATCGAACAACTTTGACGCTGGACGAACCTGATATGTACCATCCGAGGGGATCTTCCATGGTGTCCAGATAGCTTTCTTGGGCATCTACGAGGAAACTTCCGATGTGAATGACAGGCCAACTGGCCAGGTGACCAACTTGTTAGGACACCGAGGCAGTGAAATTGACAGCATTCCTGGCAAGCTGGCTCATGAGGTCTAATCTGAGTTCAACCCGTCCACCATAACGATTGAGCGTTTGATGTCTGTTGGGAATCGATGTTGCGTCCCGCTGCCGTCCATT
Organism: Gyrodon lividus; assembly: GCA_014904945.1. Lineage (NCBI taxonomy): Eukaryota > Fungi > Basidiomycota > Agaricomycetes > Boletales > Gyrodontaceae > Gyrodon > Gyrodon lividus. Next base: position 889,708 of record MU127423.1, read on the forward strand.
ACGCTGGAGAGAGGGTCCCGCCGCCATGCATGGCATGGATCAACAGACAACCGGCCCTCCGAAATGACGGAGGATAACACGAACCGAAGTACATATTTCACAAACCTGAAACTCAAGCGAACAACATCGCAATGTTATGTACATCGCCCAACACTGTACCCGAAGCCGTTAACCCTCAGGCGGCGGTAAGAGCCCCGGCTCCAGGAAAAGGTAACTAGGAAGGCCGTACCTCCGCTTCGCCCAGCGTGAGGTTGCTAGAGCACTCCATCGAACGATTCGGAGCCGATCCTCAGGCCTCAGGCTCCAACGCACGACTTGGATACTGTTCAGAATGCAAGAGGTCGAAGCTCCGACAAAGCTATTGTAGTAGGCGACCTTCCTGGCATGTCGTGAGGTGACCTGGCAAATTTCGGCAGTTGGTTTACAGGGAACTTATAAGCAGTACACACTGTCTCAAGTAAACATTTAACATATCAGTCAGTAAACATGCCTCGCCATGTAGTTTACGCTCATGATCTACGTGAGCGCACAAAGGGTCGTGCAAGCCATCTATCTCAAGACAGAGACCTGCAAGCATGCACGGTTCCATTTGCCATGAGAGCTGAAGCGTCGGCAGCAGTCTTTGGATATGAACCCAGAGTACTATACTTCAGGATGGTAACGAAGCCCTTTCAGCTGTTAACATAGCGTCGAAATCGTCGATATATGTGCGCATAACGCGCGCTAGACTTGGCGGGCATTACAATTCGTTTTTCTGGTAGACAACAACTGCGGGGTGCAGGAATGGTTAATAGACAACCGGTCTTGAAAGAACGGAAAATAGTGCTCACCGAAGTACGTACTTTGCAAACCTGAAACTCAAGTAGGCATCTACATTGCCCAGCACTCCGAGTCGGCAGTGCTCGGTTTGCCAAAATCCGAAGCCGTCAACCCTCAGGCGGCATACAAATCACATCCAGTGAAACGAGGTGAACGGGAATGATTCGCTCAGCGCGAGGCTGCTAGAGCAGTCCATCGGCAATTGGAGACAGCCTTGTTTTTTTTTTCTACAAAAACGCCGGGCAAGTGGAGTCTGGACCAGGTTGGCTGGCTGTTAGTAATAGTGACTTAGTTTTTAGGCTATCATGTAGTGGTTTTGTGTCATAAACACGAAGTTGAACGTCGTAGTACACCTCATGAATCATGCATGTAACTTTGGCAAATAGGCTTCGCCAATGATTGTTTTACGCTCATAACCTTAATCACCGTCAGAGTGTGTAGAAATGGTGCAAGCCATGCAGCAAGCTGCAGTAATAGTCCTTTACTTGGGATGGTTATGATATTGTCAAACATATGCATATGTGGATGACGAGCAAGACTACTTGGCGGGTATTGAGTTGACTATCTGCATCCAAATCATCTCTCGACTGGTATGCAGCAACGAGAGTGGGACGTAGGCATGCCATGGACGGTGTAGGGCCAGTCGCAGTTTTGTGAGGGAAGACATGGGTCAAAAGTTTATTGGCAGTATCAATGTGGCGATTGCCAGGCCGTAGCATGCTGTAGTGGCGCTCAGGCTGTGGCGCTGACTTCCACAAAATATTATTTAATTATAATTACGTACTTAACATCACTTCCTGTGGTGATCTAGATCCTTGCCTGACATATAAAAGTATGAAAGTACACTCATGGCGGCCTAATCCAGTCTCACGAACAAGTAATACTTCAAGATGCAGACTCAGCCTCTCGGGCGGAAGGAGACCTATGTCAACCAAACGCACCGTCTTAACCCTGTCACGTCGTTAAGCACGTCGCGCTATAGTAGGTCCTGCTAGTAGGTGGGCTGGCATCGTCGTTCAAACTAATTGCTAATCAATCCTTCCTCTCAGCGTACAGCTTTGTCCCCGGGTCATTGCTCGGGGTCCGGCCCCTCGTGGCAAGTCAGTACAAAACAATTCTTAACCCAACTCGCCGCTGACACGTCACCTGAATCAAGCTCGCCTTCGGCTTCGAACTGGCGACGGTTTATACATCCTGAAGGGCAACCATACTTCCTGCTAAACCATGAGGAATTCGCAGTTGTCACCGAAGCTAATCTCGATGACGCGGAGACTCAAGGTCAAATTTTCGATTGCCTGAAACTGGTCAAGAAGGAATTACAGTGTCACAAAATCAGAGTTCCGCCGCGATGCGAACTGTTTTTGGAGCTGGGAGACGATCATACATTATGCAATTATTATTTTGTGGACCATGCCGCAAAAGGGTTGTTCTGGCTCGAGGACCTCGGTACAGACTTGCTCGATATTCCAGCAGCGATGTCCCCTTCACATCTCGGTGCGCCCCGACCGTCTATCTTTATTCGCTCCGTCTCATTATCCGGCAGAGCAGGGACTGGAAAGGTTATACTGGGTCCATGTCGAGTTTTTCCCGATGCATCACGAGCCTCATGAACTGGAATTTTCTCAAATTGTGGATGATCTTTATAATATTATCTCTCATGGACAAGCAGGTAGGCGACAGGTTCAGGCATCGCGCAACCATTCCGCCGGCTGACGTTCCCAACCAACAGACAGACTGACGTCGAGGACGTCAACATTTCCATACACTGCAGACACATGCAGGCAATTTTTGAAGCTCTTGTCCAAAAAAAGAGGTCAGTTGGTACTTATCTGTCTTTCGAAAGCGTTCCGACGCCTGGCTGCGGCACAGGACAACGTGTTGACGGGTATACGCTCTGTTACGCCGGTAAGAGTAATGATTTGAACATCTTACCTCAGGTCCTAATCATGTATACAGCTCGTCTTGCCGGTGCCATAGGTAAGTAGCGCAAGGTGTACCGCACGTGATGGATGGTACCGAGCATACTTCACAGTGAACCAACGAGTTATCACATTTTACGGACAGGAATCTGCGCAGTTGGATAGACTCCAGGAAATGTACCCTGCCGATATTCTGGAACATCAATGGTTGTCAACTGTCGCAAACTGGATGTTGTGGGGGATTCCCCGATATTACAACACCCTCCTCCAAGACCTCTACGTGAACGAACAAGTATACGCAGACCAGTGGACACACTTTATGTCCGTCTGCCTCACCGATTGGACTAGCAGCTTGTCATGGGTACGTCTGAACAGCACCTTGGCAGCCACACCATTTTGACATTTCTTTCACAGACCCTTCCAATCTTGATGTGAGTCTGTAGATCCAGCCCAACCGTTCGGTCTCAACAAGGATGCTTTCCAGAGCTAGTATCCTTCTTGCAAACGTTCGCGGGGGCACCATATCGACGGCAATTCCATCGGTCTTCTCTTGTGCAGTCAGCATTGCATCGGCGTCGTGCCTTCATCTGAGACATTATCCCCTTGCGGAAACCAGCGCATCTATTGGCGTTAGTTGTCATGCTGTTTCATGACGCCCAGTATACTAACTCCCTTCTAGGCCCGCTACCTCCGCTCCGTTAAATCCGAGTCCGTCGGGTTCCTCCCATCGGCCGTGGTATTCAGCCTACCCAAGGCAAGCTACATGTGGGGCATAGGGTTCCTCGTAGCACAATTTCTCTTCATAGCATCGCACAGCATCAACAAGTTAGTTGCTCTGGTGGCAGCATCCGTCCTCGCTATTCTACTGGTCTTTATCCTCTGGGTAATCTCTCCAGAAGACGCGGGGTTGGCATCGCTTTTCCGCTACTTTGCTTCGTCGTGTTTCTCGCAGTTGTATTCACAAGATCGTCGTGAAGACGAGTCAATGGCTTAAAGATGCACCTGTCCTCATCAGCCCACCTGGACCGTGGGGAGAGGTGCTTTGTTCACTCATCAGTATTTCACGCTGGGCCCCCTTATGCTCGTAGAAGACCGGCTCATGATTCTCACATGGTGGATGCATTCCGTTCTTCACCAGGACATACATGAGGTTGGTATGCATATAGCTTGGTGTGATCGATCCTACATCCATGACTCCAGTAGTAGTAGAGCTCGTACATATACTAGGGACTGACCAATACATGAGGACACCTAAATCCTGCCTAGGCTTACTTCACTCCGATTCGAGGGCGTGCGTGAGGCGAACGGAGGCGGAGGAACGAGCTGATTAGAGCATTCCTTCGCTCTCGACTCCCGCGCATGAGCTTGTCGCACATAGGCGTAACGCTGGAAGTGATTGAGCTCCTGAAGGAATATCACTCCAACCTGTGGGAAATGGAGCGACGTGAGTTCCCGTGGACCTATCTTTGGATGTGAACTGGGTTTACCGGATGAGTTCTCAGCTCATTGAAAATATCTACCGTGGCTTCTCGCACTGACTCCTGCTGATGAAATAGACAGAAGCCGAGAGGTTGTAGCCCTCCAGCATGTGGGGGGGGAGGCATGTATGCCAGGAGCTGTACAAGTGCAGCAGTCATTCCTTGCCGTGTTTTTGGGCAGATAGGGAACGACATACCTCAACAACCTGCTCATACGACTGGACGTTATCCGCGATGGTCCGAACAATCAGCTCGACCTCGGCATCGGGAATATTTTTTACAAGGCGTAGACGGGAGAGCTGGTGCAGGAGATCGAACCCTTGTATTGCATTGGTGGCTTGATGCTTTTGGAAATCCTGTGTACGCTCTCCATCAGGTCGTCCTGTTGCCAAGGCACTATCAAGCATCACGCACGATCGTAGAGTACTGGTACGACTTGCTTCTTCGCCAACCTTCTATCCGGCTAGCATTGGCAGCCAACTCCTTGAACGCCGCAGCTTCGTCTGGAAACACGACCCCGCTCCCGAGTGAACCGTCGACGAAGGGGGCACTCGGAAAACCCAATTTTGTGGAGCCGGCCGCTACTTCTTCGTACCTCGACGCAAGCCGCACGAACCGCGCCACATATTCGGTGAACCGCATCCTCACTAGCGTTTCACCAAAGCGCGAGGTTATTGCAGAGATAAGCTTGGAAAAGACGTGCACACCGTCAATTTTTGAATGCTTTTCTTTTTCTTTCCATTGAGAGAAGACTTACATCCTCAATGAACAGGTTATCCAAACAGTCAGGCTTTGCCGCAAAATCTGATTTCTGATTGGAATCCTTCCCATCTCGAGTGGCTATCCGTGCAATTTCTTCTTCACTTGCTGCGGAACCCTCAGCGCGTATTGTCCCTGTTCGGCTGACCAGAGGGACGATGGCGGGAGGCGTAATGGTCGGGGGGAAAGAAGTATGGATGTCCTTGGAAACAACCACTCGTCCAGTACCGATATCCATGAGTAGATCCCATGATCCAGATGTTTCAAAAATCGGGTTCGTAACGCCCGCAATATACGCCGGTCTATATAGCCACGCACCATCAGTATCAACATGATAAAACTCGGGACAAACCCCTCACGTCGTAACCCAATCCTCCCCGCCTGCCAACCCGGCATACGGAAACGCACGCTCAATGAACCCCCTTAAGATCACTCCACATCCTGAGCCCAATGCACACGCCGACAACACATAGTTAGCCACCTGACCTGCGGGTATGTTATGGCCCAGGAAGAGAATGCGCTTTCCGGTGACGAGAGCATTAAAGAGAATTATTATGGGATGCGTGAGACTTCCGTTCGTGTGTAGATGCGGATGTAAGGGTCCGGAGATGGTCACTATAGGTGTAGAGAATGTCTGTATTAATTGAATTAAGGAGTACTAAATAATCCGTGAAGCGTGTCAGCTAATGTCAACACACTTGAGACCATAAGACTCACATCACCAACTTCTTCAGGAAAAGTGGCGAGAGGAAGTTTAATGGGTAACTGGTGTCCTTTGTAGGCTATGGTCGTTTGAAAAAAGTGGGTATCTTTTGATAAGCCAGAACGTAGATGAGGATCTGAGGTTGTGGGTATAGCACCGCTATATGTGCCATGTTCTCTACCGAATCCATGGGATGAGGATGAGGATGATGCGTCGGTCGACCTTCGACCACGACTCGCTAGGGTACCACCGCCAGAGGTGACGCTCCCTGGCCCCCCTCCGATTGCGACACCAACCTGACTATCCAGAATCACGCTTTCATCGCCAACCCAGACTGCGCTACCACCAAGTGAGAAAGACGAATCTGAAGGAGAAGAAGGGTTTGGTTGCTGCTGATAAGAACTGGTCGTACTACTCTCTGTAGTGGAACGTTCACGAACACCGTCGTGATACGGATTGCGGCCCCGGATCAGAATGCCATCTTCGCTGGAATGCGAGCCTGTAGACAAGGTGGTTTTGTGTTGCAGCTTGCTATGGGGCCCATTAAAATTTAAGGGATTATCTAGAATCTTTGGACCTGTAAACAGTTCGGCAAAGATATCTTTCCGGTCGGATGCACGCATGATCAGCCTCTCATAACGCGTCAGGTCTGGTGCGCCTGTGATGTCCATGGAGTTTATAGCATCGAATAGGCGGGCAAGACAGTCTTGAGAGGGATTAGCAAAATAGTCGTCAAGGGCTAGCAGAAGGACGGGCTGTTGATAGTGTGAGTGAGCATGTCTGGTCGCGAGGTGTCACGATCGAAACTGGCCTTGAAGATTTGGATGAATGGATGGCGCGTACAAATGGCCATGGCTTTGACTACAGCGCCTCTACCGACACACATCGAGTTGGATCAGAAACGGTTGTTTGTGACAAGTGGGCCTGATAGTCCTCACCTTCGAGCAGCCTTGTCGTGTTTCGTCCTGACCAGATTCAGAACGTATATCAGTTCCGAACGACTTTCTCCGTCACTTGGCTGATCATGGCTGGGTTCAGGAGTCTCCAGCGCAAGGACAGGGGAAATTGTGTTGAATGGTGTCTGGTTAAGGAAGAATATCGTCCAGTCTTCAAGATGTCTCTCCGCACCATCTGGAAGCATCAAGTTGGCTAGTAGTCTGCATTGGCAATCAGCCGTCGCCACCATAAGTTCAAGCCCGGACGTGTCTTACCCCTCATCTGTCCCAAGCGGCTGAGGAAACTGATACGTGAGCTGAGCGCCGCTATCAATGTCAAACTCTGCAAGTAAAACGAAGGAGCAATGTGGGCCCTTGCTAAGGGACATGTTACAGTGTCGATGGTCCTAGTCTTGTCTACGATTAAGATGATGTTTGGGTATCCGTGAGATATTACGAGTCGCAGATTGGCCGTTCGTAAAGTTACTGCAACATCGTTTTGGCTATTCCGAAGAAGTTAGAACCAAATGTTGGTCGGAAATTTCCTTTTACAGTTTATCTAACATTGCACCAAAAGGTAAAGAAAGTCTGACTTTTTTTTACAACATTGGTGGTGAGGTTCGAGTCTCGACAGATAATTACATGGTACACCAATCGTCCATTTCACAAGCTAAAAGTCCAAGTCGCAGGTGAACTGACCTCAAAATTCTGTGAAAGCTACAACAGCCCTGTTCACCGCAGCAAACAGCTCCACGAGACGAGCGCGAGCACGATCTTGATGAGTAGACAACATCGCAGGTCAGTGACAGCAGTAGTCTCCACAGCATGAAGTGAAGCAAAACTGGTTCTAAAAAGGCGCGCATACCGAAGATCGTAGAAGGGGGACGAGATGACATGCCTTGCTCTCTTTCCGTGGATAATACATCTTGCACGCCCTCCTCCAGGGCTCGTTCGGCGGTGTTGGTCTCGTGGACAAGACGAGCATGCGACCAGCCATATGTTTTCAACAGTATTTTGAATAGCCGTTTTCTGAGGTCTGTAATATCAATTAGGTTGACTCAGTAGCAAAGATCAGGGTATATGCGCGATGTTCTTGTAGATACCTTTCCTAAAAAGCTCTGTCTTATTTGCTTCTTGCAGCGCGCTTTGGTTGACCGAGGATGCAAACTCTCGCACTAGGGCTGTCGAAGGTTGTTCGAGGACGTCTTCCAGAGTCCGTCGCTGTTCACTGGGCCGAGGTGGTTCCTCGCATGGCGGCTGTGGAACCTCGACCTGTCCAGACTGTGACAGGGTGGTGTCACTTTCGGAAGTGGCTTTGCTGGTCTCAGCTTCCATGTTTGATGGAGATGGCAGAAGAGAACTGATGGAAGAGGGAGACAAAGCGAACAGGATACGTCGCGTCACTTGCAACGGCTGGAGGTCACATGATCAGTCACGCGCTTCGACACACTTCGATCCATAAAATCTCGAAATTATCAACATTTACGCGAAGAATACTACCCTAGTCTTCTCCCAGCCAAAGCCAGAACATCACACCGCACCACAATCGCATCGGATCGGATCTAAATGCCACGCATACCTCATCGTGGAGCAGGCAGGCCACTCGCAGTTGCTCCAATCTCCGTGACTTCCGTAAGTGGGTCCAACTTCCCCTTCAACTCGGGCAAGAACGACGCATCAGTGTACGGGCAGTGTACCGAAGGCGATCCCTTGTAAATCGGGGTATATGTCGCTGCACAGATATCGAATTCAGTGAATTCGTCGTAGGAGATTTCCACTGCATTTCTGGGGTTGCGGTCTCCTGCTGCAATGCGTTGGCGTGCCTGTCCAAGGAATATACGTGAGCTTAAGGTGTCCTCATAGGCCAAGATCAAAGCACTAAGCACACACCTGTGCACCAATTTTAGGGTCTGGATTAAGCTCCAAGAGACGCCTTGCAAGCTTGGCAGCGGTGACGTGGTTATTAGCCTTGGCGAACACTCCGATCGCGCTGCGCAAAGCTATCTGCATATGTGGGGGCTGGAGTTGGCAGTGCGTAAAGTAGGCTGCAAGCTCCAGTTGCCGCCGGACATTATCCGGCTCGTCTTGTCCCACGCGCCGTCGCTCCAGTTCAATAGAGACCCCAAGGAGGTATTCTCGTGCAGAAACAACGGTATCTCGCCACTGGTGTACATTTCCGTCAGCGCCAGGCAAAGCGGTGCAGGTAGAATGAAACGACTAACCTCCTTGGCTTCCGCGTCCGAAGATACAACTACCAAAAACAGTGCTTGAAGCACGGAACGGAACACAGTTTGTGCCTCAGGAAGCTTGTTACCTGACACAAAGCGGAATCCCTCCGAAAGCTCAGTCCGGATAGATGCAAAGGACCGCACAGCAATGGGGAGAACACGGCCAGAAGACGTTTCTGATGGATTGCGCCTGACGTGGACCTGGAGAGGGGGTAGACAGGCAATAGGAGAGATATAAGCATGCGATGACCGGTAGATGGAGAGGAACAACGGTTTTAGGGGTGCGAAGTTGACAACGCCGAATTGCCGATTCAGTAACTGAGGAGATGTCAACACACAACCTCCACGCAGTAGTCATTGTCTTACCTGCATGGCGGTGTCGAAGGAACCCGCCGCAACATGATCGGCGGCGAACGGCGAGTTCCGCACCCAAAGCTCGTTCTCATTCACACCAGGCGTAGCACCTGCGCCGGTGTCCTCATCCTCGTCAATAGCATCCTCGAACTCTTCCTCCGTCTGGGCCCCAACCTCGGAAGCATCAGCATCAAGATCCCATCCAGCCTCACCAGCATCGACCTCAGGGACCTCCTCGTCCTTCGCCCAATCATCAAGTGCCGAAGCAGCAGCAGACGAGTCAATGCCATTGACATAGGGAACCTCGCCATCGCCATCTAGATTTCCGTTCGCCAGAGCGCGGTCCCAGAAACTTTCACTCGTCGAAATCGACGGCCAGTTGAGGCTCGCCGTGGAAGTAATGATGGATGGGGGGTTGAGAGTTGACTTGCTGAATGAAGGCACATCGTCGACATCGGCTTCAGTCAGACCTGCAGCTTCGAGGATGTCCGCTGCTTCCTCTTCCAGTCCGTTCGTTTTCGCGGTCAAGTATGCAAGCGGATCTGGGACTCATATGAGCAATAAAAACGTAACGAAAGGGATAAACGCATACAAAGACCAACATCTCGTAGAACTGCAATTCGCCCTTGTACGTCGCCGGCGTACAAAGCGTTGTGGAAGCGCGACATTGGATCCCCTCTCGCATCCGCAATCTTCTGCATCTTGGATAATTTATCCGTGCCGCCAGTGGTCAAATATAAGAAGGATAAGCGGTCAAAGTTTTTGGTCTGTTGGTACGCTTTTTCGACAATCTACATGAGAAGAAATATATCAGTTGCGATACACTAGTTTACACAGTGGAACTTTATTACCTTGTGGTTTCCTTGCTTGAGCGCCTGCTGCGCCAACCGTTCCCAACAGTCGGATCTGTCGATAGCCCTGGCAGTCTCCAGCGCAACATCGAGGTTTCCGCACTCAATAGCAAGGTCGAACCGCGTATTTTTGTCCTGAACAAAGTGGAGTGCAATCTGTAACAAGGCACTACGGGTCACCATTCATGCGCCTCAAAACTGAATACAGCGATACACACCTCAGGGAACCCTTTCTGTTGCAAATAGGCAATCACACTTTGTCCAATGAGCGTCGACGTACGTATGATATGCAACATTTCCTCGTGATTGTTTCGGAGCAAGGCAAGCTTAAACCGGTACTCGGTAGGATCGAATGTAATTGTCCGAGGGCGTGCGGAACGGTCTAAGCAGTGGGCTGTTACGCCCTTGATGCGTGTGAGATAGATAGGGTTGTCGAGCGTGCATATCACTCCGTGGTCGCTGCAGGAACAGAAATAATGGAGGGAGGGAGAAAGATTGGGTTAGCATGCGGATCGTGGTAAGAGACACAGAAGGTCTGACACACCCTTGAGGAAGGCAGTATTTTATGTGATTAAGAGTGGAATAGATGAAGACCCCAGCGTCGTCCCATGCACCGGATTTGATGCGAATGGTCTCATGAATGAGGCTACTCTGAGAGAAATTCTTGTTCGCGATGGTGATGGCTGCCAAGGTAGTGGTTATGACAGTATCCGTGAACATGCAGTCAGGGCTTACTATGCTTGCTCATAAGAGCCACAAGTTGACCGTCCGCGCTCCAAGCAACGTATTTGACAGGAGGACTGTTCAACTCGGCAATGGTCTTCTGCTGTTGGATATCGTAAAGGGCAACTGAAGATGTCGAGCTTAGGATAAGACATGCAGTTCCACCATAGAATATCTCGTTGGTCTGGATGGGGGCCTTGATGCTTTTCACCACAGAGTTCGACAGATCGCGGACCTCAATAAGCTAGTGAAACGATTAATATCAGTAATATAGGCTAGTGCGGCTCATTTACCTGTGCGGTCTTGCTCAAAGCGGCAAACCTGTTCCTAGCCACGAAAATCGCACTGTTGGCTGTACCACGCTTGCCATCGGCAGAAGAATCCTTCACCTCTCCGTTGGTCTGCGTAGGCAGCGAAGACAATTCGAACAAACCATTGTCCGACGAGATCGTAGCGATGACGGCGCGTTCCGCAGGGTTGTAGCTCAGTGTTCGTGGCGGAACGTAAGGACTACCGAATTTCCGGACGCTGAGGAGGCCGATGTCCGATCCGGTGTTGAAGTCATATGCTCGAACGTATTTATCTCGAATGTAATACAAAGAGTCCGCATGAACTGAGAAAGCAGGTCGTTCGCGTTCAAGCTTAAATACGATGAGACCGCTGTCATGTCCTGTGGCGGAGTCGGTGAGTATCACAATATATTGGTGGGTTCATTCCGTCCATACCTGCAGCAAACAAGTTGAGGTTGGGATGAGCGGCAAGGACCCAGAACCGGTCTTGTTCCCTCCTGAAAGTCTGTATAGCCGTACGCTTCGCCAGATCCCATACACGAACCGTCTTGTCCTCTCCACAAGAAACGATCAGTTCATGTTTAGGATGGAACAGCGCATTGGACACGTTATTGAAGTGCCCTCTGCACGAATCAACCTCCCAAGCTTTCGTATCGCTCATCCTCCAGATCTTAATCGTGCGGTCATCGGCCGCAGAGACGATCAAAGGGAGTGTCGGATGGAAGGCAGCGAAGTTAACGCCTCGGTCGTGTCCTTCAAGGACATATTTAACAGTCGAGAAAGTATCGAATGTCTCGAAGTTGTTTGGACCGTTGTTGGGTGTGTTCTTGCGCAGGCCAGAGATATCCCAGACACGTACGGTCTGGTCCATGGATGTTGACACGATGAGATCTTCCTTGGGATGGAACTGAGCAGACATGACATAATGCGAGTGTCCAGTGAGGATCGCAATACAGTTACGCGAGGTACTGTTCCATATGCGAATTGTCTGGTCGTCAGATGCTGACAACTGGAATATGTCGTCGAGAATTGAATTCAGGGTAACGGTCATGAAGCACTCACGATCCACGGCATTTCGTGATGGAACTGCACCGTTCGGACGTAGTCCAAATGACCGTGCAAAGTGAAAAGGCAGCGACGGTTCTGAGGACGTAGGTCTACGGCACATCAGAATCACCCGATAGAGGGTACACGACACTCACCCCAGACTTTGATCTTATAATCATCACCACCTGTGACTAAGAGCGCTCTACTTGGATGAATAGCGACGCCTCGAACAGGGCCTGTATCGGCATCATGTCAATATCCACGCCCCGTCTGGCATGAAGTGGAGAGACTACGAAACTACCTTCATGCTCTTCGAACCTGTCCACTAAAACACCCATTCGGTAGTTCCATAGCTGCACACTACCATTGTGAAGAGCAGCAGCGAGCAGCGGCTGAGTTGGATGAAATGCAAGTCCTTGAGCGAGGCAGTGTTTCAGATGAGATAGAATATGATATACTGCGTCGTCACCAACCCTTGACGCGATTGCTCTTGGACTCGAATTTTGTGAGCATAACCGACATGTTGAGCGAATCTCGGTGGTCAAGCCTCGATATTAGACCTGATTTTCAGAATCTATTGGCCAGCTTCGTGAAAATATATCGTGGGTCGTGTTCAGCCGCGAAAAACGAGCGCGGCGGTGGAGAAATTTGAGTCGTTTGGACGTCAGTATTATCGTTGTGTCTTCAAGCAGCTGTGCAAAGACCAGACACGACGTGGCTACGGGCGGAGTTGGAAAAAGTCTATGTAACAACTGAGGAAAGTCTCCCGAGTTTCAGTTAGTAGTAGTACTGTAGTCGGCCTACTCAGTTCATGGCACATAGGCATATTAATTCATAATCCAGGTCAAGAAATCACTCGTTGAACGACCACTGCGCATGGGCGTGCTAGGTATCACTCCGTTCCTGCAGAAGATCTGGTGAGTACTGTAACTTGTGTGCGACAAGGCCAAACGCCTTCATTCACGCCTACTATTAGCCCGGAAGTGATCAAAAGACTTCCTGACCGCCTCAAATCACTGCGCGGTAAGACAATCGTCATGTAAGCTCATTTCTTCATCTTGTTTATATAACCTTCGTGTGTATGTTGTGCACCATCCGCACAGAACTTACGATCAAGTCATTTGATACAGTGATGGTACCCTAATCACACAACGCCTCCACTTCGCGCCTATGCCTCACCCGCACAGGCATGTCCTTGGATGGCACCGTATACTCACTGAGCTGAAAGAATGCGATGTCCGCGCCATATGCGTCTTCGACGGCAAGCAACGAAATGCGGCTAAAGCGCGCGAGGCGAGTGTGCTCCATGCATCTTCTCTCCTGTCCCACGCGTCATGCGACGAGTCCAGTCGAGTTCATCTAATACTCAATAACCACAGGTCGAACGACGTAGGGAGACACGCAAGATAGATGCTGCTCGTGGGTCCATCGAAGCATACAGACTACATAGACTTCAGAGGTTGATGTGTTTGCTGCCCCATTACCGCTCCTTGCGAACTCCTGACCGCCAACGCGTCGACGAAGCCCTCGAAAAAGTCAGGTCAGCCAACAGGCCTATCTCCGTCCATTCACTAGGGTCCACCGCGCCGACGCCGACTTCCACTCCGGCAGAGACATCCATCCCGCCCTCTTCATGCGCCACGTCTACTCCACATCGTAGTTATCCGCTGGGTCGGCATCCGTACTTCTTTGCGCATGGCGGGATGGGAGTGGATGAGTTACAAGAAGTCGTGACTTCTGTAAGCATATCACAAGCAACACCTAGATCCGATCCTTGCCAGTTAGCACCAGGCGTGGCAGAACTACCACCATTACCGGAACAAGCCGTTCCAATCGAAAGCACCGACAAAGGAGTTGGATCCGTCAGCCTCTCTGATGACCGTGCTGACGACCCTTTTGCTGCGCTTCCCACTGTCTACTGGAGTGGTGTAGTTCAACCACCATCGGTCCCCTGGTTTCCCGACCATCCACTTCCTGTCATCCCCGCAGAACCTGTCCTCCCCGAATCCGTCGAATCGTTCGAGTCAGAATTCTCTGCGCTCTACGGCGAATACAAACAATGTCTCGCCCAGCTCAGTTCCATGCCCTCCTCTTTCGACGGTCCTGCAGTCTCCGACGAATCCTCAGCAGCCGGCGTCGCTGACGCTGCCGAAGCAAGGATCGAATGCGCCATGTCCAAGCAGCAACTTCAAATGACCTTGGACGAAGGTCGAATCTGGGACTCGCTGGTCGCCTCTTCTCCAGACGTCCCGTCACCCCCCATAGACACAGAATCAACACTCTCAGCTCTCGCCGAGAAGAGCAACGCTATCTCTGAGTCATACCAACGTCGAAGCAACCCACCCACTGCAGAGACCTACGAAGCAAGCAAAGAGATCCTTCGTGCGATGGGTGTGCCCTGTATCGAGTCCACAGGACCATTCGAAGCTGAAGCGCTTGCGTCCTCGCTGGTCATCCACGGACACGCGGACTACGTCGCAAGCGAGGACACGGATGTGCTCGTCTACGAGGCACCAATGATTCGCAACATCACCACACGGGAGGCTCCAATTGTCGTTGTGCGCGGTGAGGAGATACGGACGACACTTCAGCTAGATAGGGCGAGTTATATCGACTTTGCGCTGCTCCTGGGTACGGATTTTTCTCAGAGGATTAAGAACGTTGGCCCCTCTCGTGCGCTCAAGTTCATAAGGGAACACGGGTCGATCGAACGTGTTATCGAGCAGGAAAGTAAATACCCCCCGCGGGTGCCTGTGCCGGATTACTTGGAACAAGTTGGCGTTGCAAGACTGGTATTCCAGACGTTGCCGCCTGTGCCAGACCCCGAGGTCCTGCAACAAATGGAGGGCGATCCGAAAGCAGTTTCAGAGGTTATCCAGAAGTATGACTTGAATCGGGTGCTGTGCAATTCGTGGGACTACCATGCTTCGTTGGCAGGGAACTATTTCGGCGACAATCCGTCTGCTTGGTGATGAGGAGCTGGCTTGCTTTTCATTTCCTTCCGCTACATATTCTTATCACTCAGCATATTATTAGAGCATCAGCGTCCCAACCCTGTATTTACTACGATTCATCCCTTGCATACTCGCTCCGGCGCTTGGCTGAACCCACGCACAATGCAATAAATGTCTGTCTCATTTA
This sequence comes from Gyrodon lividus, assembly GCA_014904945.1. Classification (NCBI taxonomy): domain Eukaryota; kingdom Fungi; phylum Basidiomycota; class Agaricomycetes; order Boletales; family Gyrodontaceae; genus Gyrodon; species Gyrodon lividus. Next base: position 904,955 of record MU127423.1, read on the forward strand.
CCATTCTGCTGCATCCAGCTACTGAAAACCCAGAGGGGCATCACGATGGATGTAGGGGTCGCCTCCTAGTGCACGTCCGCCCCTCCCTCAATCAACCGTGTCACCACAGACAGACAGTTGTACCCAAGCAACCTGACGAATGCATCACGGATATTGAACGAAAAGGTGTAGCACGTAGCCTCACTTGGCATAATCCATCATCAGAACTGCTCATAATCCTAATCGCCGGGGTCTGACGAACATGGAGGTAGAGGTGGGATTCCGACGAACCAGCGGGTAAACAAGAGACTGGCTCCTGTCCATTGGTATGGCCAGCCGTGCTCTACAAGCACAACGATGGGAGGTAAATTTCCAGGCTATCCTCGATATAGTTGGCGCATAGGACTTGGCTTCCAGTTACCCATACTCCGTTTTCTGACTCTCCCCGACCCGAGACCAGACCTGAGCAAGAGATTAATATTGATATTGTCATAGCAAAATATATGAGGTCCTTGAGCAACTTGAACTGCCCGATCCAAGGACCGTGATGCCTGGAGGGTCGGAGCGCTCTCGTCGACGATACGGTCCATAGTCGAATTAATATCCCAAGTCATTGGGAATTCGGGTGTGATGGAGCTGATGGTTCCTCGCAACGCATCCCTTACGTTGTTCATCTCATCATATACCTTGCTTGGTACCAGTTGACAGATCCAGCGGTTCGCCGCGAGGGTCATTGAGGATGGGATCGAAGAGCTGATACAGCTTAGGAGGGCTACTATCGTCAACGGAGTCGATGTCCGTGCGGTGTGCTTTGAATTCTTTCTTGTAGGGTCCAAAATATGGCTCAGGGAGTCGATCTTGCCGTCACGAACAATCGCCAATGCGTTTCGGATACGCTCGACCTTGGGTTGTCGTTTCTTCGGGCTGCTGTGGTTCTCCGTGTGAAGGATGCTCCTGGCTGTGGTCCATCGAACGAGAGCTCATTGAGATAAGTCGTCGTAAGCGTTCATGGAGGTGAACGTATCTGAGGTCGAGTGCTTTCAATCGTAACTTATCCTACTCATACGTGATCCTTGCTAGCGCTTGTCATTCACGCTCGACGAATTCTACCAGATCGTCTATCGACGACTTGCCTCATCGAACGGTCTGGTGACCAGACTAGGTGGTTGCAGGACTCCACCCATGACGGGAACAGACCATATCCTTGTCACCACATACGAGTGTTGCACGACAATGCCCATTATAAATCCATCATACATAATGCCACAGGAACTTTGCCTCTTTTTTGTTAGGATGTACACGATCTTCGAGAGGGAAGTACTAATAAGTAAGTGATTGATTATCATCATGATGTTCCCCTCATCGAATGTAGAGGTGGGCGGTGGCCGAGAGGCATTACGTTACAAATAAAGTACAATGTTGCGCTCTGCTGATCACCTTGGAAGTTTGACCTATACTTCTGAATATGCAATCCCAACATTTACAGCTGAACGAGACCTATCGTCCCACCGAATCACACCGTCTTCACCCCGCCACGTCCTTGAGAACGCCGCGGTACAGTAACCCTCGCTAGTAAGTCGCCCATCATTGCTTCTCAAACTAATCCCTAACAAATCCTTCCTCTCAGCCTCCAGCTTTGTACCCGGGTCATTGCTCGGGGACCAGCCCCTCGCAGGTCAGTGCAGAGAAGCCCTTGATCCAACTCACCGCTGACATGCCGCCTAAATCAAGCTCGCCCTCGGCCTCCAAATGGCGGCAGTTTATACATCCTGAGGGACAACCGTACTTCCTACTAAACCATGAGGAATTCGCGATCGTCACCGAGGCTAATCTTGAAGACCCGGAGACTGAAGGTCAATTTATCAGTTGCCTGGAATTGGTGAAGAAGGAACTACAATATCACAACATCAAACTTCCTCCACGATGCGAACTATTTCTGGAGCTGAGAGACGATCGCACATTATGCAATTATTACTTTGTGGACCATGCCGCAAAGGGGTTGTTCTGGATCGAGGACCTCGGTACAGACTTACTCGATATTTCAGCAGCGATGTCCCCCTCACATCTTGGTGCGCTTCCACCATCTATCTGTATTCACTCTGTCTCATATCCCTCAGGGCGGACACTGGAAAGATTATACTGGGCCCACCTCGAATTTTTCCCGATGCATCACGAGCTCAATGAACAGTAACTTTCTCAAATCGTAGACGACCTATACAATATCATCTCTCATGGACAAGCAGGTAGGAGATAACTTTGTTTTTCATATCTACCACTGGCTGATGACCAATAGAAATGCTAAGGGCTTCTATCTTTCCGTACACGGCAGACACATGCAGGCAATTTTTGAAGTTTGTCTCCAGACAGAGAGGTCGGCTAGCACTTGGCTTTATTATGATTTTTTGACACGTCTCTATGGCACAGGACGATGCGTCGACGGACATACAGTCTGTTGTGGTGGTAAGTGTGGTTATTCAAATATATCACCTCGGCCCTAATCGTATATTCAGCTCGTCTCGCCAGCGCCATATGTACGTTGCGTGACGTGTAGGGGGTCTGAGGAATGGCACTAAGCGCTCTGTCAAAGTGAACCAGCAATTTATATCCTTCTACCAGCAAGAGTCCGCTCAATTGGACAGCCGTCACGAAACGCGTCCTGCTCATGCTTGGAGACATCGATGGCTGTCAAATATTGCCAACTTGATGTTGTGGGGGATTCCAGGATACTACAACGGCCTCCTCGAAGACCTCTGTGCGCATGATCATCCATCCGCAGACCAGTGGACACAATTCATGTCTCTCTGCCTCGCCGCTTGGACTCGGAGCTTAGTATCGGTAAGTCCTACCCTTGACAGAAACAAACTATATATCTCATATTCCTCTCAGGTATTCCTGGTCTTGATGTGAGTCTGCAAGTGTTTGACTAAAATACTGGAGCACAGACCAAAACGCTGCTAGAGCTAGTATTTGTCTTGCAAACGTGCGCGAGGACAGCCTGTCGACCGCAATTCCTTTAATTATCTCCTGCACGCTCACTGTTATATCCGCCTTGTGCCTTGACGTGAAGCTCCGGCGCCTCGCAGAAGCAAGCGCGTCCATCGGTGTAAGTTTATATACTCAAACCTCCACTGATCAATTCCCTTAGTTTCTTCTAGGAGCGCTACCTCAAGTCCGTGAAATCCACGTCTGTCGGGTTCCTCCCGTTAGCAGTCGTCTTTAGTCTACCCCAAGCAGGCTACATGTGGGCCATAGGCTTCTTCGTAGCCCAAGTTCTCTCGGTCGCATGGCGAAGTCCCGACCAAGTGGTCGTTCTGGTTGTTCTGGCATTCCTCATTCTGTCGTTTGCCTCGATGTGGGTGACGCTCCCAGGGGACGCAGGGCTAGCTTCACTTCTTAATTCTTGCGTTTCATCGGTTTACTCCTACATATATCCCTCTACTAACCTTGAAGATGAATCGATCGTTTAATGGCTTGTCTGGCACCACGGATTGTACGCAAGATTCGGGATATACCAACCATTGTACATATGTGCATCTACCTAGTTTTACATACGGCCGCTGTATCTGGAGTACTAATGTATACATCGAATGATAGATGTAGCGCTGGAATTTATGTTACTTTCACCCTTGACGTTAGCGGTAGGACGTTCCGTAAAGGTGAGGAAGTTCACCCTAAGTCGTGTCACTGGATCACGATCAGTTCCGACCTCGTCCATGCCAACCACGGAGAGCCGATGATCCGACTAACTTTGTCTGCTCATCCCCATTGGTGTCATGTAAATACTCGCCGACAGCAAATAACAATGTTTTATAGGGACCCCTTGAACCAGAGGTCCCTCTTTAATACAACACCATAATATAATTTGATAGACGCCTGCCTCTGTGCCCCCGCATATTATTCATGCCATACATGATTACGACCTTCAAAGCGAACGACAACAAAGCCAGAGAACGAACAGATCAAAGGTCGTATAGGGCTCCTCGATCACCTCGACGCTCGATGAAGCATCTGAGGTGGACGGCTCCGCAGGGCTGTCTGGACGTGAAGATGCAGATTGCTCGTCCAGCTCTTCGCACACTGGCGCGCCCGCGTGTGCTCCTGTGCCTGAGTTGGAGGTTGGCTGACCTCTTGCTGACGAGCGACTCGCATTAGCAGGTACTGCAGCAGACACACTTGTGCTTGCATTTGCACTGGTGCCCGCCGCACGGGTGGATTGATGTTGCTGCTCCTGTTGTTGTTGCTCCCGCGCTTGTTGTTCTTGCTCTGAGCGCTGCAGCTCTGCCTCTCGATTATTCTTGCGCTTCCTGTGAGGAGCAACGGCCACAAACTGTGCGGTGGTAGATAGCAGCGACATATGAGGTGTTACACGACCAATAAATTCAACCAAGTGAACGTACCTCATGTTCACGTGCTGCGGCAACGGTGACCACTTCTGGTGTTGACGGGAGGTACTGCTGTGAAGAGCGAAAGATCCTTCTGAGACCAATACGGGCACCTGATCTTCCTGAAGACGGAGGAGGGGTGGTACGGCGCTCCCCGGGCTCGACATCTTCGAGCGTCGATGGGTGCTGCGGTGCTACTGAGTGTGATGCTCTGTCTGGATTCGCAGGGGCACCGGGTGCATCCGTTGAAGGAGGGGAACTTGCACAATCCTTCTTAGGCTTTTGCGATGGTTTCCAGGGTCGACGAAAGCGTTTCAGGCGTTCGAAGATGCGTCGTCGAGAAGGGGGACTAAACTCCTCTTGATCAGGATCATCTGCCTTTCTCTCCCCTTTTCCTGTTGTGTCAGAAGGTCCTGCACGCTGAGCATGATAGGATAATGGTGAATGCAAGGTACGTGACAAGAGTGGACGCTTACATTGTGTCCCACCCAAAACCCGCCATTGTGATCATAGTAGGATGCTTTTGCCTTAGCCCCAGATTCTATGAAACCGACTGCAGCTCTCTGTGCTGACATTTGCAAATGGCCCATCACACAAAGCATGGAAACTTACGTCCAGCCATCTTCGTGTTGATGACGTTTCGCTTTTTTGTCGTCTGTGCGGTCATGCGGAGTCACCTCCTCAGCCCCAAACTCTGGAGTAGGAATGTTAGACGACCGAACAGCGTCGACAGGGAACTGAACCAACCGGCTTCAATAGCTTTCATATCCCAAACACAAACTTTTCCGTTGAGACAACCAGTGACTAACAGACTACCATCGCGTGAGAGTGCCGCACGCCAGACCGCTGATTCGTGTTCAAGGATACACGGCTTTTGGTTGCCGGTTTCCAGGTCCCAAAATCTGACCGTCCGATCTCTGGATGGATGCACTGGCCAATGTCTTCCCGTCAGGTGATATAGCCCCTCCATGAATAACTCCCGAGTGGCCTGTCAGCGGCGTCCCTAAGAGTGTACCAGATTGTATGTCCCATCGACATGTCTTCATGTCATCTGAGGCAGTCACGAGATGTCGTCCATCGGGCGTAAAGGCAGTCCACCACACGGGACGAGTGTGTCCCCTCAAGGAATCGAAAATGACCTCTCCACTGACTGAATCCCAAATGCAAGCGCTCCCGCCTCCGGCACCCATTGCGATGCGGCTTCCATCAGGAGAAAATGCAGTCGTATAGCTGCCTTCCGTACGAACTTGTAATGGTCCAGCGACCAAGTCTTGGGTTTGAACATCCCAGATTAGAACTGCACCGTTGCGCGTGGCTGCAACTCGTCGGCCGTCTTCGTAGGATCCATGACAATAGGTTGTCCAACCTGGTTTCCAGTGGTCCCATTCCAAATCCGTAAAGTGTCGTCCAAGGAGCCACTGGCAAACACCCTCCCATCTGGAGCCACAGCAACTGAGTTGATCTGTTGGGTGTGCCCACTTACCCTTTTCTTCACCTCCCCAGAGGTGACATCCCATATGATGAGAGTTCGATCGCTAGAGGCACTCACGAGACGACCATCTGGGAAGAAGGCGAGTCCCGTAACAGCCCACGTGTGCCCTTCTAGCACCTTTAGAGGGGTTTGGGACGAAGGTTTCGGTTCTTGGGCAGGCCGCGGCGGTATCTGATCCGCATCTGGTTTGTCCTCATCCAGTACACCACGATACTCCGGGACCACTCTACGAAGCGCAGATCTGGTCGAACGCGTCGAGGAGACGGTCAAAGGAGAAGAATTCATAGGCCTGTAGGCCTCTTGTGGATTGGTATGAGAGGGAAGAGAGTCGCGTGACCTGAGAGGGGACCCGATGTCACCGTCAGCGAGAGCTAATACAAGGGTGCTGTTCGACACACAGGTATAGCTATATTGAAAGCTCACTCAGGCGGTCAGCGAAAACCAATAATGCGAAACACTGATATGAAAATGTCGCTGCAAGCGATTGACTGCCCTTTCAGAGCATGAACACAAAAAGGATGGGTGAGAAGTGCGATTTGGTTTGGCGCCCTGGCTTCATTTGCGGTGGACTCGTGGTTTGACCCCTACTACTGTCTTCACTCTGGCAGCGGTTCCCAACTTGTAATTGGGAGGCAGATCACTACAAATGACGGTGCCCGGCGGATTGCCTGAAAGCCATGTGCATCAGGACGCCTTCAACCCTTGATCAAGCTATAGGATAGCGCTGAGGCACTGAAATCGGCCAATAGTATCATAGCAAGGGCAGGTTTGCTGCATTGCTAAACGTCGTCGAGTGTCTGTATGTGTGACAGGTCGAATCGGTATTGGTGAAGGCCCAAGTCGTGTCAACTATAGAAATATCTCGAACCTACAAATAGAGCTCATACTAACAAGCGGTGATGACAAGACACTCTCAGAGGTATATGATGACTTCGTCCCAGCGAGAAATTCAGTTATGCAGAATAGCTTCAACATCGCCAGCGGCTGGATAAAGAAGTGACTGCCAGTGATCCCAAAAGGCGCACAGTAGTAGATGCAACAACTGAGTTTACTTTCGCAGAAATTAAATTTCCACTTTTTGAGTCAAGTCCTACAAAACGAAGTGAACAAACCTCCTGGAAAGTCAAGATAAAGCACACACCATGTAAAAAGTAGTGGTGTACTACGGAAGTCCAATGAGCAAAAAATCCAAGCTGTTGTAACTCGAGATACTAACCCTTGGCTCCTGGGCCCAGATCCGGCGTGGTGGTTCATCTTCGGCAGCTGTATTGTTCTGGGAATGTCGATAACGCTCTAGAACCCCGTGAACGCATTCTCTGGTGGCTCATGTTAACCATGAAGGCGAATAGCAAGGGTAACGAAAATCCACCCACTGGAGCTCGTCGCGTAGTTCCTGCCACGACATGTCAGGTCTTGCAACTATGACATGTATCAGTCGTCGAGACAGGAGCCGCAATCAGAAGTACGGCACCAATAGCATCCAAGAAGCACTTCCAGTAGAATTGTGATCAGTCTGGGATGGTTGTTGTGATTGTATCTCAAAGCCCACCTTTATAAAGGTCTCCCGCTCGTCGTCATCATGTGCAATCTGATTGTCCCTACAAGCCGACAGACAAATCTGGTGGAATTTGAATGTGGTCAAGTGATGGCGCAAAACGTCATGATATTCTGCACACACCACACTGAGGTTCTGTGCTTCTTCTTCAACCTCGATAGAAGCGGCACTCTTGATATCAGATCTCAGTATGCTGGACAAAATCGACAAAGTTTTAGGTCTTGGTTTGCAATATTTCTTGCTCAATCGCACTGGGTGTCTTAATGATGTCAAGTTCGTGCGTGGCAAGAAGGGACTCACAAAAGTGGACTATTGCGATTGCGATAGCTACATGATTTCAGGTTACTTGGTGGAGAATTGGTAGGTTGGATGACTCCAACAGCTGACCTCTGAATACTTGACCAAGGCCGACTGTCCACTCCCTCGAGTAGGTGTTCGGTCCATCGCGTTGGCGTAAGCCTGAAGGAAGTCGTGAGCATAACCATGCCGCGAGAGATACTGTTGTACAACACGCACTCAGTAGAGTTTCAGAGTGAGACTTACATCATCGAGAATGGTTTTCCGTCAGCTGCAACAATTACTGAGGCTGCATCAGTGTCTATGCCAGATCAATACCAAGATAGGTGTACCAACACTTATCTTTCCCGTTGGTTTCCTCATTATCTGAACGTTCTTCTTCCAGGGTGTGTCCGTTATCTGCCGAGTGCGTTGTTGACACACCGTTAGCCCACAAATAATTGCAACTTACAATAGAAGAAGAATTGACTGTTTTCCTGGACGTCACTGACCAGGAGAATTTCTCGCAGCTGTATTACACTGAGAAACTTGAAGTCCCACCGAAGTCAAGGACACCACATACAATGTTCTTACACGTAGGCCACAGGGCCTCTGGATAACGTTGGTTATCGAGCATCAGGATCACGTCTTCCGCCTCGTAGCCATATGTGTCTAGATAGATTTGAGGAGTTCTGGTTGTGAACGACGGCAGAACAGTGGTGCGTACCTATCAGACGGTCTTTGAGGTTTCTGGCGTCTCGATGAGCAAAAGGGAGATCGGGCAAGCCGGTGGTATGAAATTCGTGAAGGCCGCGTACATGCCGGACAGCGATGAGAAGCGCTCTTTTCTTCCCCACAGGCTCATCGAAAGTCGACATGACCGCGCAAGGCAACTTGAAGATTCAGTGCCGCAATGCAGACTGAGCTCGAAAAAGCTCAGCGCTCAACGTTCCTCAACGTTCAACGTTTCAACCCTTGCAACTTGCAAGTGTTCTCACAACCTGATTAGTTGCCCATAACTTGAAGGTCGTTCCGCTGGATCCAATTGATCAGTTCTGACGACTTCCAACGTCCATAGAGAACCGAAGATTGACTGATCGGCTGGCATAGGTGCCTCCGTCTGCTCGTCCCCGTTAGTTTCAAATAAATAGTCGATGAATAAATATATGCATGCACCAACTCCTCGACAGCAAACAAAAAAAGCCAAAAGAATAAATACCAACGTTCTATAGGATATGAGAAAGCATACGTATCGTTCATCACCACCATCATTCGTCGCATCCAACATTCACCTCTAGTCGACCACCCGAGGGGATACGACAAGTATAAGCCCCCCGGTTTCATACTTCGTTCCTCAACATCAAGCTAAAACAAGGCTCGCAGAATGGTTTTTCATCGCGTTGGAAAAACGACGGATCTTCAAACGGTCTCTTGCAGCCCTGTGATCATCGAAAAAAGACACGTCATAGCGTCAGTTGTGCACAAAAAAGCACGGAGGAAAAAAAAAGAAAAACCGTTAAAAATATGACCCCACCCACCTCACACACAAAACACTCCCAACACCACTTGCCCCCAAGCGCCTCAACAGCCCTAACCCCATCCCTGATGCTCCTCTTACAACCCTTGCACTTCGGCATCCTCAACCGCACATGGCACGATTCACAGTACGGGTGTCCTTTATACACCGTGAAACCGACGTCGTCGTCTGCAAACTCGCCGTCGCCTGTCACGTTGAGTTCCCCCGTGCGCGTGGCGCTCCCAGGCAGAACGGGAGCGGTGGGAGCGAGGAACGGATCGCCGCATTCGGCACAGAAGAAGTGTTGCTCGTGGTAGGTTCGTTTACCGAGTGCAGGATCGTCCAGGGTGATGAAACGCTCGTCGATGATAGATGTTTTGCAGTGGAAGCAGCGAGGTGTGAATGTCTGTTCGGGTTTCGATTTACGTTATAGTCACAAAAGATATAGGTATATCGAGACCCACCTCGTGATAATCCAAGTGACAATACGCCCTCCCTTCATGTTCGTAACTACTCACATGCTCCAAAAGCTCGTTACAAATCGCGCATCTGAAACAGTCAGGATGCCATCGTTGGCCCATGGCACTCACGATACGACCGATGATGGGGCCGTTGCATCCCCCGCAGGAGAGGCCATTTGTACGCAACGGACGAAAGGAAGAAGGTGGGGGTGGAAGACCGCGCTTAGATCCGGGACCGGGGGCGAAGGGGGTATGCGAGGCGGGGAAAGCAGACTCCTGGATCTGAGTGTGTCGAGAGCCAAAGCTACCCCCTGGTAACGGTCCTCGTCTCTGTGGCTGGATCGACGTATTTGGAGACGAAATCTGAGGAGGCGAAGGCACCGAGAAGGATATAGACGGAGGGCCGGCGGAGGGCATTGAGATGTTAGGAGCCTCAGAAACAGATGTACCAGGTGCGCTCCCAGCTCCCGGTGCAGAAACGACGATACCAGGTCCAAATCCGTCGTGATCCTCATCGCCATGATGATCACCAGGGAGCGATATCCTCGGCACCTCCGTCCGCTGCACTTGGGCCCGGGGCTGGGACTGAGGCTTGGGCTGCGGAAGTGGTTGCCCCCTCCGCGTCGGAGACTCTGCCCTTTCCTGGAATCCACTATACCCATTACGATCTCTACCTCTCGATCTTGCGTCCCCACTCGGGGTCCACTCCCTCCTCGGAGGCGTATCGCTCATAATCTCAATCGCCGGCGCCTGTGCCTGTGCCTGTGCCTGTGCCTGCGCCTGGGCATGGCGCGCAGACACAGACGGCGAAGGGGATCGACGTAACGAAGGCGGCGGCGCATCGTCCAGATCAATATCAAGATCCCTCTCGCGCTGCTTTTGGCGTTGGCGTTCACTGAGCTGCGAGAATGACTGGGGTTTGGGTTGGCGCTCGGGGTCTTGAGTGAAGGACTGCTGATCGGAGGGCTGTGAAAAGGAAGTGGCGGGTTTTGGAGAGGGCGAGAAAGGAAGAGGAGGTAGTGCTGGGGTACGGGGTAACGATGCTGGCGGTGGTGATACGTTCCCGGTCGCATCGCCGATCCCGTTAGGCTTGACCGACTGGTTCTGTAACGCTGGCGAGCGGGGGAACGACGAAAGAGGAACATGCGGACTCCCACTCCAAGCAGTACCGCCATTCGAGGGTTGGGAACAGGACGCGCCAGAAACACCAAAGAAAGGCTGAGTGGTACCCCCCGGTGTCCGGGGCAGGGGGGGAACGTTCGTCGGCCATCCGTGTTGTTGACGTAGGGGGCTCGTAGGGCCTCGAGTGGGACTCGTGCCACGCGTAGGGCTTGTACTCCCTTTCTGTCTTTCCCGCTCCTCAGCTAAGCCCATGGAAGCAAAGCGGAGAGTGAGGGACTGAGGTTCTCCACTACCGCTATTACCACCACGATCACCGAACGGGCCGGATGCAGTAGGTATCGCCGCCACCCGTGGACTGTATGGAATGCCCATGCCTTGCTCCTGTCCCCGCGCGAGGGCTAAACTTGAGGTAGGAGGTTGAGGGAGCGTGGCGGACCGTACAGGTCTCGTGTGTGGTCGCAGTTGGTACTCTTTCCTCGGTTCTTGTCCGAGTCCAAGTCCCAGTTCCTGCCCCGTGCTAGCTACACCCCCAGCACCTCCATTAAGCAAGCTTGAGGTATCCAAACGACCAGTGACAGCGATCCTCGAACAAGGTGGCAAATTCCGGATTCCATGCTGCGGGCTCGGTGCACGTTTATGCGCGATCACAAAGTCGTAGTCGCTTTCTTTCCCCTCTTCTTGCATGGGATCAGCAAACGTCATCGGCTCGTACCGTTCCTCCTCGAGATCAGTGGAGATGTCAGACGGGGAGGAGATGTCAGGGTCGTCGTCGGTGCCAGAAGAGGCGGCGATGCGTTGGTGGATCGATGTGTTGCGGGCTGGTTGGGGAGGAGAGGAAGGGAGGGGTCGGCGGGAGGGTGACGATTGAGTTTGTGGTTGGGGAGGGGGTTGGTGGCGCTCTGGGCTCTCGGCGCGCCCATGTATGCGCAGCGGGGTCGGGGCAGGAACACCTGAAGTCCCTGAGACGGTGGCCCTGCTCTCCATTACGGTGGACCCATTCGTAGCGGGAGAATGAGTGGGGAGATTAAGTTTCCAGAGAGGGATGAACTTGGTGGAAGACGTTGGAGGATCTTGGGACAGGTTTGAGGATCGTTCATGGGTTTGGTGAGGATCGGATGCCGCTGTAGGAGTCCAAGTGGAGTGAAACGACGTGGAAGATGGGTTACCACTGGTACCGCTACTCTCAGAACCAAGATCAGACGTACCTTCATTCCCGCCGACAGGCAATGTGGGACGCCTTGTAAATGAGCTGGGAAGATCGCGGTCAAGTTGGGCGGTGATCGGTGAATTATTATTAATGGCGGTCACGATACTCTTTACCGGACTTGTCGGCCTGATGTGGTTCGACCTGAGATCCAAGCTGGCATGCTTGGTCGACTTTAGGAAAGGCGTCGGGAGGGGTCTTCTTCCGGCTGGCGTTGTGGTTACACCTGTAGAGCTGGCAGATGAGGGAGGGGACGAGAAAGAGGAAACGCCTGAAGAAGAAGAAGCAGGAGGATCGGGAGAAGCTGACACAGACGCGAAAGAAGCGGCGTGGGTAAGGATAGCGGGCCTTGATGGGGCTGGTGCTTGGATGAGGGGCGGCTGTGTGTGGCGGAGGAGAGGTGGCATTGATTCAGGACGTGATTTTGGAGTTGGAAGGGGTCTGCGAGATGGACCAGGGGTTGGAATGGATTGAGGCAAGTGTCTCGGGGATGAATAGGATGAAAGAGGGAACGAGGATGGAGGAGGGGGAGCATACTGGGAATTTTGTGGTGGACGTGAGGAAAATTGAGTAGATGGAGGAGGAAAGAAAGATTGAGATTGAGGACGTGGATGGGCTATTTGAGTGAAAGATTGCTGTGGATGTTGTTGGGGTTGAGATTGTTGATGAGAGTACTGAAAGCCTGAAGACTGTTGTTGAAATGGCAGTCTTTGTTGTGATTTTTGATCATATTGTTGTCCTTGTAACGGTGAGCGTAAGTACGGGGACTGCTGGTTATACGCCATCTCCGCCGTACAAAGTAGTACACTCTCATCCGAGCCTCACCTAATCTACTCCGTGTCATGTGACCAACTACAACATACACAAACACCACCCGGGGTGCTGGTATACAACGCACGGGTAATCAAGCTTGCCTGCATCACCCTTGAGTTTAACTCATGGTGAGCGCTCCTCTTCATGAGGCACGTTCAATTCCGCTCAGACTGTTCTGGGTCTGCTGCCTCGCTTTCCTATTTTCCCTGCTTTCGTTCTCCTCGTTTGGGAATATGAATATGCTGGAGATACGGTCAGGTGAGTGTTGTGTTATTGGATGTGACAGTCGATGATGCTTTCTGGCCATATAGATTGCCTGTATGTAGGCTTGTCCAATGTCTTGGTTCATTTGTGCTTGACCTCAACTCGATGTATATCTTTCCTGCATAATAAATGTTGCCTCAATTTACCACCTATCCCAAGATAGATCACTGAACCTCCTGGGTCACTGTCTGCACACTCAGTTGCTAAAATAAACACAGTGAGAAAGATAAACAACAAGTCTTGTATTTTACAAGACTGCTACAAACTTCTCCATTCTTCCACCCGCAATCCGTCTGATTCCAGGTCTCACCAGCACTTCTGGCTCTTGATCTCAACCCATCATGCATCATGTCCCATTTGGCCACTCGTACTCAGCGATGCTTGCTTTGTACATATCCATACTGTCAACGAAATTGCATGTCGATAAACCATCCACATCATGAAATCCAAAAAACGTCAACCTGTCATTCATTCCCCGTTCTACGAAATACTCGTGCAGGTGGTTCGCGTATTCGAGAACGTTGCGTTCCATGGTGCCTGAGATGGGACGCGATCATATGTGAATGTGACATGAATGGTGGGGTTGGCGGTGGGAGTGGGGACGGCACGTACCTCAGGTGAAGGACATGTTCGCAGTTCCCAAGGCCTCCAGCATGTAGACACACTAGTGCTCCAAACCTACCCACCGCGCACCGAAATTGTAGCAGATATAACAAAAGAAGAAACCACACAAGTAACAGGAACCCACTCCGCTCACTTGGCAGCCATCAACATCCCGAGCACCTCGCTCACCCCACCAAGCTTACACGCGTTGATCTGTATCGCATCCACCACCTGAGCCCGGAACAGCTGCTCGAACGTCATGCGGTTGTGTGCGTGTTTGCCCTATGTCATGGGGCTGCACGGAGCGCCGGATGGATGGGTGTCCGGGGATGTCATCGGGCGCTGTAGGTTCGTCTAGGAACCCGTTTTGGATGAGGGAAAGAGAGCTGTCAATCTGTTGATGGGAAGATCGAACGCACAATGGTCTAATCTCCTCCAGTGCCTTCACATACTCCACAACCCCGTCGACGACCCATACTTGGTTCGCATCAACCATAAGTTCGGCCCCCCTCGGACCTGCGTTCTTTCTGCTCAACCCTGGGCTATTTGGATCTCGAGGGACCTTGTCTGTCCAAGACCTCTCGTCAACCTACGAATCATTTCGCATTTTACTATAGAAGCACGGCACTCGAGGCAGGAGGAACTTAACATGGAAGAATAGCGGGACAGAGTAGGAAGACGACACACCGGCGGGATAATTCCCTAGATCATTAACAACACCTCTAATCATTGTCCCTCCGCGCAGATCATCCTCGCGCGAGGCGCCCACTTTCATCTTGGAGTATGTCCAACCAGCCTCCACGGCGCCCTTGATGAGGTGGGCGACTTTGGTGTATGGGTATCCTGTTGTACGTGGGTAATCATTGTTTTCACGGTTCGCGTCGGGTCGTGATAGTCATTGATCAGATCATAGAATCGGATCGGGATAAGAGGTGAAAGAATGTACTTACCGAGCCATCCTGCAGATGTGATATTCGTAGGGCATCCGCACGACGATGTAATCCGGGTCGTCACTGCCGAGAACAAAAGCAGCTTGGACGTACCCAACTTCTTCCACGCGCACCTCCTCCTCCTGTTTTCCCGCATTTTTTCACCTGAGACACCGCAAACACCCCTTCGCGGGTTGACGAGCCTCGAGGACTTGGACGGCGTGGTAGACTTAACACATGATAAAAATCACGGCTAGTTGCAGGACGAAGGGGAGACAGGAGAAGAGCACCAGTCGAATCTCCCCTATTGTGGCCCTTACCTACGTATGTGCTGTTGCATTCAGATATAGCGCCATGGTGCATGACACCCAAATAATTCAGATGCCCGTGACTAACTCACAATATCAGTCTCCCTCCCGATAGTAAATGTCATCCCGTGGCCAACGAGGCTATACTCAGTCTGAGTATATAACGTTACATACGCAGAGGAGTGATCACATCCATTGAAACCGAAAAGTGCACTTGCAGGTAAACGACTGGATCCCGAGTACCAGCACACAAAGTGGTGGGTCCAGCAATGCTTAACTGGCGTCTGTCCCGTCTTTCCGCGAGCGACATCGCGAAGCGGATATCTGTCGGTGGGTCGTTGAATGAATGAGATGTATCGTCATAGCAGAGGCGTGGTTGCGATATGCTGCAAGTTCCAGGCCATGTTCTGTGTTATCTTCCCTGGCATTTTGGAGGACGTTGTCCGAATCAACTTCCGATGAAAGTACGGACAGCACCGGGCACGTCCATCTGTGCGAGTGCGCCTGTTAACCAGGCTTCAGTAGTGAAACAGAAGCCACCCATGGTAGTCTGTACTCCGAGTCCGAGTACTAGTACTTCTGAAACTTCAAGCCTCAACCACAGATGAGCCTGAAGATGGGTTATTCTCAGATGATGAGATACACACCAAGTATAGAAGACCAGCCCGAGCTTGCTACAGGAGTGTGCACGTTACGGGGCTACACCCAGCCCAAACTCCGAGCGTCAACCCTGTGGCCCTCCCATTCGCGTGAAAGCCCCTATCAGTCAATCGATGGCACAGCGGTAGGTCCAAAGTCATGGCCGCAGGGTCGCAACTCCGAGTGGTCTGGCTCCCTTTTGTCTGCTCTTTCACCCATCGCAGGCCCGGGTAAATAACTCGACAGGTCAACTGAGGGCTCAGGAAAACTTCGTCACTATCACTCCAGGTGCTAGGTCGTCTCTTGCCCATTTCAAATGTGAGTCGTTGTGCTCCGCGGACATACTGCGCTCTTCAAGTCGTGCACGCTCTTGACCACCCACGACATTTGATCGCCGATGAAGACCGTGATCAGGAAATGTGGGTGTCAGGCTACCCTGGATCGTGCCTAGCATCTCGTGAACAAGACGGCTGGCAAAGATTCGGCTGGCAAAGATTCGGCTGGCAAAGTCATGCGCTCCGTCAAGACTCAGCGAGCCGACAACGAACCAAATGGACAACCAACGGCACAGGGATAGTTACAATGCGAAAGCAGATGTAATTGTGCCGTTGATCGCATGAGACAGGTGCAGCAGCAAACACGAAACAGACAGATGGACGACAACAAACGCTGGGAGTAAAAGAGCGGCAACCATGTAAGCATGAGCGGAATACGTGGAAATACGTGTGCGGGACTTTTGTTCATACAACCATGGCGGGAAGAAGTCGACATCGAGGGGATCGAGGGAAGCTGATGCGTGCAAAAGAAAAGAAAAAAAGAGAGATCATCACCACCACTCAAAAAGCCGCTCCCTTTCGTTTTGGTACTGCCTCTTCTTCCCCAATAGCCCGCATGATAGATACGCCAGTCAACAACCCTCCCACACCACGCCTTCTCCATGCGTGCTCAGTTCACGTCGTCCAGTGTTTCCTTCACCGCAGCCTGCTCGCCCTCGACATCGAAGGTCTCGACGAGATCAGGAACATCGTCATCATCGTCCTCAGCAGCACCGGATGCTGTTGACCTTTGTCCTTGTTGAATCGCCTGGTACGATTCTGCGAGCTTGCGCAGTGATGCAAGCGAATCAGGGCCAAGCTGGTTCAAGATACCGGGGACAAGCTCTGTCAACTCCTTGACGTGTCCTGTTCCGTAGATCGCGAAAGTGTTGGCGGAGACCGCGGCATGCACTGTCCAGAAATAATAAACCAGAAGATATTAATACCTCTGATCTCTCCGTCCGACGAAACGATGTCACGGTAGACAAGGAAATGACAAGGCCGGTGATGCTATGCCAGCTCTTGATGGGACAGAGAATGGATCAAGAAAAGGACACACCTTTCGGAGCAGTGAAATGTAGCACGTTTCCATCCTCCCTAAACATGTTAACTTCCTCGACCCCAGGGATTGGCTGGACATTCAATTTCTTGAGGGCCCCTTGCAGTTTTTTGTCATCTTGTGCGGCAGAAGGCTTGGTTTTCCGTACGACCTTCCGGCGCATGGTTCCCTTTCCACCTGAAACATGTTAGACATCATGATTCGGAAAGAGAGAGATGGAAAGATGGGTGGTAGTAGGTTCTCGAGGCGTGCACGCGAATATACTGCAGTTTGAACCCTTGTTGAACAGAAATCACTCACCAATGCGGTTAGCCGCAGCCTGCGCCTGAAGTTTGGCCAATTTTGCTGGATCCATGTTGGACTTGTGACGAGGATCGGAAATCCTTGGGCACTTGCGTAGGTGGGACGGTGAAAAGTTACAACTAAGGTTTAACCACAAATACATGTACACAATCAATCATCACTCCAAGTCCGCGGCATCCCAATTTCGATCCTCGGCACAGGCAAAATTTTCTGGTTTGTTGGTCTCTGAATATACTGTCATTTTTGCTCTTTTACCACTCTCGATGCTTACAGGTGGTGTCGGGATATTCGGACACAAGCTGACTTGATGGATGCGATAAGATAAATACCCTTACATGTTGGTTAGACGAACATCTTCTACCTTGTCATTCAACCCAACGTAGCAGGTCATCACAGCTCGACCTACATTATGTCCATTCAATACCACATCCGACCTGCCACCGTGAACGATGTTGTACGTCGCACCTTCTATCATGAATTCATCATTTTGCTGATTAAATAAATCATCGACAAATCAGGATACGCTCTTGCAGCTGGTTATCGACCTCGTATGTAAACCCCTGTGTCTATCACTTGTTATGCCAGGATCTCAACCATTTGTAATCGAAAGGCAACATATGAAAAGGAGCCCGAGTCTGCCAAGGCTACTCCAGAGCTGGTCAGCACTTCCATTTCACAACCCGTCGGAATTAGCACCGACATGTCTCCCCCAGTTCAAAGAAAATGTGTTTGAGAAAGGCTACGCCCACGCCCTCCTCGCATTTCAAGGGACGCCCGAGGCACCTGGCGTGCCCCTTGGCATGGCCCTCTATTTCTTTAACTTTTCCACCTGGACAGGAAGGCCCGGTATGTATGTACGTGTGAATGACCGGCCAGTCAACCAGTGCGGTCACCATGCGGTCGACGTTCATTCTTTTGACACAAACACCAAATTTAGCTCGAGGATTTATTCGTGAAGCCTGAGGCTAGGAATATGGGAATTGGAAAAGCTCTGTTCGCTGAGCTAGGCACAATTGCCCAGAAGAAGGTGACTTACTCACTTTTCCTCCTCCGTGGGCTGACGTCCGAAGTATTTCGGGGTGAAAGAATTGCGGACGACTTGATTGGTCCGTACTCACAGTGAGCAATCGTGTTCACTAACAGGGAAACCACGAATGACGACTTGGGGAAACCTATTCACTCATTTAAAGTGGAACGAGCCGTCCATCGCGTTCTACGAAAAAGTTTTGTCGGCTAAGCGTATGGATGGGTGGATGGGCATGAGGCTGACAGGAGAAGGCATTGAGAACTTGAAGAAATTCGCTCCTACCGCAAACTGAGCGACCCACTCACCGATGGAGCACACCTTCGGTCAGTGCCGATGTCCGACTATTCCGTGCTTATGGAATAGGGTTTAGATTCACCAAACAGGCAACCATTCATGTCATGGCTGTGGAAACCTACTCGCCACTGATATATGATGCAGAGTTTTGGGTAGAGAAATTGACAACATCATGCACGACTACACAGCACACCGCACGGTATCCGAGGTGCGCAATAAGGGAACATGTCATACTCCATCGTAACTGGCGCCACCAGCCTGTATTGATCCACAGCGTAAGACAAGTTGGTGCGATTGTGCGGAATCAACATGGCATCACTCACTTTCCGTAGCCTAACTATGATGGGGTCTTCTTTCAAATCGTCCCTTTCGCGAGCGGCGACTTCAATTGAGTAAACACGCAACACCTCCTTAACATTTGCTGTATGCACAGAGGTCTGAGGGTGCACGGCAGAAAAGTAAGTTCATGAACATGCTGGCATCGCAACCAACTAGGGCAGTGCGAGTGTGTGATATCGGGTCCAGTAACAACAACATCATGAAGCACGAATGCTTTGACAGATGCATGCGTTGTCCCACGTAAATTGACAGGATAAAACTAACCTTTGCTCTCCGCATCACTTTACAACCGGAACCTATCCATACCACGAGTATGAACTTCTCACGTTGAGACTCTTTGTCATTCGAGTAAGTGACGCGTGCATATCCGTAAGATGCCTTTGAGTCATTGAGTGCGTCCCGCAGCTCCGGAAGACCGCCAGAACCAGTCTTTGTAAGTGCTAGCTTGTCTGAGCGATCGGACTGCACCGTGCGAGCATCGAGCACGAATAACCATAGACAGAAAAACACGATCCTGACCTCATAATCCAGAAGTAACCAATTAGTATCCGATTTGTCAGAACGCACGTCCAAGTAGGCTGGAAGGATCAGCAACACGATGCTGGTTCAAACCATATTTGACTAGTCGACCGGCAGGTTTGCTGACCTTCGGTGATCTTGGGGTCGGATATATCAGCCATCTTGCGCTGGTATATTAGATATTTGTATCAGAAACGAAACTGAACAAAGCACCAGGATAGCCTGGACGAGTAGGTTGATTGGGGAAAGAGCTTAAAGATCAATGTCCAGTACTACAGTAGAGACCACGATCGGGCGATGCCGACCTTGATGCCGCGGAGTGCGAATCAGCTGTCCGAATTGCGATCTCTGCAAATTCACAACATCACTACACCAGAGTATTTCGACGCTGCTCAGCCCCCAGACGCGAGATTATGTCTTTATTCCATTTTACATCCTCATTAATCATGTCTCCATCGACACTTACAAAATGCACCGGCTGCCTGGCAAAAACTGCACTCCATCGCCTATACTCACAGGCTGCCCTGCCGCGGAAGCGGAATTGGCGACTAGATGGTCATGTTCCACCAACTTCACTCATCCAAGAAGAAGAGGGACAGGCCACGTCTCTTGATCTCAGTGAGGACGAGCCGCCACCTCCGCGTCGCAAACAAGCCAGCATTGCTCCAACTCCTGACGAATGGAGACTACACCGTCAAAAGATCAAGGAGGCGTTCCCAGATGGCTGGAACCCAACGCGTAAAGTATCGCGCGAAGCTATGGATGGGCTTCGCTCGCTGCACGCGTTTGACAACGAGACCTTCTCCTGTGCCGTGCTAGCGGAGAAGTTCAAGATTAGCTCAGAGGCGGTCCGTCGTATCTTGCGTAGCAAATGGGAGCCATCGAGAGAGCAGCGAGCCAGGCTTGCGGAGAGGGAGAGGCGGAGCAGGGAGGAGTGGATCATGAGAAATAGACTCGAGGAGAATAAGAAGAAGGTTCAGATGCTCCTGGAGGCCAGGCAGAACTCGAACTCTGTTACAAGGTCTCCCAAGTCGAAGCCTGCTCCAGGATCGAAGAGAGTCAACTCCAAGGACAACTTTTTTTTCGGATAACAGGCAGTGCCTGACAATGTTCGTCACAAGCCCATGTAGACTGTTCTATATCCGATAACCCCTAGTAAAATAAGCTTGTCCTACATGAAGTGGCATAGTGGCATATTACTCTAGTTACATCATCATAGGGTATACTTAATATTAAACGTTCGAGATACAGCAATGACTGGAAGAAAAAAGGAACGGCTGTGATTAGTGATGGGTATCGCAATGTGGCCCGGGTCCTGTAAAATATTCAAAAGAAATAATTAGACGATAAAACGGAGTACAGTCCTAGTGCAACGTGAAAAGGTCTGGGGAGTGAATGATGACGAATAATGTGTGGTATGAAACTGGAATCAAGGTTCGAAAGTCCGAACACGAGTTCGCAGGTCCAAGGGTCAAGACCAGCTTGACCTATAACGAAAGCACGGATTTCTCGTGGGCGAGGTAGCAAGTCCCTTTTTCTGGTCGGCAAAGAAGGATGTCGTTCCAATTGGGCTGAGGTGCTGGATCGGGCCGAGCGCCCTTGGAGTCCACTATAGAATACCGAAACCCCAGCAGCATCATGGAAGTAACAAGCTTGAGCTCCAACCTTGCCAAGCGTTGACCTAGACAAACAGTTTTGCCTATGAACACGAAGCATAAGCTCGTGGCGAGGCACGTAATGATGTGGGAAGGAACACTCACCACCACCCCAACCTAGATAGCCGAACGGCGTTTTCACCTCCTCGCGGCTCGGGTCAAACTTCCACGGATCAGGATACAGTTCCGGGTTTAGGTGGACGTCCGAGAATGGGTATACGACGTATGCCCCTGACGGGATTGTTTTGGAATCGATGACTGCATCAGGGCCGAGATTGCGACGCATGGCTGTATGTGGCTGCGCTATCCGAAGGGTCTCGTGGATGAGTGCATCCAAAACAGGTGTCTCTGCTTCCCAAGCTTGGAGTGGGATGGATGCCAGATGTGAAGAGAGCGAAGAAGTCTGGGCAGCTTGCGGAGGGTACATCGCAATCAGCTGTTCGATCTCAAAGATGGCCTTGTCTTTCCACTCCGAGGTGTTCCCGAGGAAGGTTATGAGCCACGACGCCGTCGTGCCCGTTGCTCTGGCTCCCGCAACAAGCAAGCCCATGATGAACTGGAGTTGTTTGTTAAAGGAAAGTGGATGCACCGAACTACTAACACTCACCCCCACGATTACCAGTCTTTCATCCTGCGCATCGACGAGCATCTGCAGTGTGTCGTTCTGGGACTCGCCACCCTGTACTCTAGAATCAACGGCATGTGCAACAATATCGTAAACCTGTTTCGTTGCCCATAGCTTCCTGAGCATACTTGGACCAGGTAGCCAAGGGAGCAGAACTGTCGCTGGAGTGGTTCCGCTATCCAAGATATCGTACAGTTTTTTAAGGCGCGCAACAAGCGCGGGATCACTTGCTATCCCCTCGCTAGCAAGACAGCGTACAGTAGTTTGAAAAAGTAACTGCCGTGAAGGTGTGCACATTAACTGAGGGCTTACACTAATCTTGTTTAGAGCAGACATACCTCGTATATTTTGTCAAACGGATCGAATGTTCCAGATACTCCCCAAGCGTCCATCACTCGGCGACAATCCTCCAAAATGGGTGCAATGACTGCATTAGGTTCAAGTTGATCAGCGTCGCCCACGGACAAAGTCCTAGGATACATACGATAGCTGAGGTGGTCGTTTTTCTGAACTGAAGCCAAGCGCTTGTGAATAAGTGCTATTCGACGGGTTTGGAGATCGGAGGTCACGCCCTTGACTACAGGAATCTTATAAAGAAGCATTGGTCTCGACACTAGATGGTTAAGAGTGAAGAAACATACTGCGCCGGACAGCACTTTGAACCCTTCCGTGAGGTCAAAGGATCTGTTGGCAAAAAAGGCTTTCCGCCCTGTCTCTCCGGACACGACAATGACTGTTTCCTGTGAATGACGTTAGTATCCCCCCCGGGTCGCTCAGAGTGTAGCGGACGGACCCGCAGCATGTTAAATTGAAACAACTTTTGTCCCGTCTTGCGGAAACCGTCGTTGAGAAATTCGAAACGTCTTTGAAAGAACGGAGCGATGGCGAGTAGATGAGGGCCGGGTAAGAAAACAGGGGTTTGGTCGGGAATGTCGTCCGTGTGTGAGCCATGTCCGAACACGAGGAGAGCGAAAAGAACGAAAAGAGCCAAAACCACTTGGGCCTTGAAGCTCGACAGAAGAAAAGCGTCGGCAGCCGATTGTAGGCCGACCGTGTACATGATACAAGCTGCGAGAGGCTTTTTGATAAGGAAGGGGGACGGCGATGGAAAGAAACACGATTGACGCGTCCTCTTTTAACTAGTCCAGCTAGTGCACGTTGACTGCTGTGAAATGACATTAGTTGAACATGCTGCAAGGAAAGGTGCCTACCGTCCGGCAAGCTTCATACAATAGCTTGGAATACAAGCTTGCTGGATCTGTCGATCAGATTCGCCTGATGGACCCCTCGGTTCCGCGACTTTGCAGGATACGTAACCGATGACACTCACCGCGTGCTAAGGCGAGGCCACAGCGTAACAGGTCTTCAATGCATGTTGTAGACACTGGAAACTACATCCTGTAGCTCAGCATCACCCTCTGCAGTACCATGGAGTTCCGAACTGAGAGCGACAACTTTCGACACGAATTGACAACCCTGCAGCGCAGTAGTGACAAAATACCTAAAGGCGAAGCTTTTTAAGCCTCGAGGTATTCGTGCGGCGGCAACATTGCGCCCAGGAACGTCTTTGCTCGTCATAAGCTCCCGTCGGAAGCCGATCGTCCCAGTACAGACCCCCACATCTTGTCTCAAGCAAGCGAAAAATCCATCTAAAGACAACAACTTCACTTAATGCAGTCAGGCGATCGCGGGCGGTTACGAATGAGGCCGGCATTCTAAAGGGACACCTCCAATGATAATCAATTATTCATTTCTTGGGATAAACACGACAACGTGCACTTTGTCTCCGTCTTTATCATTGCGGCGCAGGACCATTTGCGTAGGTGCTGTGTAGACAGCTTCGGCGCATGCTGCCGATAAAAGATTTTCCACATTATACTACAGCCTGACTCCACCTGCCAAGCGTGGGATACCACGGTGAATTGCTCACAAGTCACATACTCCCGAGCCAGAATGCCAGTGATCGAAGGCTGTCAACACACAGAACCAGTGAGCCAATGCGGCCAGGACTACGCAGACGTGGAAAATCTGGTGTGAAGCGAAAAAATAGTCGAACTTTCCGGGTGTCGTTCGTTCGGGAATACGGTTAGCGCTGAGCGGGAATGAAATCAGAGAACGCGTCAGGTGTGTGCAAGTCCAGCGGCGAACGAGGACAACGCACTAGATCAATGCCCCTACTATGTATAACGCACCAGAAGTGAGTAGCCAGCCAAAGCCCATCTCGGAAAATAATCTGCTTGCGCCGTGAGTTATGACCAGCTGTGTTACAGGGATGACGGCACATAATCCGAGGCCAATGAATACCCCAGTTCGTGTACTTCGGTGTGTTGGCTTCGCGTATTCAGGGTTGAGAACGATGTAAGCCGCACCTGTGAGGGAAAATCAAATACTTGTTATGAAAACTCGAAGAGAACGCACCGGCACCAGCTACAGCGATAGTGAGAAGATACAAGACTTGTAACAGGGGCTCACAGTAGAAGCCGTAAAAAATGCAAGGAACAAACGACCCCACAGTAAGTACTACCGAAGAGGGGTCAGTGATAAACGATGCTCGCCGTGATTCATGACTATCCCGGACCTACGATACCAGTATAGTCCAACGCGTGGCATTTGGCGGAGACCTAGCTGCGATTGAGCCTCATGATTTCGGTCGTTCAAATAAGCCTCACACTTTCAGAATGGCAGGTGGAGGTATGAAAGGCGGCACTGGCAGACAAACAGAAAACGGCCGATAAGAGAAACACAGCAAAGGCGCAGGTATCGATCCACGTCGCCGTCTCGTACGCCCCAACGTGTTTGGACTGGAAGGTCGCAAGTAGGACGACGAATAGTACAGCGCCCCATAGATGACTGTGAATGTTCACTGCACAATCGCCGGACACAAGGGACCAGTGTTCACCGCTCAGGACACAGCAAGACTGGATACCAGCTAGACTCACCGGTCTCGTTGTGGAGGTCTGCTCATGGGCGGTGTTTATAACAGTCAACTTGAATGACATTTGAAACTTACACCCAAAGATAGACGCTAAACAACCTGACCATCCATTCTGCACCCTGCACAACATATTTATATTCACTCAGTACTCCAGACGAATGTAACAGTGCACTTACCGACGATAACCACCTAGGATATACTCGTTATCTCTCTGCCACTTAGGTATCTCATTCCAGGACAATATAAGCGACTCGTTGGCCGGATAGTTTGCTTGTACCTTCTCGTTAGTGTTTCCATTCTGCGAATCACGAGAAAAAGGCGCCCTCCGCTTATGCATCGAGAAAGGAACTTGATGAATGAATTGGTGTAATTGCGTTGCACAGTTGCTTGTGTGCAGGAGTATATTTTTGTGAGAATTCAAGGAATCAAGCTATGACTTGGAGCTCCTTCAAGTATTGAAGTCAAAAACAGAGACGAAAATTCTGGCGTCGGAGTCCCAGTTGGTTGCGTACAATGAACCATGTCGACCCAAAAACACCCAATTGCGGTTCATGTGAAATCGGCAAAGCTCGAGTCCGAATCTCGATTCTGAAAACACGTTGGGCAGGTACATGTACTGCATAGCGTCTTGGGGTTAACGTTGGGGCTTTTACGCATTCGCATCCCAAAAAGCCAAAAGCAGTGGTAATGATTATCGCTCCCGAAGGCAGCTCACGTGCAGCGCGGTGCTGTGATGATTACAGTACAATGTCTTCTTCGTTGTAGTTACAGTGACCACTAAGGTGATCGGAGATAGTGGAGGACAGATGAAACAATACACAATGGTGGCAGAATGCTGAATACCGCCGGGGCAATATCCTCAAGAGATAAAGACTTTATCCAGTGACGTGAAGTCGCATACTTCACCTGATCGCGGACAAGTGACTTTGCCGTTATTGTTGGCGGCCATCTCCTCGAGTGCCTGGACAAGAAGAGCAGCGTGAGGATGGTTACCCAGCAGTATAGAGACTTTCGACGTACCTCTCTCGAGTAAACATAACCGTTGGGGAAGGCCATCGGCATATTATCTTCATCCATAATCTTACCGCTCAAGTGACATACAATGGTTGAATTAGAGTGATGGCTGTAGGGCACCTCTTCTGCCAGAGTTCTGACACTGGGATCGCACACTGGGCAATCAACGTTGTGTGTGGGGTCATAGCAAGCAGGTAGTTTCAGCGAAGCAAGACCTGCATAGAGCGCAAGGTGCAGAAGCGGCTCTGTCGGCAGGCTATTCAAGGTGTAAATGGCGAGACGGAAAGCTTGAATAAGGGAGGTCCAACGAGACTCGTCGTACAGGCGCTGTAGGGTTGCGAGGCTTAGCGGAAATGCGGTTCATGTATAGGGACACACACTCTGTATTGTCCACAGGTTGTGGAGGGCTGGACTGCGAGGAGTGCTGATGCCTGCATAATCTGTTGTAAATGTGTCTCCTGCCACGGCACCAGGTGCTTTTTCGAATAGGCGATTGCCTCCTGCGTTTTCCGCAAGCGGGCTAGTTCGATATATTCTTGTAGCCGGAGCTCAAATTCGAGGGTGCTCTGCAAGGACGTTAATGTTTGCTGCGAAGAGTGCGGAGTGGCGTAACTCGGGAACTCACCTTAATTTTCCTCAACGCCGTTTTATTTTCACTACACCATGCTATTGCTTCGGTGCAACTGTGCCGGCAAAGCGCGCGTTCGATCCTGTGGATATCCATGAAGAGGTCTATATCCACAAGGGTCTACAAGGATATTAACATTCAACGTGGAAGCCAACCGCGACTGAGCACGGGGTAACGTACTTCGATACCCCTCTCTTGGGCAAGTTTTCTCGCGATTTTTTCTCGACCCGCGCGGAGGGTCCAATCGACCAGCCAGCGGTCCAACCGCGTGTCCGCCCAACGTGAAAAGACAGGGCAATTCGTGGTCGGCAGAGCCTCAACTACGGCAAGATGATGCAGGCGCTCATGCGTGACATCAAGTGTAGGCCTGCCGTTGTTTTCCTGCAGATCGGAAAGCTGCACAGAATACGCATCTATCGATGAATGACTGTCTGGACCGCTCACAACATGAGGTCCTGACCTTGCGTTTGAGATTCTCCACCCGAGCTATCATCCCATCAACGGTCTTGGCTACATCCTCAAGGTTGACCTCGTTGCCCTTTGTACGTTTCTGTAGCTCGTTCGATGCCGTCTGTACGTTACCCAATTCGCGTTCGATGTTCCTTTGAGATGCACGGAATACTTTGCGATAATTTTCGTACGGCACCTGATGTGTTGTATCTGTAAGACACAAGCGCTGATTCTAGAGAACAAAGTGCGGCGTACACGTGCAAATGGCTGCTCGAAAAGCATGACGCCCTCCACATTCACTTTGTTCGTGCTCATGGCGACGAACGATAAGAGCGGCCTTGCGCGGTTGTACCAAGGTTGCAATCAGTCGATTACGCTGATCACGTGAGGGTATTATTGACAACGCTCTCTCATCGTATTGTTACTCGAGGAGTCATACATGAAATATAGTCATCCATTCCTAGCTACCCGACGCTCTCTTCTCCATGCATAAACCTCTCTTCCTAGCGCGACTATCAAAGGCACAGATATCGAAGCAAACAGTGGCGTATATACAGCGTATTTGTGCTCCGCAGGGAAGTACAGCAATGCCAGCATGCCTGGATTGAAAAAAGCATGCGATGCCAAGGAGAGGGCCTCACTGGACCATCGTAAAGCAATCGCCGGCGAACCCACCGCGGATCCATACGCCTGTGACGAAATTGCCTCGTTGAATGCCATTATAGGGTAAGCAACAATGAGAAACGGACCTCCCCGAGGGCTGTGAGGGCGTCGTGTATATCCCCCCTTACTTTTTGGTCGACGGGCATGTTCTCGATTTGATCCACCAATTTTACGATGCTGTAAAGCGTCTGTTGACTGCCCAGCATATTTTCTGATGCTCGGTATCGAAGAAGCGCATCAAGTTGCCAATCGGAAAGCAAGGAAGACTCATCGGACCTCACGCCATCAGGAAGGGGAGAGACCCCTAGTAGAGCGGAGAGCTGATTAGCGAAAGCCGCAAAGACAGGTACCAAATCCGCTGCAGTCAAGTGCGTCATCGCCGCAGCTTCGGCGTGCCTGTTAAAAATGAAGATACCGCCCCACTGGGGCAAAAGAAATGCGTTCTGTCTCGTGGGTAACCCTGAAATCTATTCAGTCACTTATTCAATTGCAATCATTAAAAACATGAACCTTGTGCATCAAGGATATGAAGCGGCTGCCGGGCTGGAGACGGCACAAACAACACAAAATGGAGCACAGGGTCGTTGGAGACACTGGATGCTGTGACGCCAACGTCAAAACTCTTGTCGCGCCTTCAGTGGGTGAAGATTACATAATGTCCACTCAGCTGAATTAATGAACACGCTGAGATCCCCAGGGGCAAGGCCGTGCAAGGTGTTGTTACCCACAGTCAATTGCAAAGGTTCAAAAGCCAGTGGTGCGTGGTACTGAACCTGACTTTCGATAGTGAAATTATGTAGCAGGTTCAGTCGGCAGAGAATTGGAAACATGTGGTCTGCAAACGTTTCAAATCAACCGTCGGACATAAATGAGGCAGAAAAACTTTCCTGCGATCGCAGTTTGAATGTCCCAGGAATTAACAAGGTGGGCAGAGGCAGCGTTTTCATTCAGCAACGTGAACGCCAGCCGATAGCGCTTTGTGTACTGTGCGATACGCTGTGCCTGCGTCGAGGTGATCTCCGGTGCAAGGAGGCTAGACAGGATACCGCCCAGCCGGAGTGCTGAGATGCATTAAGGCACTAAGGAGTATACCAATCGCCATTTGACCCACCGGAAGAGGCATATTCTCGACTCACAACCAGCTGCCTTGGGTGTCGGACTGCCGTGTGATCGCCAAGGACGATAGAATATGTATTTAGTCCTTCATTTTGGTCCTCTACATGAATCAACATTACTTGAATGTTAATCCACCTTCTAGTTGGCCGCACCTGCATGTTTGCTAACGCCGACCCGGACATCCAGGCTTCTCCATTTCGGAGAGGATTGAGTGGTCTGAACAAGAATTTCATGGAGTGCTCTCGCCAGAGTAGGTGCATTTCCTTGAAAGCTAGATGCGTCGAGTTGTACGTTGACAGGGAAAACGGGCTTCCTGTCTAGCTGTGCCCGGACGCGATGCGAGGGCAGAGCTATCCGTTCGATGCTTGTGAGGTTCCACCAGAATGGAAGAGCGAGGATGATAACAGTCCAGTAAGAACCTAGAACAAGCCTCCGTGTTCTGGCAGTCTCAAAACTGAGTTTCTGCGGTTCCTTGAGACCATGGTTGGGGATGGCAGGAGGTGGATGATCCATAACAAGTCCGCAATACAACTTATCCAAGTCAAGAGGACTAGCGGAGTTTCAAACGTTTCTCTACCTCAGGCTCTGTCCGATTCTATACCGTTCGTGCTCAAGTCTTACCAAAAGACAAACTGGTGGGACTGCACTACTGGCGCTCCTCACGCTACTTTCGCCGCAGTTTCATGCGCGGTATTGCGACATAATAGCTACATCTCAACTATCAAAGTTCAGTTCCAGTTCTGCAGTGCCGATCTCTCTGTTTAACAACACTGCGTGGCGACACCCGAGACCTTGTAAGAAAAATCACACTTCGAGCATGACTTCCATGAGTTATGGGCAGTCATCTCCAACTGGAATGTCGCTACCCCATGACTTCCGTCGACCTCTAACCAGTTTCTCATCATATGATGTCAGTCAAATCAAATATCTTCTTAAGTCTTCCTTCCTCAAAGTTTTTGTATAGCACCCTTCTCGTCGCAGATCCCCCTCTCCAGGTCCATCTGCGAGGAGACACCCTTACGATAGCTATAAACCTCGAGGTGCTGCACCTTACCGTGATGATCATTCAAATAGCTACCGGCCAAATGTATATAGGCCAGAGCGGTACTGCAGCCGTAGTCCGTCTCCGCCTCGTTACGACCGATCAAGACCACAGGAACCTCGCCAATGGGACCATGGTTCTCGATGGCAGCCTCCATCCTATTATGATAGGCGATCCACCCCGAGTCCTCCACAGTGGGAAAAAAGTCGTCGTGATACCATGGCCGAGAGGATGTTTGAACCATCAGATAACTGGAAACAGTCGCATGTCGATAGACCTGCTCGCCACGAACCGTATGTCAAATTGTTCGAGGTAAGACTGCCGTGATGCTCAATACTCTATAGACTGGAGTCTGTCGTGGATCGCTACGGAGACCGTCGACAGCTACCGTCACGAGACTTTTCTCCGCAAAGACCCGCCGCGCGCACAGACTTCGCATCACAGTATGGTGGTGACAGCTATCGTCCCCACCCGGTCCTCCAGACCGTACGCGATCTCGGATCCTTTTCACGGACTGCCGATACGTACCGACCTCAGTATCTCGATGATTCTCGGCCACCGTCGTACACTGGTGATAGTTCAAGCTGTCAGCGAAGATCCAGCTATCATGACCATGAAGACGAGCGCCCGGGGAGCTCGATTGCGAGCACTCCTCCTCGCTCATTGGTTCCTCTCAGTTTGTCACTTCCAAAGTCACAGTACCGTTCTCCTTCTCCCCAATTCACTCAAGTAGAGACTTACCGATCTACGTCAAGACGATTTTCTCTCCCTGACGATGCTTACCGGTCTTATTCCCCATTAGTATCACGTTCTCGCGGAAGTTCGATCTCTGAGGAGCCCCCCCGTAAAAAGTTGAAGTCTCGATCGTCATCACGATCATCTAAAGTTTCGAGGCTGCCTAGGTCCGGTATCTCCGAATATAAAGAAGAGCCCAGTCTTCCCCAGATATCAATCCAGTCAGACACAATGCAAACGAAGGCATCCCCACATGACCTTAACAATGCGCCCACAGTAGGCCACGACAACGCTCCATCAGAAGGTTCCACAAGTCTGGGAACGGCTATTGACATCTCGAACAACAGGCAGCTGCCCAGCCACGAGACCATACACGTGAATGGTGATTCTTCCTCTGATCAGGAGACTCTCGAACGTAACACCTTACCGCCAGCAACCCCTAAACTGACACCTTCCAACGATGTTACCCTGCTTAAAGGTATGTATATATTTTTTAAAAAGCTTAAGGAGCATAGCAAGGTTAAATAAAGTTGATCATGCATCTCAGGATTACCCCATGAAGCTGTGACTCCTCACGTGGAAGTCGGCCCAATAACCATTGATTCCCTCGGTGAACTCGAAGAACCGTCATTGAAAGCTGGTCGTGCTGTGGCTCCAGATTTGGCTGCCAGCGTGGAACCCGCTTCTGTGAACACATGTATACCTGCTATTGAGGCTGATGAAAGACAAGGGTTGCCTCCCTCGTCGACGGTAACGCCGGCACCGGTGTCACAGTCATCGGAAAATGACCCCGAAGTCACTGCACGTCGCACATGCGCAGAGGTACACAGCGACCAAATGACCGTGAACATAATCTCTCCCGAGCCAGTTGCCAGTTCTTTTCAGATTGTGGTCAGTGACCACAGCACCATTCCAGCTTCTCCACTACCGACAGACCGATCTTTCGTCTACCAATCTGAACATGTCGATCTCAAATCAACGCGGGAAGGACTCCGGCTTGTCGTTCTGGCGCGTCTTCGTTGCGATCGCCAGTCGCGTGCTGAACGAGTCTTCCCGGTGCTCCGAGCCAATCAAGTAGTTTCCAACCTACACTCCACACCACCACCTTCTGATAACCATGGACACCTCTTCGAAGGATTGACTACTGGCTCACGTTCCTCCGGTAGATTGGCCATAGACGACGCAATTCGATCATCCTTGGTCGATCGTTTTGTAAGATGTCAGTCTGAGATCGTGGAGAAGTCACGCAGGCTGAAGGCAGAGTATCTGGCACTGCATGAACGGTGGCTGGAACATTGTGCTCGGCTTGATGATGCTCAGAAGGTTGGAGTTCAGGAAGAATCTACAATGCCTTCAGGCGGCAGGGCGACTCGGCGCTCGACTGCTGTGATGGGAGACGCTGTTCGATCTGACCTGGAGATGGAGCAGATTATAGCTAGCTTGGGTGTCGAAGAACTCACAGACCCGAGTTATCTCGCTTTAAAAAACGTGGCTAAGATCCCGGACATGATCTCGGTCAGCGAGGGTTCTGTACCCTACCTGTTCGACGACACGAACAACCTCGTGGATGATCCTGGAGAGTTCTACGGCGCCTCTTCTGGTCAGGATTATTGGACAGAAGAGGAACGCAACACATTTTTAAACGAGTTCGCGGCGCACCCAAAGCAGTTTGGCCGAATTGCTGAGCGCCTGCCAGACAAGACGGCTGCTCAATGCGTCACATACTACTACTTGCACAAGAAGCGGGGCGTTGACTTCAGGAAGGCTGTTATGCAATACGGCTCGGGTAGACGCCGCAAGAATGGCAAAGCCAACAAGCAGAGAGGCAACGCGCTTCTGACTGACATACGTCGTCACGACGATGAAGTCTCGCGTGTTTCGCCAGGAATTCTGAACGAGAACACGACTTCCACCGGAAACAAACGCAAGCGGGCAATATTACGTACCAACGGTGAATCGAGGCGATCGAGCACCTCTAGACGAACCACCATTCAGCCAGAAGCGACTCCTACATCTTCTGGCACCACTCCTGACCCTGAGGCGGACCAACAGAGAAGGAAGCGAAGGACAGTGGTCTCTGTCCGCGTCGCGACGATTGTCAAGGGTGATGGCGCTGTGAACGATGGCGCTGTGAACGATGGCGCAATCGTATGTACCTTCTTTATAACATTTGCTCAGCCGGTCTTAGAGCGCCATCTTAGGAAATTCCAAGTCAAGATATGGGGTCCAAGCCCGCGAGGAAGCCCAGGAAACCACGGAAGAGCAAAGGGCAAGCGGTCGCTTCGCGGTCGGAAGAGCCACCTACCCCAACGATTGAACCCAGCACCTCAATCGAGCAACGCTACCTACAGGAGCCTATCGCTGAGCACAAATCAGCACCCACTCCGAACATCTGGTCAGAGGATGACAAAAGTGCCGATCATTCCTTTAACACTCATTGACGCATTGACTTGAGTCATTTCAGGCTCGTTTCTTCCACTCCTTTCTCATTATGGTGATGACCTCCAGCGGATTGCCGCTTCTGTGCCCAACAAGGTTCGCGCACAGTAATTATCTTTAGTTCGGCATTTTCACTTTGCGTTAGACCACCATGCAAGCCGGCAACTATAACTATAGTAATGTTTGCAAGCTGAACTTCAAGGGAGATGATGCAGTTTCTCCCAAACAATCTGCAACTCCGCAGTCAAGTCGTGGCCTGAGTCTTCCGCAATCGGAGATCATGGTGTCCGGTACCGTGACGCCATTTGACTTTACACCCCCTTCCGAACCTTCTTCCCGGAGACTACAGATCAATGATCTTCTTGGCACTCCCCAATCGGGGTCAGAGCTTCACGGCGAACATCTCTCCTCCTGGTCGCGATCCCCATTACACTCTCAATTATTCCCTTCATCCGCTCATTTCATTCCTACAACCACCCCGAACGTTGACTATCCGACTTCTCTTTGCCCTGTTCCAGATCATCTCAACGTCACATGTGTCCGACGCGAGGACGACGAACGTCTCCCATACGAAGGACACCCGTCGCATCGCATGTCGCACTTGGCGCCAAATGTTATCCACACTTCCGCAAGAGTTCACCTTGATCGTGCGAACGTGAAGCAGAGCCAAGCCGACCCCTTCTATGCTGATCGCGTCCGTCCTATTGTTCCGCATGATTCTCGAAGCTCCCAAGCAAGTAACTTGGGGACACCTCCGGATCCTGCACCGTGTCCCCTAGGCTACCGTAATCACGTGAAAGGGCGATGGACTTGATAGTGGTGAGGAGGACCCTATCGGGCGCCGCGGAGCATATCCCCTGCGTGCATTGTACTGTCCTAATACTAATATAGTGCGGGCGATACAAGCAACTGCTTTTCCAGAGTAGACATGCATTGATAATTGCATCATCCGTGTAAACTTGATTAGCTTCACCGCCTTCCTTCGACCATGATAATGTGATATCCAAAATTGGTCTTGACGAGAGGAGATATTAATGGCTTGTCAACTGTCGATGGTGACAGAGAAAAAGCAACATCTTGAAAGGGGCCCTGAACCACAAGTATCTGGCCTCAGCTGCGGTCGGTTTCTTGAACAGTCAGCGACTTACAACCATTGATCCCCGAGTCATCCAGCCAAGGCTGCCTCCAGCTACAGAGTGTAAGTAATGATCAAAGCAAGTCGATGTCGTGTAACCATTGATTACCTTTGGCTTTGTCTTCGGAATACTCTTGGGCGACTTTGTCAAACCGTTGTCCCCCCTGTGGATATTGCATTATTACGAGTTGGTCATCCATCACATACAACTGAGTCGTTGTCACCTGTATCTTCTCCAGAGCTTCCAACGCCTTCGAGTGCTTCTCACAGAGTATGTGACGCACGTTTATTGCGGTAGCAGCTTTCAAACCACATTTTCCCTATCGTCCACTTGTCTGAGGACTATTGCACACATACATAGCATAGGAGCACACACCTTGCTCTCAGACTGTTCGGTGATACTAGCGCCGCCTTTACTTCCACTGCTCTTTTTCTCGTTGGATCCTGACTTATTCTTCCCCATCGGGCTTGAATCTGAATGAAGTGGAGAAATTGCTAAAGCGCAAGCCCGCCATGAGAAGCACATGAGTATTGGCATGCAGTGGTGGTGGTGCTGATCACGTGGATATGTCATTGCACGTGATCTGCGAAATTTCATAGGTTAGATGTGCCAGCAACTGGAGCCAGTGCGTCAGTACTGTGGCCACAATCGCAACAGCGGGCGATCACATCGTCTTCAGACACTGCTTAAGCGATGGCCGACAAAATCACCCGTATTGCCATTGTAGATTCTAATCGTTGCAAGCCAAAGCGATGTGCCCAGGAATGTAAAAAGGCGAGTAGATCAGTACCACCACAGCGCCGGCGGATTGTAATGATCTTTTCCTTTTCATGGATAGTCATGTCCTGTTGTAAAAATGGGTCTGCATCATGTTGAGCGTACTGAATGGCTGACGTGCTCATCCCGACCAACTTCCTAGGCAAACTCTGTATTGAAGTTAAGTCAACAGACAAGATCGCATTCATATCCGAGTTTCTATGCATCGGTTGTGGTATTTGCGTGAAGAAGTGAGCTTATAGTACTATTTCTATGGTTCGTCTTGCTGAACGATTTGGAAAAGATGTCCATTCGAAGCTATTGCTATCATCAATCTTCCTACTAACCTCGAGTCCGAGGTCACCCACCGATATACCGCTAACGCTTTCAAGCTTCACCGACTTCCCACCCCTCGACCGGGACAAGTACTCGGCCTTGTCGGAACTAATGGTATCGGGAAAAGCACAGCTCTGAAAATCCTTGCTGGTAAACTCAAGCCAAACTTGGGTCGTTACGATGTCAGTCAAATTATGTCCCTACATCTCCAACATGTTCACGAAATTCACTCAGGACCCCCCTGATTGGCAAGAAATTTTGAAATATTTCCGGGGATCCGAGCTTCAAAACTACTTCACTAAAGTCTTGGAGGATAACCTCAAGGCACTCATTAAGCCTCAATACGTCGATCACATACCACGTGCGATCAAGGGGAACTTGACTGTGACCCAAATGTTGGATTCCAAGCTGGAACTCGATAACAAACAGCAAATGTGCGACGACCTTGAACTGAACAACGTCCTTGATCGTGAAGTCTCCCAATTGTCGGGTGGAGAGCTCCAAAGATTCGCTATTGCAATGTCGTGTATTCAGAAGGCAGACGTGTAGGTTCAGAAAAGTATTATCAATTACCTCTCGTACTGATGCCAGTGCAGGTATATGTTCGACGAGCCTTCGAGTTACCTAGATGTCAAACAACGACTGAAAGCGGCAGAAGTCATCCGCTCATTGCTAAATCCCAACTGCTACGTCATTGCTGTCGAGCACGATCTTTCAGTCTTGGATTACCTTTCAGACTTCGTCTGCTGTTTGTATGGGAAGCCATCCATGTATGGCGTGGTGACCATGCCTTACTCTGTTCGTGAAGGTGGGTTGTACTCGGAAAGTCTACTTGCGAGAGGCCGACAACTTCGGGATTAGGCATAAACATTTTCCTCGATGGGTTCATCCCTACCGAAAACTTGCGTTTCCGTGAAGTATCGTTGTCTTTCAAGATGATGGAGACCGTGGAAGAGCTAATCATAGACAAAACACGGCATTACACATACCCTGCAATGACCAAGACCATGGGCGACTTCAAGCTGACCGTTGAGGGAGGCAGTTTCACCGATTCCGAGATTGTCGTCATGCTCGGAGAGAATGGTACCGGAAAGACTACTTTCGTTCGCTTGTTGGCTGGCGTGACGGCTCCAGATGTCGAAACGGACAAGATGGAGCTGGCTGTGTCGCTCAAACCACAAACGATATCACCAAAGTTCCCCGGGACAGTCCGAATGCTGCTGCTCAAGCAAATCAAGCAGGCTTTCATGCACCCGCAGTTCCAGAGTGACGTATTGAAGCCAATGAGCTTGGACAATATCATGGACCAGGAAGTGAAGACGTTGTCTGGAGGGGAACTGCAACGTGTTGCCATTGTTCTCGCACTGGGTAAGCTCCATTCCGAATTCTGCGTGCTCAGCATGCCGATCTGCCTGCAGGAAAACCCAACGTATCTGTTTATTTGCTCGACGAGCCAAGCAGGTGAGATGTCTGAGGCGGGTTCAGGGAATTGTAGCTCATCACCTTTCAGTTTCCTGGACTCTGAGCAACGTATCATCGCGAGCAAGGTCATCAAACGGTATGACGCCGCTCCCAAAGTCTAGACTTGCTCACTCATTCTCTCCCAGGTTCATCCTTCACGCGAAGAAGACGGCGTTTGTGATCGAGCACGACTTCATCATGGCGACCTACCTCGCTGATCGCGTCATCGTCTTCGAGGGCCAGCCAGCTATTGCAGCAACAGCAACACCGTGAGTGGATTGCGATGGTTACAAGATAATTTCCATTCATTGACACTGACGGGCTCGTTCAGGCCGCAATCGCTCCTTTCGGGAATGAATCGCTTCCTGGCTTCTTTGGAGATCACCTTCAGACGTGATCCGACCAACTTCAGACCTCGTGTCAACAAGCTCAATAGTATCAAAGATCGTGAACAGAAGAGTACGTTGTTATCGCGATTCTTGATGACTTGTCCTCATGTTCGAAAACTTTTCAGCTGCGGGGAACTATTTCTTCCTTGAGGAGTAATTGCGATGCATGTTTATATGGTAAAGAAACGTTGGTGGGCAGATATCGGTTCGGAGGGATAGGAAGGTCCACTGCATAGCCGTCCTGCGCCGCCTTCCCAACACTAACTGTTGATCTTTAGTGGTATCCCCGAGAAGCCTATCATCTGTATTGCTGCAATCGTTACCAGAGTGGATTAAATATCAATCATCAGGGTGATAAGCGATATGATTTCCCAGCGTTGTGGCTCGATGGCGGGCTTGTTGGGGTTTATGACTTTAAGCCCAAGACCTCACATAGTCAGAATTCGGGGAGCGGGACCACGTAGTGACAAAGCAATGAAAGTTCAAGAGCAGAGGATACGACGTAATTATGTAAGCGTACAGGCACCTAGGTTGCGATCAGTCGACTGTTTGCTTTTAGGCAGTGAGCAACCAACAGCTTTTGCGTTCATGACCATTGTCCTTGCAACCCCCTCGGTCGCCATCGTCAGTCAGGGTGCACATCGTCACTCTGAACCGATACAAATAGCGAATTTCCAAATCACCCCCGCCCTTTTGGGAGTTGTCTATGAAGTTACACAAGAGGCATCGGGATTGCCTGGAAGTTAGGTGTGCTCGTTATCTCCAGGGATTTCTGCTCGACTGCTCGACACGTGGCCACTACTACCCAGGTAGTCTGATCTCCATTTCTTTCCTTTTGAATGGGATATGACGGACGATTCGAGAGCTGCACACAGCCCGTGCTGTCGAGGAAGGGGACTTGGAAATGCGATCTAAGCACCCAATCACAGCGTGGATATGTGTAGATTTCACCGTAAGAGCCGCCTAGTCCTAGGACAATTCTCCAGCCCTTCATCCGTGATCTCGTCTTCCACTAGCTTGACCGTCTTCACCCTCCTCTAAGCCTCTCCGGGCAATGTTCCGCTTCGCTTCGCTTCACCTTGTATTTGCTTGCACGGCGACTGCAGTCGTCGCTTCTCCTACGTCAACGCCGGCTCCGTCTATCTGTGATGGCTTCCAGTGGGGCGTCACCATCCAAGAATTGAACGACGCGCCAATGAAAATATACAACCGTAAGTAGATCCTCTTTCCCTTGGTACCATCACACTCACTGTTGTTTCCTGTATCAGAATACGTTCAAAGTGCATCATGCGCTGGGCCTGCTTGGGTGATGTCCAGCACAGAGTCCACCCCACCCATGACTATCAGCCCATGGGGTGTTACGTACGTTTCCTCCTACCGCTATGCGCTACCGTAAAATTTTATTTCATTTTGTGGGCCTTACTAGGTACGAATGCAAAGTCCCAGAGATTCAGTACTACTGCGATGTTGTGCCGGTTAGCACTTGCGTATGTCCTTCCTCCTACTTCTGATCCAGCACGCTGACCCATGCTGGTGATTGAATATTGAACATCATATCATGCAGTGCGGAAATTTAACGGCCCCAGCTTAGGTCCTTCCTACTTCGCTGATCTTGCAGTCAACATGAGATCTTGTTTTCGTCGTCAATACAAATACTAGATAGTATAGAGGATGTATGTTAGAAATCACGTATCTGTGCAGTGCTTTTGGGATGCACGCAAGGCAGATGATCTATGTGTAGTCTCAGATTACTTGTACCCAACACGGCTGTCGCCACCACCACCACCAATACACATCAAATGAGCGACCTTCAATCACCCAGAGTCAATGCGGCGCGTCTTCCAAGTTTTGTGGGACGTATAGTGCGGTTGCCATGCAAAGTAATCAATGTGGGTTCTACAGTGCTTACCAGACACCAGCCGCTCCTGAAGAAGTTGATCAGTTCCAGGAGGGTGGAGCTTTAGTTGAAGCATCTGATGGAGGACAGGTCGAAGTACGGATGACGGACGTACGTCTGGTTCTGTCTATTATTCAAGATAGAGCAACTCACGAATAATGGACAACCACCAGAACCAAGAGTTAACTGGGACATTCGTCGAACTCATCGGCCAGGTGATCAGCGAGTCAACCATCAAGTTCATGCTAAGTCTCAGCTTGGACTCGGACAAGGAACTGGGTAAGCTGCAGCACTTTCGGGCCTACGTTTGCATGGCTCTGACCGAAGAATAGACATGAAGCTGGTGAATGATGTCGTCGAGTTTACGTTCGATCCCAGATTTAAGAAGATGTTCCCTACCCAATGATGGACCACCTCTTGACCGTCTTTTCGTCATCAGACTGTCTTTGTGCAAAAAGTACTACTTGAACACCTATGCGGAGGGGGCAGCACCAGTTCTTGCCATCTTTTTGTCGTGGCCCCTCTTCCGGTTATGATTCGCTCTACTGGCCTTGTGTTTGTCCTTGAGTGCCCGATCTCGTACAACCTCATTGCTGTTTTCCCCAAATCCGCCGCCACCTCGTCCGCCTCTGCCCCTCCCTCGTCCACCGCCGCCACCCCTGCCCCTACCCCTGCCATGTTGTCCATCTCCTGGTTGATTTGAAGTGCTCCCAGTAGTGTGTACGTCTTCAACTTTGTTTCCAGAAAATTCGTGCTTCTGTAGTACGCGATCCTTGTTCGGCTAAAGATGCATATAAGCAGAGGGACCACCAACGCAGACAATGCACGCACATTTCTCTCCAACATAATTCCCCACCCCTCGATCTGTTCATCTGACCAGCCTAGTTAAAGATGTAAGCATCTGTAGGTGAGATCGAGGACAGCAATTCACTTGTCCGTGCCTTCAAATCAGCGCGTGCCTTGCTTCTTCTCGTCTGAGCATCTCTGGAAAATAAGTTTGGATCGCGAATGTAGGCCAACGCCAACGTTGTCTCAGGTTTTGTTGGGTCAATACCGCGCTCATCGTCGCCTTCTTCGTCGCCACTGTTCTCCCCATCTCCGATGACCTTGACGCTATCTACACCTGCACCATCAAAGTCGTCATCTAGATCAGTAACGTCCAGTGCTTTGGGTTTTCCAGACTCCTCGTCTTCGTCGGAATCGTCCAACATTGCCTCTGCTAGTCGAAGGACATTTGCTTTCAGCCGTTCGACTTCTGCTCTATCTCTGGTCAAGGTTGTTTCGTCTTGTCTGTCCAAGAGATCAATGTGTCATAAGAAGGAATGGATACAGATCTGTGGTAATCATACACTTTCTTTCCGATATGTAATCGATCGAGATCCATGATCTCGTCGTCAAAAATGTTCTTCCTCTCAATGGGAACGTCGATCGCATGAATATGCCCTGCGCCAACACCAACCGAGAAGTCTTCCGCAAAGCCGTCTCCGAGAGAACCTTCATCAGGAGCTGTGCCCTCCAAAAGGGCTTCAATGACTTTTTCTGCATTTCCTTGGAACGGAGAGGATGAGTGTAGAAGCAGCTCGCGAATGTACTTGGGAGATTTGTCAGGGAATATATCGAGTACCTGCGTGATTTTCAAGTCGAGACCGGGGTCATGCGATGGGATGGGTTCGGGAGTCGTCGCCTTTGCTTTACCCTTGTCTCGCGATACCGGCGGGGCGGTCGAACTGAGTTTATCAGAGCCCATACCAGATGAGCGAAGGAGAAGCTTGAGTACTCCTGGATCTTTGGCGTTGTTCCCGCTCGAGGATTCGACGTCGAGGGAACGCAAGGTAGATTCTAGGACATCAATCCGCGCATCCTCGCGTGTTGCATGGCGTAAAGCTGAAGCCAACATTCGGTTCATATCATAAGCATGCTGATAGTCCGCCACTAACGACCGATTGAGGAACGGAACCGCAGTAACAAATCCAGTATTCTCAGATTGCATCTGTTCGTACTGCGGCGTGAGATCAAGCAGTGCAAAGACGATCCCACACGCCCGATCTGCTTCCACCGCAAGTTGTGTCCCAGATGCAGCGGAGATGTCTTTCACCATTGTCGTCATGATAATGTGGAAGCCGTCAACGAGGTCGACTTTAGTGTCTAGCCATACCCGCTCCCAGTCATCGAGTTTGCGGTTTGCGACATCCGTACGGATTCCGCCGTATAATCGGGAGATGGCGTCGAGGCCTTCTCCGTAAGCGCGTGCGAGTGCGAGAATGAAGTCTCTGTTGTGTGTGAAAGGACGGATGAGCTCCGGTGGACTGGGACGGAGGAGGCCCGTGAAGCAACGAGCAGTTTTGCGAAGACCATATATCCCAGAAGACTGGGATGAGTTCAACAGAGCGGTGAACGCAGGAACGACTTCCGAAGCAAATCTTGAAGGCAGATCTGGTGTTCCGCCGAGAGCTGCGGCGCAGACCGACTTCAAGCCAGGGGCCTTGTAGGGGAAAATGACGCAGAGATCAAGCAACGTCCTAAGCTCCAACCCGGGTGATGAAGACGCCAGTTTCTCTGCAAGGACTAAGACGCGCCGGCGTAAACGATCGTCGCTCTTAGCAGGTTCTGCGTCTTCCCAGATCAAGGCTTGGAGGACCTGGTGTGCTGCATCACTAGCATAGCTGGAGACAAATGCACGAGTTGCCGGGGTGTCTCGTTTGGCTGGCGGTAGGGTAATTACTTGTGCCAGTGCATTGGAGATGTTGAGATGAAACTGAGCTATTTGCGATGATGAGAAACCCTTCCTAGCTTGGCTTGAGGGATAAATTGGAAGTGGTGCAAGCGTGGCCATGTCAGCCTATGCGGGAGGCCACAGCAGAAGGAGTCACGACTAAAATTCCGGTCTATGGGACTCGAGATGAGATCGACCATAGCATGTATATGTTGACTTACCACAAAGAATGTGAATGTCTACAGTTTTGAGGCAGAGATGGACGGTTTCTGGCGTCACGGTTAATTCAGGCCTCAGGCCTCAGTCCTCAGATACCCTCTGAGTCAGAATGTTTGTGGCGGGGTAAGTTGTCGTGCTCTGATGGTGAGATCTAGGAGCCCTCTTCACTTCCTACCTAATCCCAAACTGACCAACTGGTGATTACCCTGATTCGAGACAGTGTTTCTGTACTAACAATGTTTCTCAACTACGTAAATAAGAGACACATAACACTTTGCGTCCGAAAAATATCATCAATCCAGCTCCTTTGAAACGAAGATCCCGAAAGAACACACTCAGGCCCACAGTCTACTCAGCACACTAGTTCTCCCCGCTGAACTCGAGCTCCGCATAAGCATACCCACCCCACCTTGGATAGCCACACTCACGGGCCGCATAGGCGCCGAGTCATAGACATGAGGGCAAGGCTGTGGAAGTGGTTCGACATCATTCACTAGCCTGTCCAGATCCTTCTCAAACCGAGACGGGCGCCGAGGTGAACGTCCCAACTCATCAGAGTGCAGAGGATCAAAAGCCTTTCGGGCGGTTTTGAGTCGCGTGAGGATTTGTTCATAGAGAGCAATCTCCCCATCGAGGTGATCCTTTGTGAGGGTGGTGAAGTCTTCAACTTTCTGCGTGTGGTAGGTATCTATTTCGGACATGGTTACATTCAGGACTGTCTCGCAGCGTGTGGCCACGTCTTCATTTGACTAGTTGTGTATGGATCAAGATGGTGAGTTTATATAAGTGAAGCCAAGAACATACGGTATCGTCAGCGGTGGCTTCTGCATAGTGGGTAGAAGTGGATCTGTGGGTGTCTATTACGCCCTTGAAGGAAACGTCGGTTAGCACACAGAGCTACAGATCACGGAGCGTACCTGATAGGTCATATAAGGGTGAGCGACGGCCTTGAGAGATTCGTGAGTGGCAAGCTGTGTTCGCCTAGCCTGCATTTGTTGTAAGTTGAGATAGTACGCACGCAATGTGGCACGAACGTGATCGTCATACAGGTCTGCTACGCTCTGAAGCGTCTCAGCAGCCTTCTGGACTGCCTTGGTGAGTTGAAGACAATCTGCATTCTCCGTCAATAGGTCGCTAGGTTGACGATAAGTCGCTCGAATACCTTCGCAGACTTCACGCCAGCACCAAGCACCTTCGTCGTTCACGAGGCCTCGGAGTTGCGGAGATGCATTTTCTTCCTCCTCAACTGCACAAAGAACAGGTGCAGATGAGGATGGCTTCGCTGTGATGAGGCACAGAAGGGAGTAAGATAGTAGGCGCTCCGCTTTGGACATGTCTGTGTGTATCGCTTATCCGTGAAATAAACATTCGACACCAAGTTGGATGCCTACCTATTCGTGCTTCCCTTACTTGACTGAACGTACCCCTCAACCCCTGCACATTCCTCCCCACGGCACGCACGTGGTTATCGAACCTCTCAATAGTCTCTGACGCATCCGAGAGGTCTACGTTAAACTCTGGATGATACACGTGCGCAAAGAACGATGGACCGGCGGCGCGCGTCGAGAGGAACTGTGGCACTAGCCGTTTCCACTCCTTGGATTGAGAGTAGTATGAATGACATTGAGCAGGTTTCCTATCCCCCACTCTGTGCCAAGGGACCGCTTACCAGGTCATCCTCACAGCTGAGAAACGACGTGACGACTTCTGCGTAACGTGCGATGGGGTGCCGCACGATGCGGTCGATGTATCGTTCCAGATCACCTCGCCGGGCTTCGACGAATGCGGCGTTGAATCGGCCTGCATATTGTTTATCGGGGAGAGGAGGGAGAGCAATTCCAGGAAGGCGTCTCAACAACGCAGTATGAAGGACGACAAAGTGGGAGAAACGCCGTTGAACGGTAATAAACATAGGAGTGGGTGATGGTGCTGCTTCGTCGTCAGACGCAGTGCACTCGGACGATGAAAACAAAGAAGTAACATTATATACGGTGTACGCGCCAGAAAGGCCAGACGAACGCTTTGTTGGCGAATGTACCAAGACACGGAACCTGGGGATCTTGGGCTGCCAAGTCGGGCCTGCATCGACAAAGTGTCTATCAACTTCCCCGATACCTAGCATATTGTCCTTCGCCATAGAATCTGCAGTCGAAAAGCGGCTGTGAGGAATGGACACGGATATTCTAGAGTTGTCTTCCAAACCAGGAACACCATTGAGGACCCATTCCTCCGCTCCACTGGTGACGAAGGAGGATAATCGATTGAAAGTTTTTCCACCAAGTAAACCTTGCCGAAAACTCGGAAATATGTTCCGCCATTCTCCTGTATTCTGTGGGATGAGAGGAGGCAATTCAGGTTCGGACTTGTCCTCTGGAGACGCCCGAGGTGTCACAGCGTCGGTTGATACCTCCTTCGTCCGTGTACCCGGCAGACTATCGGAAGGGGCAGAAAGAAAGCTCATCGTGTACTGAATTGCGAGAAGTCAGGGTGTCACTCAAGGAACATTCTCCACGACATACCGTGTAATATGTCGTGGGCAATAAACCGATTTCTCCCCTAGCCGTCCTCACCAAACTCCATCCATCCCCTACGTCCTGCTTCAATACCTCGAGCTCATCTCCCGCTTCAACGGTGAGCTCCCTGAACTCCGCCTTGCCCTCGAATTGGTAAAGCGCGCGTGCACGGATGCCTTTCTGCCGTGGTAATGTTGGATCGTCGTTGGCTGGCTCGTCGTCTGAGAGTGATCCTCGGTCTAGATGTTCTGTCCATGCGGCAGATGAGTTGATCCCAGCATCGAGGTCAAGATCAGAGCGTGGTCTTTTGTCAAAGGTGGATACCGAAGCTGAAGTTTGCTTTGCGGAACGAGGGAGGGTTGCCATTGGGTGTTAGACTGAAGAGCTCGACGTTCAAGCTTCAAGTTGGAGGCGCAGTCAAGGTATATATATACATAGTAAGTATGTATGTACTCCTGACTGTGGGCCGTGTGCTGGCAGTAGTTGACGTTGAGGGG
Organism: Gyrodon lividus; assembly: GCA_014904945.1. NCBI lineage: Eukaryota > Fungi > Basidiomycota > Agaricomycetes > Boletales > Gyrodontaceae > Gyrodon > Gyrodon lividus. The sequence continues at coordinate 949,573 of MU127423.1, forward strand.
TTTCCAAATGGACGCTATGTAGTCTTGCTATAATCGAGCATGTTCCATGGCCGACTAGCAATGGCTCGAGATTCATGCTAAGTCCAGGGTCTAAACTCGTTATGCGCCTGACTCTGGGAGCGGCAAGAATAACGGTGGGACGCTGGGACAGCACTCCCGAAACAATCATATCCTTGAAAAGCGACAGCCGACAGGACCGACGTCGCCTCAAACAGGCTGTAACTTGGAGAGGGTGCGTAAGATCACGCTCATAAACAAATTATTTAACTGGTTCAGTGCCAATTTCTACTTGCAATCAGGGAATCCGAGACCACCCCAACCAGTCCAAGCAGGGTGGCAGGCGCGGAAGTGGTGTGTTTTGTCTATCTCATGCAGGTCGTTGATATCCTCCTCAGTCAGGTCCACAATCTTCGCGTTACCTATACACGGAATCAGATGCTGAATTCGAAGAAAAGGTCTCGGAAACATACTGAGAATACGCTCATTCGTGACCGACTTGGGCAGAACTGAAAATCAAACCACATTAAGAACGCATTGCGAATAGCACCTCCCCGGCACTCACCAGTGTGCAGTGGTTTATTGGCGTGTAACGAGACCAGCACATTAGCAGATGTGACACTGTACTTGGTCGCAATCTTGCTAACCACCTCGTTTTTCAACAAAGGGGAGTTATCAGAGCCAAGTGGTGAGTATGCCGTCAATACGATGCCCCTACTCTGGCAAAATGTCACGACATCATGCTGGGGACAAGACCTTGAATTTGCGCACGGAGTTGCTTTAGATTCATCATCCATACTAGCATTCACTGCAAGCTTACGGGTGGAGCTCGATCTGATTCACAGCAGGTACGACCTGGGCAACTTTCAGCAGACGCTCGAAGTACTCAACTGAGAAGTTCGAGACGCCTAAAGAATAATGTGAGCAGGAGTACCCAAAACGAAGTCATCTACTTGCCAATTGCCTTCAGTTTCTCGGGGTGAGCGAGATGGAGACCCTCCATCGCTTTCCAAGTATCAAGCCAATCGTGGCCTTTGTCAGCCTTCCCATCTCGTGTCATGGGTGCAGGCCAGTGCATTAGCCCTACAGCGAGCGCATCAGCCATGGCGAGGAAAGGCAGGGATATAATGCGCTTACAAAGGTCAATGTACGGAGTATCAAGCTTCTTGAGCGAAGACTCTAGTGCTTCAGGCACATGTCTTTGGTCTGGGTTATCGAGCTTCGTTGTCAAGAAGATCTGCTCTCTTGGAACTTCAGACGCTTTGATTCCCTGGCCTACTTCGGTCTCGTTCTGGTAGCCGGCAGCAGTATCGATATGCCTATACCCATTCTTCAGTGCATACTCTACCGCGTGTTCGACTTGGCCTGGCTGTGACTTCCAGGTACCTGGTAGTGAGAAGAAGAAAAAGATGGTCAACGGAAGATCTAGAATGCTTGTTGTAGTATCTGATTCACCAAGACCGACAGTGGGCATTATCGCGCCTGTGTTAAGTGTGACTGATGTGGTGGCAGGCATGTTGACAACAGGAATGGAGATAACGCTTCTCACCCCAGCACGAGCAGTTTTATAATCCCCCCGTGTCATCAAGGACCGAGTTATTTATACTGAAAATTTCGACACATGACGGTGGCGACCTGGTACGGAACAACATTCCGATCGTGTGGGACAAGATAGACGGTTTGCATCGATGTATTCGATTAAGTTCATGTATACCATGGCGTTTCGGCGCTCCGACAACTATTGACTGACAGTCTGGGAAACCGAGGTCACCCCAGCCTGTCCAAGTAGGATGACAAGCGCGGAAGTCTTGTCGTTTTCCTCTGTAAATTTACGATATTGGCGCTACCTGGAAGCGAGGATTAGTTGGTGCTCCGGGAGCCAGCACTGAGAATGCACTTACTCAAGATACGCGCATTGATGACAGGCTGTTTAGACAACTCATAAATTGAGCTGCCGAGGCCACTTGTGAGAATCTTGCTTACCAGTGTGAAATGGCTTGTTGGCATGGAGCGGTACCAAGATGGGAGCAGACTGGGCGCCTCTCTCAGCGATCTTGCCGACCACGTGGTTGTGAGCAAAGGAGTTATCAAATCCCATGGAGAGTGGGACGTGATGATGATCCCTTGCTTGTGCAATATTCGACAACATCATCTTTCTGGGGGCAAGAGCTGAAACGGTATTAGAACACAGCCAGTCATACAGGGGTGTAAACATGTAGGTGAAGGGCGATTTAGTTGACTGCAGGAACGACTCTTGCGACCTTGAGAAGTCTCTCGGAATATTCGATAGAGGAGTCGGGTACACCTGTGGAAAATTGTCGAGATGGAGCTCTTCGCTGCTACTTTGGACATGAACGACCTGATGGCTTTCACTTTGTTGGGGTCGGCGAGGCAGAGGTCCTCCGTCGACTCCCACGTGTCAGAATCCTGTCAACCCTATGAAACGAGAAAGGTAGTGCGAACCTAGCGACCCCAACGGTCAGTGTTCAATTTCACAGATATTATCGCGGGCAGTCTGCTTTCTGGATAGATCATGAATGAGATGAGAAACTTGAGCGAGTGATCACGAGTCTCTTTATACCAGGGCATCTCAGCAGCATATTATTAGGCTTGGAATACGCACTCAGAGGCTGGCAGGATCTGGGGGTCGTCAAGGTCGAAGCGGGGCGAGATGCTTCAAAGCAAACCTGTTAGCCCAGTTATACACCTCATCTTAGCGGGACTAGATATCAAAGAGCGTGTTAAGGTAATATAGTGGTTGGGAATGGAATGGGAATAGACAACAGACGTCAGCGACATGCAACTTCCGCTACCAATAAAAGAACGAACACTGCTGCAAGACCAATTGCTCCAGCATATACTGCTGGCACTATCATTTTGTTCCAATCCATCCATACCCACATCCCCACCAGGGCGTCCATGCCGCTCGTTTCGAAGGTGAGCGGAGGAGCAAGAAGTTGTTTGCCATCCGCAGTTTTGTTCATTTGAGATTCTGCTATTCTTCGCATGCGGACACTGTACCATGCAATGTTCACACCTGCTCCAGTAAGGGGAACCTTGGAAAACCAAGATGGGACCTTGAGATCAATATCTGGTTCATGCGCGAACGGTTCACCGTCCGACGCGATCGAAGTGCCAGCAGCAGCAGCCCTTGTGATTCTCTCATGCAGAATGGCTGGCAAATCCGGACGCAAAATCGAGCCTCGTCCGATTCCAAGAATGTCAGCATGACCGGCGTCTAGTGCAGTTTGAAGATGTGCTGGCGAGCGAAGACCGCCAGTGAGGAGAATCAAAGGAAGGGCGACGTCCGCCGGAGCATCTGTCTTCATATGTTCCCGCGCTTTCTTGGCGAAGTGTGCGAAGAAAGCCTGACGAGAACTCGTCGCCTTAGTGGACATGAAGTCTACAAAGAAGCATGAGCCTTGGTCCCAGAACAACAACATTGAAACACACCTGGTGATTCATAATCACCACCACTAATCTCGATGAAGTCGATAGTTCCCCAGTGTGCAATCGAGCGAATGTGGTCAAGGACATGCTGGGTCCCCTTCAACACTCTTTCGTCCGAAGGCGTCTCGCCTGCCTCCACGTAGTCCGCAGAGTTGATTTTTATCCCAACGATGAAGTCCTTGGGAACTACATCGCGAATGCCGTCGACGATCTCATGGACCATACGAAGCGCGTTCTTAAGTGAGTACTGGTCCGTCCGGGTATTGCTCTAGTGAGTATTTAATGTCAGTGTTACCCGTACATACAAAGGATGGCAGAATACCTTGGGATTGAGGAATTGAGCAAGGAGGTCTGGAGCGGCTCTTGGTTATTGTGTCCCGATACAGAAAAGTACAACTCACATCCGTGAGCACAGTGCACCTGAACTCCATCAAAACCAGCTCCCAAGGCAGCCAGAGCACCCCTGATGAACGCTTGCTGCACCTGCCCGATGTCATCGACGGTCATTTCGCGAGGCACCTGGAACAGAGCACGAAGCAATGGGTGTGGCGTCGCGTTTGCCTCGAGAGATGTAGCCCCATCATGAGACGGAACGCGCTTGTTCGACCCAACCGGAATGGGACTAGGAGCGAGAGGCGGAACACCTATATTGCGGCCACCAATGAAGTTCGGAGACTGACGACCAACGTGAGAGAGCTGCATCACAGCTAACGGGCTCGCTGGCGGTTCACGAGAGTCTTCCGCATGGATGATCCGTGCTAGTTTCTTGAATTGTGCCAATTTCTCCTCGTTGATGAGTAAAGGGACCACAATGTCGCGCCCTAATGTGAGGTGCTCTTGAGAAACCTGGACGTTGCCAGTAACGATCATCCCCCAGTCATGTTTTGCCCATTCAGTGTAGAGGCCTATGTGGTATTCATTGGGAGGACCGCCGTAAAATTTCGCGAGGTGCTCATATAAGGCGACCTGTGCGAAAATGCAGTGGTCTAGTAGAATCAACTAAACGGACCAGTGGAAGACGGATCGAACCTTGGTCAGTTTGTTGGGCATAATGCGACCGCTGCATGGCAAGGCGACTGGTGAAAAGATCTCGCTCGCCATGTCTCCGCTAAGGGCGCTGATGTCAAAGCTGGCCCGAGGCCTGGAAGAAGTGTTGGCAACATATTTAAATGAGAGGCTTCAAGCTTCAAGTCGCGACTCCGAGCCCGATTATGCGTGCGTCTCTCTCATTGAACTTGGATACCGTGGATCAATCAATGTATCCCTGAATCGTGGTATCACTGCCAATGACAACGAGATGGCAAACGCAGTGAGACCGCTTCGAACTGTTGACTGAGGTTGGCTGGTGGCACTCTCAATTTATCCCTCCATCATCAAGCATCAAGTCTCAGGCTGTAGTCATACCCACCAAGCACCAGGGTGGTGGGTAGTAAGTACTGCACAAACGTTTTCACTCTTTGGCTTGGTAGGCCCGAAGGATTAGCGCAGAGTAGCGGGAGTAACCTCCACCTTTCCCAAGCCTTGATTGCAAACCTTAGGGGTGAATTCGCAGCGACATGTCAGTCCGAGTCCAGATTCGCTTGAAACCCATAACTCGTTAACAGTTTCAATGACTCGGTCGGAAGCCCTGGCGCATACTACTCGAGTATCCGTCTAAACCTCCCAGCACTATCCTGAGATCGATAGCTCCCTACTCTACCAACCCACAATATCCTAGAATTGTGCTACGACTTTTCTGCTCTGCAAATGGTCGAATCGACCAACTTGGATGCAACTGAACTGACGATGGCTTGAATACCAGTGATTTGACCTGTATAGTTCTTGCGCTAGGCCGCTCGAATGCAATGGTCAGCAAGACGAAGCGTGCTTCAAAAGGCTGGCAGGAGCATCGATAATGTGATTATCCAATGTATGCAAAGGAGCAACCTACCCACCGTCAATCATATTGCCTCCATACCGCGACAAGGAAAAGTGCAAGAGGACTCCACAGCGCGATGTGTTCCCCAAGTCGGATCGGCAGGCACTCCGAACGAAATGGGCGTCCCAAGAGGAAGGCGAGAGGCGCCAGTCCCTGAGTCGATAACCCCTGGCGCACTCATCTGTTGTAAAGGTTAGTGATCCTGAGATAGCACGATGGTTTCTTATCTGAGGAACAAGTCTATGATCGACGACTAGTCAGAACAGTTACGGTAAACCCCGCGAATATATAGAATTTACATGGAGTGATGAGTTTCTCTCATGCCGAGTGCAAGAAACTCTTGAGGGAGGAAGGGTGTAAGGTAACCAATCTATGAGCAAATTTCGAGAACATGCAGGTATGTGATCTTCCTGTGATATTCGAGTACTATGACGCCATTATCAAGCCGTCTTGTCGCCAAAGCTAATGACAACTGCACCTTCGTCCATCCATCCATGCTGCTGGTCATCACTATCTGGGGAGCGAACTTCTTCGGTGAGAGCCTGTCAGAGTTCTTCCACTTCGCCAGCAGTGGCAAAGGAGAACCAGCATGGCCCAACGGCATCTGATTGGAGAGTATTGTTGAAGTGACTGCCCACATGCGGTGCAGCCGCCAGGGAGGTCGGTGGCTCAGACCAGTACACCAACATTATTGAAGAGGACGGTAAGATATGATTGCTGACCTCTTCTGCGATGCGCTTAGCATCAGACTTGTCTCTGGCTATTGTGAAAATGACGTGTCTGCACACCTCCCTGTAATCTGATCATCTTTCCTTTAGTTCTGATGTGGGTTCATGTGGAGGCTCGAGTACTTACCGATCCCCCGCCTGTCATGACCGCAACGACACCATGCAGGTCGAACAGAGTACTCGCATTAAGCTCGTTGAGAATAGAGCTCGCCATGATGACCAGACATAGTCGGCGTGTGACTCAGCGAGGGAATGTGTACTCGGTAATGCACAGGTGATAACATACAGGCATTAGCTGCGGATTTAAGGAAACAACTCCAGAACAAGGTAGATTGTGTGCTTACGACTGCACCCACATCGCTGCGTGAGGTGTTCGTATATTAATGACTCCACCACTAAATATTCTTGGCTAGTGTACATCTATCAGAAGAGTCCCCCATAAGGCGAAGGCGAAGGTTGTTGATCAACGTGATAAATAGCTAATGACAGCTTCACATACTACGAACGCGCCTGGAATACTTCGAAGTATGCTGTGTACTCATCAGGCGTCATGAATTCCTGATCTTCTTCTGTAACCTCTGAGAACGGTTTCTGCACGCCATTGACTGACAGACACCAGATAAGCTGCCAAACATCATAAGACCAAGACGAATACATACCAAAGACAAGAGGATCGTCGCCGCCAGCTACAACTGAGTGGCCAACTCCATTCGTGCCTGGAGGCCCGGACTCCATTTTCGCGAGCTTCTTTGCCGCAGCGCCCTCATCCTCCTGAGAACGCGATCTTTTTTGGTATCCGTTCAGCGAGTCCAGGTACTGAACTGAGGGTTTCTGCTCTTCTTCCCCTTCAAGCTCCTTGCTTCCAAGTCTCGATGGAGTAACGTGAGCGGAAGCTGCGTTCGAAGCAGCCAATGAGGCATAGTATTGCTCGTAGTCTATCCAGTCATTAAGTGATTTTACGAATAACAATAAGTTGAGAATGAACCACATAGATATCACTTACAATCGGCCTCGCGATTTATTTCTGGCTTAACATCTTCCACCTGCCGAGTAACCTGGGGCAATCGTGGTGGACCAATCATTCCTAAACCTTTCAAAGACTCGTCATTGGAAGCCGGGACAGCTTGACTGGCACTGGCCATCGTCCGTGCACTCTCTTGAATGCCGAGCGCCGTGAGATCTCCCGAGATAGTACTCTTGAGATGCCACGCGGGGAGGACATTCTGTTGTCGTTTCGCCGCGGCCTCGGCATCCCGCTCTTGTCGCCTCGTCGCTTCATCCTTGTCCATCGACATGACGATGCCAACGCCTTCATCCTGCCTCCCGACACCCGAGGACCCGGCAATCTTCAAACTCGAGGGCTGTCCGACCTTCTGTTTATCTCCGTCCACGACATTGTTCTTGATCCATAAAGGTACATCCAATCTGAAAGCACTATCAGTCTAAAGTTGGCGGGACAAGGAAACTGACTGACGCAGGAAGGACCATGGACTCTGTTTTCCTCAAACCTTCGATAACGAAACGCATTGCCCGGTTAAAGCGCTGCATTCGATCCTGACTTCCCCTGACACTCTCCGCATTTTCATTGTCGATCACTTCCCCGTGGCAAATTTCGCAGACGAAGATTCCGTGGTCAAAGTCCATCAGTTTGTCGACCTCCAAGGGTGTGTATGATTTACCACACTGCGGGCAGATGTATCCCTTATTGTCTAGCTCCTGTAGGCAAAAGGCAGAAGCTAGGATGAATACTCGACATCATTCAGTGGTTGGGACCAACATTTCGGAGGCTGGAATCAATGATTCTTCGCATTTCTGCGATCCGCCATTTGACGACATCACAGAAATGTTTGTAGTCTATGTAGTAGTATTGCCTGCCCACTGATCTTTGGGCACCTTCTTTGAGCTCGTTCTGACGGTAACTAGAAAGATTACGCGAGGTTAACGATAGGACATGGTGGCGAATATGCACACTTACACCTGCACCAGACGGTCATTCCCAAGAACAGCCATCAACTTGTTCAGCTCTTTTGCCTGGAGTCCCATCCGACCAGCCAAATCGTCATCTTTAAGGCTGCCATTCTCAACAGGTCACACGAAAGTTGCGAAGAACATCATGAAGATAGCATTGAGCAGGAGTTCAGCAGCCTCCGTGTCTCTACTTTGTAAATACTTACACAGGGTGTCGAGCAAGCTGGTCCAAGATGATGATGTATTTTGGCTCGTAAAATCCACGGGCGGCGTGCTGAACGAGGAGACGAAGAGTCTCTTGTTCTTCCTTTGTGGCCATGCAAACCCCGCCACGCCACCGAAAACGACCAGAGGTTCACAAATGCGCCCTTTGCGCGCAAAGGTCTTCCCTGTCTTCCAAGTGCTGGCCCCGGGTCCGCTTGAACGTTGGTCGGTGAGGAGAAGAAAAAAAAGAAGCAATAATGCAGATCTCGCAAGCAGCTCGAAGGAATATTCCGTGGCTTACATATACAATATTGTAACTCCGGCACAATATACCAAATAATTATGTAAATAAATTAAATCGGGAGGGAGAAACTTGAACCAAAATCTCAAGACCATGATGGTCTCAGTACTTACGGTTGCTCAAGGACGGCGAGGAAGAGCGGGCCGCCCGCAGAAGGAAATTGGGTCAATGCTCGTTGGTACTTGGAAAGTACTGTGACTGTTCTGTGCGGAGAATATATCCAATTACATTCCCCCTTTAATTTAGAGCATGCAAGGGCTGACTTGTTATGTCCAGGTTCTACTATCCAGCACGGATAACATCATAATATTGGTGATTCTAATCTGGGTGAGCTGATAAGCTATTGGCGATTTGCCAGAGTTTGAGCTCTGGGATATGCAAACCTTTCAAGTTCACGCCATACCAATCCGACTAGCCCGGGATTGGTACTCGTATCACTAGCAGGAGGCCGCCTACAGTACTTGATGGATGTGTTCCTGAGTTGTTGCGGAACATGTTGCCACTCCAATCAAACTCAATCGTGGCCGATGTTGCTGACATGTATGGAGACCGAACGTGAACGCTTTCAACCACCGGATGTTGAACTTCGGCCCCCTTGACATGGTGAAAAGAAACGAAATTCGGAGCGGTGGCACAACCCACAGCAGTAGATTGGTGTTTCAGTTGCGTACCTGAAGTTCTGATTCAGCACTCCCCCTTCTAGGATATGTCAAACCAGAGTTATCGCTATTAATGACGCTCGATTCAGGACCGAAGATCCCGGGTGTCCTGTAGCTTTCGGTATCGCCCCCGCAGATGTTTGGCTAATCTCTGCCAAGTGCTGCCTGTTCTACGCATTCCATCGCCGACTTGATGATGTTTGCTTTCATGACAAGCCAGGCCTATAAGAGCCGTTTCTGCTTGAATGTGTCTTGTTGCCTCAGCGGCATGTCGCTCTGCGTTTATCGTCAAGGGCCTTTGTCGGCCGCTCCTGATTGCTGGGTAGCGTCACGTTTCATTGGTCTTTCCGTCACATGAATGATTTGGCTTACTCACCTGCTGACATCCAGCCCCAAATGAAGACTGCTTTAGTTTCCGTTTTGGTTGAGGTCGTATCACGGCCCGACATGCGCAGACACGAAAGGAAAGACCACCGAATATGCATTCTTAATCATAACCTACCTGACAGAATTTGCAGACGCTTGAGATGCCTGGGTACTGTCGACTGGATCATGCTTGGGCCGAGTGCGAGCTCCTCTGAATCTTGATCCCAACATCGGTTCGTACTTGGTTGCCCAAGGATTTCTATGCGATGATTCATGGATACCCTTTCTCTGTGTCGAAAAAGTCCTGTACTTCCGAGCCTTATTCGTCATACACCAATCAGCGCGGTCAACGGGAGTAGGTTGGGTATCTTAGCAAGTCTGCTGACCATGCGGTGACGGAATAAGATGTCCCCTCGTCCACAATCTCGGATCTTACCGTTTATCCAGGTATCCACCCAGAGTTTGTCCAACGTTAGAAAGAGACCGCCTGCGTGACAACAATTACTATGTATGAACCCCTTTCCTTCCTCTTTTGATGCTTCCTTATACCGCCAGTACAGCCCACCGTCGGCTGAGCAGAAGACGGGGCCACTGGTATTACTTCCGGCGACCATGAACTACTGCTCTCGTGATATCACCAACTCAGCTGCAACCCATGACCAATGCCCTACTTTTAGTTCCAGCCAATTCGAATATAGGACAATATCTAATCATGGCACAGACATCAAATCGGCGCCGCGAACAACAACATGTTTTTCCATCAATCTGCTCAAGAATCGTCACGGTCGATTCAAGCCATGTCGGTGTTCGGAACCGAGCAAGCCAAGTGCGGTAGGTGAAGTACTATTCTACGTAGTCTTTGAACCTTGTCCCTTCACCTCATCGAGTGCGGGTCTTACCGAGTTCTGGTGGTGATGCACAAGTCTCCTTTTGAGTTTCTACGAACTTAAGTACCAGGTCCCGATTCAAAGCGCTAGGCTACTGATCTGTTCCTTCCTTGCGTCCCCCTTTGCGCAGGCGGTTAATAATGCGGCACAACTTGGAATCCATGAATGAGCACGGCCGCCTTTCTCCTTGCACTTGATTGAACTTACCATGTCTAAATGGATACATTATATCCACGCGCTGACGTCAGATGCTCAGAAATATCGTGAACGCTCAAAGGTATTTAAGCTGCTTGGTCCAAATGCTTTCGGAACAACAGTTTGCATTTCATAATCTCATATTCGCTCAAAGTCACAATGCCTGGTCGGGTTGTCGCAGTCTTTGGGGCCACAGGTACCCAAGGTATTGATGTTCCTATTTGTCTTCGACAACACTGAGCTTTGCCCCTGCAGGTTCATCCGTTGTCAAAACACTGCTCGCGGACGGGACTTTCACCCCACGGGCGGTGACACGCAATCCTAATTCTGACAAGGCTCTTAAACTTCAAGAACTTGGCGCTGAAGTCGTGCAGGCCGACCTTTGGGATGTACCATCGCTCAAGATCGCCATGAATGGCGTTGAGGCTGTATTTGGGGTAGCTTTTACTACTTTGACATCAGGGGCGTATGTCGTAACTAAACCACCTCTTCAATCTAGGTTACCGATTACTATGACCCAAAGAACTCTGCCCAAGGTCACACAAGCGAGATGCTGTTGGGCAAGAACTTGGTGGATGTCGCTGTTGAATCCAACATCAAGTTCTTTGTATGGAGGTAATACACTGTGACAATACTCAGTTTCGTTGCTGCTTCATATATAATTCGTTCTGCGTAGCTCCCTTCCGCACAGCACCAGGGTCTCCAACGGGAAGTACCCTAACATATATCACTTTGACAGTAAATTTATCTAGGTTCTAGCTTTGCCACTCTTGCTTACGGGTTATTCCAATTGCAGACAAGGCCAACGTCGAGGAATATCTTCGAGACAGTAAGCTTCCCCACTCGATTGTGCACACAGGTTTGTCTTCGCGCGCAAGCCCCTCACAAGTCATTGTCTAATAGTTGGCAATAGGCTGGTTCTCTGAGAACACATGGAAGTAAGTGGTACGAACGAAAGCCTTACGACGTTTTCATTTGATTCTTGAAGCTACAACTATCTGACATTGTCACCGGAGTCGTCCTCCTACGAATTTAATATCCCAAAATACGACCCGAACTCCCCACAATATCTCACTTGGGTCGAGCGTGACCTAGGTCAGTGCGTGCTAGCACTCCTCAAAAATTACGAGGACAGTTCAGCGGGTGTGCTGGACGGGACATTCTACGCAGTCAGTGACAAATTGAGTTACACAGAATACGCAGCAATTATCCAGAGAGGTACTGTGCTTCCTACTACACCTGCCGAGAGCGATGACTGAGGCGGCCTGTTATAGCACTAGGAAAGCCTGTTCGTTTCGTGTCAGGCCCGACCTGCGGAATCCAGGCAAGTACAGCCTGCCTTAAATTTCTTGCCTGACCATTCACGACTGTAATTGCCTCCAGGAAATTGATGATATGGTGGGTTGTCTCATGTTTCATTCGACATCATTTTGATTCTCGTACAGTATGAGTTCCAGTCCGAATTTGGCTTATACTCCCATACCCCGATCCCCGATCGCCGTTTGGAGCGCCTCGGAGTGAAATTCAACTCCATGGAAACATTTGCGCAAGAGGAGCTGAAGAGAAGATATGCTTAGTGTTACATCTCTGCCGGGTTTGGTTGTTTATGTATATGTCGACCATGGACTCTAACTTTTCGAACAAGCTGTGAGGTTATGTGTAGTGCGAATCACTTAACCACTGCTAAGATAGGGCTCATGCACACCCCACTAACCTGTGACGTGCTGTGACCCGGGTTACCATTGTGTGAGAAATATAGGATGAAGCACTATTATGGTGCTGAAAATCGTCGTAAAAAGTACATGCATGACTAGTGGGTATTAGACATCGAAGAATAATGACATAGGAAACTGTACGAAAGAATAAGATAAATTAAAGTGGTGTACTAAGGTTATGACATGTAAGCCTTTTCGAGTTCGGGAGGACTCAATGGTAAAATTGATGCAACTTGCAGCAAAAGGTCGGCATCGAATGAAGGTGAGCTTTGTGTTGGTGTTGTGTGGATCATGGGAGGCTAGTAAACCTGGATATTGAACCACGCGCTGGCAAAGTCAAGGTAAGTAATTTCTTGTGTTCTCTTTCAATTTTTGGCCTGATGGGCCACTGAAAGGCAAGTTCTCTTCGTTACACCAGAGGCATATGCCCCAAGGTTCTTCAAGTTCCTCAGGGCACGCTGGGCATTGTCTGAGCCTCCTCACTGTGTTTTCCAGCCTACTACACTGTATTTCGCTTTGCCGCCCCTTTCGTGTCACGCCATGCAACTACTCCGACATGCCATAATGGCATTGATGTGGTCAAACTTTCTTAATAACACTCGCACATCTCGTTTTATTGAAAATCGAGCCGCACAGAGTTGTAGGTACTTAAAAAACAAAGAACTCTGTGCATTTTTTTGATAAAAGAAAGATTTGCGACTGTCATTAGCTCTCGATGCATCAGAATCACGCCGGGTCACGTTAGAACCCTAACCCTAACCCTATTCGGGGGTCAGGGAGAGCAACAAGAATTTTCATGAACAGAACAATGTGGATGTACCAATCTCAGTCACGACAATGAGCAAGAAGTGGCCAGGTGAAAAAATACCTACGGGACGACTACGCTGGCGCTTTCGACACATTTGAAGACGAATGCACCATTGGCGATGAAGCAAGTTAAACTTGGCGCGACCCGACTATGGGAACATCGGGTACACCGATGCATGCATGCATACCGATGAGGGTTGGAGACGGCTCGAAGGAAGCTCGGGTTCGAGTCAGAACATTCAGTTCAACAAAGTACAAGTCCCGTAGATGTGTTCCGAAACATCCTGGGCCAAATCAACGCAAAACACTGGTAGCATGCCCACAACCCACTTGCATAGAACTGACCACTGCACCATGATCAACGAGCTTCGACTCTGACAATGCTCTTTCGCTCGACCTGGTACATATGTTCAGGTGGTGCTTTAGAACGAACAACATTCCGGATGACAAATGTATGTCGAAGATTGAACGTTTGAACATTATTAGTTCATACAACATGGTTACAAAACTAGGAAGGGCATGTGTGACGGAATGCAGAATCCCCCCTGAATAGTGTTCATAACGAGATATCCATCGCAGCTGGTCAATTCAATCTTGACCCGCTGATTCAGGTTCATATGCACAGCAACCCACAGCCCCGATAAATTTGTTACGCTCCTCCTCTCTTCGGCAAAGTAGGCTATTGCCAACGCCCATACATTTCCCGTCGGCACAGCGCTGGCCACTGCCACCTGGACTGGCGACTGGGAATCCAATGGTTGTTCCTAAGAGGCTAGATGGGTCCACCAGGCACCCCTTTCCCAGATCGCGTCGTAAAGTCGGGAGTAACGGAGGCAGAGTGGAAGGGTCAGATGCATAGTTGTAGATACGCATGCGTTGTGCGGACGAAAGAGAAGGCGCCAATAAAGCTAGAATGTAGAGCTTGAGTTCGTTCGGTAGAGCGTAAAACGGGAACAGTGTGATGGCACTTGGTAAAGGGGGGGAAGGAGGTTGAGAAGGAGAGGAGGTCACTGGCGAAGACTTGGGACGCAGAAGCAAGGGTCGAGAATATTTCAAGAGGATAAGTGCCTCTTTCTCCGTCTGTCTTTTCCAGTACCCATTGCGCATGAGAACCCTGTGGAGTGCACGCTCTGAGTCCTTCCATGCTTCCTCCGTTTCTGGGATACTCGACGGTTCAATCTCGGAGGCTTGATGTGCGAGGGAAACGTCACTCGTATCTGGTGTGACAGGTGGTTCTGCAAGTTGATTTGCATACATTTCGACCTTGGTGAGGCCCCAGTTCCCCCCCTCGACAGCTCGAATTATCTCCCAAACTCCCCGCACTCCGAGACTGTTCCCGCTGCATTTGAAGGTTTGGAGGTAGCACGCCCCGCCGCTGTTCCGCGATGACTTCCCGGAAATCCACGCACCGATGACAGGTGCACTTCGAGCCGTCAATCCAATAGCACTAATGTGTAGCTCGTGAAGATTGCGTGAATGCAACAAAGGAAGAAAGCGCTCCACAAATATATCACCAAGCTGATGGTTACCGGACAAAGATAGAAGGCGTAGCCGCGAGCTGTTGATGGCGCTAGCAAGGGATGAGAAGGCTGCTGCATCAGGGACAAGCACGTTCTGAAGTTACTCACGTCAGATACATGCAAGTAGAAAAAGGTGTACGACACGAACATTGGCCATCCACAACATGTTCAATGCCTCATTCCCCCGAATGTATTCCGAGATTGCTTGTAAACCTTTGCAACCAATATTGTTGCTAGTCAGGCTGATTTCGGATAGAGTTTCTCGATGCCTGGATCCAGCCGTCGAGCAGAGATAGGTGAAAAGCTGAGATACGCCATCGTCTCCTAGCGGGTTACAATTGAGCGTAAGTTTTGTCATCGCAGAGCGTTGTGTATTCAGCTGAGATATAACTTTCTGTGCGCCTAAAAAGACCAGTGACAGAAGAGAAATCAGCCGTCCATTGCTTTTAAATGATTGATTCCTGCAACCTGACCTGTAGTCCCCCAAAGCCCTTCCTCGACGCGATACAGGTGAGACCGGCTTGACAGTAGAATAGGTCTAGTAGATGGTTTCAAGGATGCATGGCACTCCATTCGGTTATGAGCTACGAACGAACGACGTGGTTTCCCTTGGTGGATATGCTGTAGTCACTAGTGGCCCAGCCCGGAGGACTACACCAACATTCGTAACGCGATTATTAACGTAGTCCAAAACTTGAAGTATCGCCATAAGACCTACTGGTTAGCTTGAAGACTAGGTCAAAGCTCTGCGTTTTGCGTTCCAGCCCGAGCGAAGCTGGTCACGGCGAAGATGAGAGAGGTAGATTGGTTCCAGTCTGACGGCACAATTGTTCCCTCGATGGGCCCCTGACGCCGCCAAAGTCACCTTGGCAGTCTTGTTCGTGTTACGTTTATGTACTACAAAGGACACGACGAATGCCTACGAAAGATAGAAAAAGAGGTGTACAGACATGTAGAATTTATCTGATACAACTTGATCATGGTGTGGCTATTGCTACATACACGTAATTACATAACACCGCAGGCTACTTACACGATGTTCGTCCATATACATAAGCTGCAACGCATCAACAACGTTTACGTTCAGCTGGAGTGGGCTGAGGACAATGTCGCTTGACGGACAGTGATGCTCACAGGGCTAGAGGCTGCACTGTTTCCATTCGGGGCGCTATCCGGCAGATCGTGAACGTCCGGAGATTTCGTGGTGTCCTGCATGGCGTGACTTTCGGGCAGTGATTCGGGATCTGTGCGGTTTTGGACCCAAGATAGGGGAATAAGTCGACGGAGGAAACCGTATCTCGAGACGCAAGATGCTCCATCGTCTTCCTCAGGATCCTCAAGCTCAACGTGGTTTGGGTCTGGTTCGAACCACCAATAGCCAGTTTGCTCCCTTGAGGTCCAGATGCACCATGCAACCAGGAGGGCAACAAGAAACAAGAAACCTCCCACGGATGTCCACGACACAATGTCGCCTGGACCACACCACTCTGACATAAAAGCAACAAAGAAGAGGACCATGCTGGAGGAGCGTGGTCAGGGAACTAATCATCGGAACACGCCGAAGAAACTTACGCCCACACGAGGAAAGCATATGGTAGACTGTAGATGATGGCAAGAGTCTCCAGCCCGTGCCTTTTATGCTGTAACCTATGCAAAAACGTCGCCTGATTTCGGACAATCAGATATCCTACTGTGGTCACGAAGGATCAATCAACTCACCGCTTGGAATGCGGTGTTACGTGACTCAGTGCGATTATGTCCCACAAAGGCCAAACCGAGGACGATGCTCGCCATGCTCGCCACCAACGACATATAGCTAGCAAGCTGCCTAAGCGTGATTCCACCACCATTGTCAACCGATTGTATTGCAAGGAACCCGACGTTGGCGTTCAAGAGCACAGTCGCCTGTATACCAACCGGTAAGTCCGTCCGAGATTTGAAGATTCGATGTGCTCACCAGAAGGTTGGTGTCTTGTAACTGCGAGTTCAGCTTGTTGACGAACATATTCCACTTGTCTCTGCTCGAGATCTCGTCAACGAAGATTTTGTGGAGCAATCGCACATTGGTCACAGGGGCCATGAATAATAGAGGCGCGCAGGCCGTCATAAGCAACGAGGGGTGATATCTCCATCCATGAATGGTCTGGTCAAAGTTGAGTCGTGCACATGGTTCGCCATGGAAATTCAGGAAGTAATTATGATCTGTGCCAATATTGAGAAGAGGGGAAAAGCCCAAATTTTTGGTTCGTACAGAATGTATTCATTATTCGGCCTGGAAGCGAGCAATAATGAGTTTCCTGGGGCCCAATGAGAACAATGTCTACTATACCTATAATAACCACGGAGTGTCCGCGCCTTGGTTGCGACTCGACTGAACGACGAGAACTAAGTAGATACCAACCAACCAAGTGTGATACTTACCGTCAATCTTCTCAACGAGGGATAAGTGATTCTTTAGTTCCTCGACGTTGAGAGGGCACGATGACCGGTTCGATGTGAGATGATCTGGAGTTGGAATAGTTCAGAGTACATTCCATTGTTATGAGCCAACAGCCTACCACACGTAGCATGAAGGATCATGTCCACAACCTCATCCTTCAGCTCCTTGGTGATAGTACATACATTTGGGAAGAGATCCCAGTGCCTCCTGTAATTTCGTTAGGTCATAAAATGGGCTGCGGATACCTGAAGAAAAGTCAGTTCCTCATATGATGGATCCCACAGTTGAGACTTACCCGTCGCCGCCCACCAGTAATGCGATTGGATACCAAGTCCTTTCATGAATGAAGTAAGGTCACTTGGTCAAAGCACCCTATGCAGCGAGTGGGCTTACCTTTGTGGGGAAGGGTGAGGGCACCTCTGCAGTCACTAAAGATCTCGTATCCTTCCCAGTCATCTAACCAAAGGAGGCTCCTACTCCCCGGGTTCACGAAGTAATAGCAACACAAAACACCCATTTCATCCGCCTTGGGCTCCAAAACCAGTTGAACTTCGTCAGTTTTCAGAGACTCAGAGAGGCCGCGCGCCTCGATTTCGACCTTCAATTCTGCAAATAGGAAGTCTCTGAAATACTCGATATCTTCGAGGATTTCCTCGTTGCATATGTTCACCTCTGTCAAGGTCTTCTACAGACGTAATTTTTGCACAGAATCAGAAGCATAACCGAGATCACTCAAAACCACTCACCGACTCGCCATGCATGTAGTATAGAGCTCCCTCTGGATGTCTATGAGCCGTCCATCCTTGCGGAATCGAGTCCCTGACAATGAAAGTCAGTTTCATAAGTCAGACCTATATGTCTATACGAAACGCACTGTGTTTCCGGGTACTCGTATCGCATCGCACTAATTTTATGATCAATTTCGGTGGGTCTCCTGCAAATCGCGATGAACTCTGAGTCTGGTCGAGCCTCCAGCACGTCCTACCTGATTACGTTGGGAAACTTGTGTCTTTCATACCGGAGCACACCGTGAGTTGACATCGGTGCGAAACGAGGTCCACCATAATCTATTGTTGGCTCCCCAGGTTGAGTTGGATCGTTCGCATTTGGAAGAGCAACGAGATGACCCGGGGGAGCACTGGAACCATCCGGAGCAGCCCTTCCTAGGGTAGTAGAAGATCCTGTCCCGAGGGGAGACGAGCCTTGGACTATGCTCGGAGTTGGAGTTCGGGCACGAGCATGTGGTCCGTGATGTTGTCGATACGAAGCTCGTCCGATTGATACTTCAGAGTTACGAGACCGCATAGACCTGTGAGACACAGATTTCTGAGATATGGACCTGATTGACAGAGGAGTTTTACTCCGAGGAGTTTCAAAGGTGGCTCCGCCATCAAGTGGGTGAACTGGGGGGGAGACCGTGCGGGACACAGGGCTACCTGAAAATGCTTGTGATGGTGATGGTGCAAAAGCGACGATTCGATGAAGAGGACTGGGAGTGCGTGAGACGTGAGTGGGATGATCAGGGCTTTGTATGGGATTACGGTCATAAGTACGAATGCTTGACCCGGAACTGACAGGCCGAAGGATCGAGTGGAGCACAGGGTGCAGCGATTCGGGATCAATTGGACTATGTTGTTCATGTAATGAAGTCTGACTGCCGGAGATCCATGGGATGTGGGTATATTGTCTTGAAGGAGCAGGCGAGTACGGGACGAGATGGCCAGACGAGCTTACGCCGTAGGGCACATCTACCGAGGAGGGTTCGCCATGCTGTGGTTCTGGGGGTTCGTGAGAAGGAGCAGTCATAGCAGAGATGACCTTCTCGCCATCACCCTGAATGGTTGATGAACGAATGGAGTGTACCGGATGGTGATCAGGGGTTCGTCTGTTTGTTTTTGTGTTCTGTCGGAATAGCCGTCGACGAAGAAAGGCCAAAAATCTGAGTAAGAGACTCCTTCGACAGTTTGTACTGATAGATGTCAGAAACTTCAAGATGTGTCTCAAGAAATGAGCTAGGAGTTGTAGCAGCATTGGCGGACAGTCGAGAGGCTCATACGCCTTCCGACATGGATAGGCTAAATGGTGGTGATGGTGGGGGGGGACGAGGAGGTTATCCACGTTGAAAACCTTATTTACTTCCTGTGGAACGCCCATCACACGTTGAGAATGGAACGGGAAAACCAACCGCTAATGAAATACACGTTTTATGAACATGCTTGAGAAGAGTCGCAGAGGTGTTGGATGAGGGCCGCAGAGGCGATGGAATAAACCCAACGACTTTCTGTACATCCTCGAATGCACATCCTCAAGTTCGACTTGCTTATGTTGAAAGTTGTCAGCGTCGTGGCCTTGGACGTATAGGGCAAATTTCTGATGGGAAAGTTGCTTACTTATTTGGAGTTATACCAGACGTTGAACAAATCAGCTTAGCTTGCGGGACATGTCCCAGTTCGTGCACACTTGAGCGCTTGGTAAATCTCGATTTTCATGGGCCCGTCTGTATCTGTCCTGGATGGTCGGAATGGAGGAGCAAAGTTGTGAACGGGCCGTCACTGACACTGCATAGACAGAACGCAACGTGCGAGCCTCAGCGGCACCTTGATACTGATGCATAGTCGCCCAGGCCCCTAATGCTAGTGCTGGTACATACATCGTGCTTGAACGCGGTACGGAATACTGGTGGGCACTGGCAGGAATGACCATTCAAGCTCAAGGTTAAGTCTACTAACCACGCCCTGGTCACGGCATGATCGAGAACAGAGAATTCCCAAATAATTCACTTCAGAAGAATGTGGCAGCACAGAGTATGTGCCAAGTGCTGAGCGCTGAGCACTCAGAGACTGGTAGAAACATGAAAGTTGCGGCACGATCTTGTGCAGTGTACCACACAACATGGGTCCGGGAAAAGGATGCAGGGAAGACCGATCTGTGATGGCTATGAACTCAAGTGGGATATTCTGTGGGACCCGAGGAAATTTACATAGACGTAAACTGCCACAGGTTGTTGGTCTACGATATCTCATAATTGCGACATTTTGTGATCGTATGAACTGACTCATCGATCCTAGGCACCTGGCGGCGGGTTAACCTTGTTTTCTATACCTAGCATATCGCATAACGCGACTGTCTGCGGATTGGTGTACCACGGCGCTACAATGGTGTCCTGTAAACTCGTGTAAAACCTGCCTTG
The DNA here is from genome assembly GCA_014904945.1 of Gyrodon lividus. Taxonomy (NCBI): domain Eukaryota; kingdom Fungi; phylum Basidiomycota; class Agaricomycetes; order Boletales; family Gyrodontaceae; genus Gyrodon; species Gyrodon lividus. The sequence goes on from MU127423.1 coordinate 969,918, forward strand.
ACTACTCGGATGCTTACGCTGCTGGAAGGTTGCCTTGCCTTCACTTCCAGGACCAGGGGCGGTTTGAACGAATACTTGGCATTCATCAACTGAGAGGGGCGATTTGCCGTCTTCATTGGATGCTTTGCGGACGATATTCTCTTGAACCCACTCTAGCGCTTTTGATACTCGCGCTCGAGCTGTGGCCTCGTCTGGGTAGGAGGCTTGATGACGAGTAGTGCTGAAATATGCATCGAAGGCCCGGCTGATAGCCAGCCACTCAGGATCATAAGTCAACCTTGGAATAGCTCGACCAGATGTGGCTAAAGGCAGTGTCTCCGACGATACTGGGATATCGACAATCTATGGCAGGGTGTCAATTAGATGTAGTGTACGACCTGAGAACCCACCTCTAGAAAATCTCTGCGTGGAAGGCATTTGTCTAAAGCTATGAATCTCGTCTCGGATGGTGGAACGACAGGCCGTGGTGGTGGTTCGACGTCCTCTTCTTCACTATCCAAAGTGATCTCTTCCGTGTTTTGCGGCACGACGGCTGACTTTTCTTCTGGAAAAGGTCCTTCCAGCCTCACGCTTGCTTCATCAAAATCCTCGTCAAGAATGGAAATTTCGTCAGGGTTAGTTGGGGGCACGGCTCGGCCATTCTCCTCTGGGATCTGATCGCCACGCCCATGCCGTACGATCGCTTCAAAACGAACGTGCAAATGAGCAGAAAACCACCAATTGGGGCGAAGGATCTGCAAAAGGCCCATGAGCGGCGGAGACCCGAGGTTGCCTGAGTTAACATCCTGTCTGAAGAAAGGTTTCCGGCGCAACAATCCCTGAACATCCCCATGCCGTTCGATTGATTGGGGCCAGTCATGGGAGAGAAATATCTCTGGCGTAGAGAGCTTTGTATGTCTTTTCAGTGAAACATCAAAGCGAGAGTGAAAAGGAGTGATTACAAGTGACAAGCGACGTATATTGTACTCTCGGATATGGTATATGCTTCGCATCGAGCCGTGGTCATAGGGCATGCGCTCGTGATGGCCTATACACAATTGGAATATCGTCCTCCGCGACGATGACTTGACATACCTTGATGGAAGTCGTGATTTTTAAAAATGCCTGAGGCACCTGCGATTCGGATGCCGTTCACCTGAACGCAACCTGCATGCCCGAGAAAGTATATGTTTGGTGCGAGCCAACCTCCATGGTACCTGAGGATATTTTCAGCATGCTACCAAACATCCGTCAGCTACTCACAGTTCCCAGAAGTAATTAGACGCTTCATGATTGCCACCAATGACGATCGTCAACACTGGGGCAGCCTTTTCGCCCGTATAGTATCTGAAATGGGAATAGGTTACGATCAGCTGAGCTGGAAAGGATACGAGAGCAATGCTGTAACACGCTCACCACCTACTTGTAAAAGTCCCCGAGCTGTCTGTACTTTGGAGGTACGGCCATGCACTGCAGATCGCGATGATTGCGAACCGCTTGGAAGTCACCACAGATTAGAAGTAGGTCGACCTTGTATTTGTTTTTGCTTTCCAGCGTTTGTATTTGCTGGTAAATGGCATCGAGTGCACCATGACAGCAGCCTTCTACAGCAACCTAGATTCGTTCAAGATGCACACATGCTCACAGAGGTTACCCGATGTACCTTCATATTCCGTAGATGGCTTTCCAGCACCAAATGTCAGATAAATGGATACCTGGACGTTCCCTACAATTCACTAAGTTGGCTCGAGGGTACTTGCCGCAGACACAGACGATGCTCGAGAAGATAGCAAAAGACGATGAACCAGCTCCAGTACAACTGTCTGCAAAATAACCTAGCCATTACATAATACAGATAATTTGGCATCAGTCCCTGGTGGCCGTTCATATAAGGCTGCACGGTTAACCAGATCAGTGGGACGCACCGTCTCCTCTCATCCAATTCACAACACTTGTGCATCATGCATTTCAGGCTATTGTCCCCAAAAGGGCGGCATAAGGATGACCAAGATCCAGCTACGATATATTCTGCAGTCAATTCGACATTGCACAACATCAGCGCTCGCCTTGCATCGAGCTTGAGTAAGTCCTCAATCTCATCAATGGGTCCAAAATGAGCCTACCCGTTCCCGTAGCCGTGAATGCGATCATCGGTGCAATTCGACGGCGCGAGGTTGTCCACAGGTTGAATCTCGGGGATAGCTGTTTAGGTGATGTAGGATGCGTTCGATTGTTTGAATTTCTGAACTCTCCATCTGGTCTCCATTGCCGGGAGAGTCTCACCGAGCTGTTTCTCACAAAAAACGACATCGGTGCCCGTGGCCTGCTTGCCGTAGTAGCATTCTTGAGAAATAACATCGTCCTCAGGGAGCTCTGTCTTTCTGGGGTACGTGTGAACAATTACATCCACCCTCTATCGTGGCTCAATATTTCTTGTACCCCAGAATCCTTTGACCACTGATCCAGAGGTCATCGCGGAATTTGCCAGCGCGCTCAATTCATCGCGCCTATGCACATTACAGATCCTTCACAACAGCTCCCTGGGGGATCCGTTCGTGCAAGCCCTTGTACCGAGGCTCACCACTCCCTATCTCCGACAGCTGGACATGTCGGCCATCAATATGACACGGGCTGTTGTGCCAGTTCTCGTCGACTACGTGAAGTCACCTCGATGCCGCCTTGAACGACTACAGTGCAACGCGAACAGCCTAACGTTGGGTGGGGCTCGTATGGTCGTTAATGCGATCGAAGAAGGAAACTACACTCTGTGGAAGGTCAACCTTGACGACCTGCACATCGACGAACATGATGGTGATGGCGAAATCAGGACGATCGCGTGGCAAGAAGGTTGGCGGGTCCTCTCCGCAGCGGTCCAGCGGAACTTGGACTATAAAGTGCAACTCAGGGAACAGTCCCTGGCGCTTCTCCGTCATTGTCGTGCGCTCTTCTTGCGCTCAGGCGGGATGGGGGGTAGTGTCTGTTCCTTTGCTTCAGTGTCCTGTTGTAACAGGAACTCGCGATCCGCCGGCCCTCCTCCGTTCTCTCGCCTGCCGGTTGAAATACAGCAAGAGATTATCTCTTACCTCGCTCCCTCGCTTTCTCATCGACAACGCATGCGGATTGTCTGCTTCGCGGCTGATATCACCACTTTGTCTCAACTCGGTCACAAGTCGGACGCAGCTCGCGGATGCAAGAAAAATCTGGAGACTTTTGTCAGAACCGGCCTAGGGAAAAGATCGACTTCGCAGCAGAGACAGCCATTCGAAGGGACATGGCGCCCACCTACATGGTGGGAATGTCGGTGTCCTATCGAGGCCCAAGCGAACTGCTGCTGTCTGCGCAGGTGGAGGAAGGAAAGGAGAGACATGTGGCTGACTCAGGTTGCTTGTGATGCTTATGAGCCTGCCCACTGAGACTCGGAGACCTGACCTAATTATACCGTTCCGATGGACGCGTCTCTATTATTCATACCACACCTTTATCGGACAGTTTTCGGTGTCTTTTTTCTGTAGCATATGGGCCAACTTGGACTGGGACGTTGATATCCGTGATCCTGAGTGTGGAATGTGTATACTCACCATAGTACTCAAAGTAGTCCGTGATACCCTCACGTGATGCCTCGACATCGGATTCGAGCTTTGAGAGTCGGAAACTTCGACTAGAATCCTACTGGCTGTGTAGGACGTTGTTTTGCTCATCCTGTGGTCCTGTGTGCGGCTGGGGACAAAATTGTAACTGAGTGTAAGTTAGGGCTTAAAGCCTCAAGCTTCAAGTCCGATGGCCCTTTTATTTCCTCCTCTTTCCGCTGTCATTGTTGGTGGGGTCAACACTTTCACTTTGTACGTTGCCAACACCCACAGCCGTCCGTCAGATACTTGTGGGGCTTATAAGCAAATAAGGATCTTACCCCTTCCTATCCCTCTTCATCTTACCTCTTCATCTTACCTCCCATCAAGACCCATTCTCGGCCAACACGTTCCTCTGACGCTAATCCTGACAATATTCGCGTGCTTCTACCATATCTTATCGGCCAGTTTTAGTCTCCTAACGTTGTTTGTGGGCATTGATCTGCATCATATTCATGCCCCCGATCAATCAAACTTCTCCATCCAATGGAAGTAACAAGACAGCGCTCTTGATTGCCGTGAGGGACGTCAATCTTCAAGGTCTCCCTAAACTCTACAACGCCCATCGCGACGCCGAATGCTTGCGGCGTCTCCTCATCGGTAATCTCAAACATACCTAATTGCACGCCGTATCTAACTGGTCTTAGCAGATAACTTTGGGTATCCAGAGGACAAAGTCATAGTAATGATGGACAAGTCCAACGTCCCAGAGGAACTCTGGCCTACCAAGACGAACATAGTAAGCTCTCTATGTGCAACCGGATTCAAATCTCGCTCACACTACTACAGAAGAAACAAATTCAACTCCTGGTACGAGGTGTTTCTCCTGGGGATCACCTCTTTTTTTACTGTTAGGCATAACCTTCCCTTGAGGAATAGTTACTGACATCTCTTTACTTGGCAGACTCTGGTCACGGTCGTCAAGTTCCCTGTAACCATCACAGTGAAAAGGATGGGTTGGACGAGGGTAGGTTTTCTCTTCGTTTCCGTTTCCCGACGCAACTCATGAGGACGTGGATCAGTCATCTTCGCCTGTACCGGCAACAAGATAAAGGACAATGTGAGGCATTTCGGACGTCGTTCTCTTGCGAGTTAGCTCAGATATATCTGTTATGCAGGACCTTAAGAAGTGGCTTGTCAATCCTCTTCCTCGTGGCGCCAAGTTGTTTGTCCGTTACTTAGTTACTGTTTCCCGAAGCCTTGCTGACCGCCACTGCACAGGCGCTGTGGGATTCGTGTCACTCAGAAACGGTCCTCGGTAGGCTATCCACTTCCAACCTTGCCTCGCGCCAAGCTCACTGTATGCTAGATCTTGACCACCACACCTGTAACGATCCTGATGGCCAAGAATTGAGACAACACCGTGATCCCAATCATCTTCTGGCGTTTATGAGAGGTGCGCGCTTCCGGATATTTACACTAGAGTGATCCTTTCCCTTACGGCCGTCCAGGTGTCCCGCAAGCCTTGCGTGCGCTGACTTTTCAAGCTTCTTTCGTGCGCTCACATTTGTTCAGATCGAAAGGGTCCTCTTCTACTCGGAAGGAACGCATTGACCAATGTCACGCCCAAGCAACCTCGAGGACGGCCTGTCACTCGAGCTTCCCTCACTCTCACAGCAGTTTCCACAGAGAATTCGTCTACATTGTCCAAATGGATCCCATCCTCCGAGGCGTTCTTGATAAAACGTGTTCTTTCCCCACTCTCTTGGTTCAAATGCGACGGAAAATGTGAGCAACCCCCGGAAGCGGAGAGGGATCGTGCTCATGTGGTGAGAAGTCACCTTGCACGCATGTCCCAAGGCTCATCCCGGTCCTTAGATCTCATTGTCAGCTTGCAAAGACAGTGAAATGGCTTTTGACGACGATCTCAAGAATGGAACAGTTACAAAGGTATGCTTCCTCACTTTCAACCAACAGTGTATGCGCTGGCTGACCCCAGGGAAGTTTTTTATAGACCACCTTCGTAAGCTGGTGCCCGCTTTGGTTCTCGTCACGTACTTATGTTATTGGTTTCAAGGGGAAAACCCGAAATCGACATTGCTACAGTTGCTGACTGCCATCAGGTTTGTCCCTTTGTGATCTCGAACAATGAATGTTACCTAGCGCAGGTTCTATATTAGGAAACGTGTCGGCGAGATCTCTGAGGCGCGCCAGGAATTGGATATGCAAACCAAGGTTGTTTCGCGGCGAGCCACCTTTGGACATGTCTCAGAAAGCAGAGGCAAGCCGCCACCGGTGCGCAGGAATACAGAGGTCTACGTTCTTACTCTGGAAGAATACCTGCAGGCTAAGCTGCCGAGTACTCTGGAAGAGAATGGCAGCGACGTTTCCGTTTTGACGTTGAATTATTCTCAGAAGCCAGGAGTGAGGTTTTTTATCTTTATCCTTGAAACCGGAACGCTGACATGTGGCCTGTCTCTCCTTGTGGATAGTACGCCAGTCATTACAGATTGGTAAGTCACGCTTTGATACCCGATCATCTCTTACCCTGTCACGATAGGACCTGGACGAGCCCGTCGACCTTTAATTGTCTCAATTCGACTCACGCTACATTTAAGAACAATTTCGCTTTTTCGGAGACATTTTTCATCAATTTTGGCCCACACATTCACATTGTGTTTGGTGCAACTTTTACTTTGTATCTGCTTGTTGCTTCGTTTTATTATTCACTATTTTTCTCGTGTTTATTGCTTTTTGATTACCTGCTAGCTTTTGTGCGAACATCTTTTCTATGTTGTGGTTTACTCATTCTGCATATCATGTTTTGTAGCATCATACCCACCTATACCCCCTGGTTGCAGTCAATCACAGAGTATTCGTATACTAGTATGGAGGGAGCCATATATTTTTGCTGTGGTTCGCTTTTCATAATTATCTGTTCACCTTGTTGCTAATTAATAACTTCTCGTTCATTGGGAACACTGAACTTGCGGATTCGTGGGTTGCGGCAGCGTGATAGCTTTGGATCGATCTCCGCATCAAGCAGGCGTTGGTCCCGCCTCAATTACATATGTATGTGTAAACCATTGTTCTTTGAAGATTCGGAGTCCATACTGTACAGTGCAATGCCACAGCCAGACCATCTGTGCATGGGATGTTTTGCAACTGAATCTATGTCACCTTTTGGACATGCCATTGACGTCCTCACGTAGAAATTTCTTTCAATCCGCGTCCAGGACGCTACAGGCATCGCACAGGCTTACAGCCCCCACAGCAGCATCCTCCCGTCACCGCCGCATCCACCATCCTTGCGGGCTGGCGATCCGAAAATGTGAATGTGACTCAACGTCCCGCCATGCACACGTTTACAACCCCTCCGCTGTGAAAACGAAAACCAGTGCTGCAACTATACAAAGTCGGACACAGCTGTGTGACTGGAGTCCTGTAGAACCTGTTCAGTGTTCACACTGCCACCCGGGGGAGAAGGTATATCTACCAATTCAATTCTCAACGTATATTCTTTTCTGCAAAGACCACGCCCTCCATCACTGTCACTTAATTCATCAGATCCCGTCAAGCCGTACCCTCTCAATATCATGTCCAATTTGCATCCTTCTGTTGGGACGAAGAGGGCGCTTTTAATTGGCGTCGAGCGAGCACAAGGGAGGTCGGGATTTGCTAGAATTCGATTCGCACATAGAGATACTCGTGCAATGCAGGAATTCCTAGGTTGTAGGTGGCTATCTCTACGAGTCCGTTGCCTTAGTTTTTTAATCGTACCCAGCTCGATCCGGGTATTCGGATGATAACATGGTCGTTATGCTGGATAACAAGGATCACCCCAAAAAGTGGTGGCCGACCAAAAGAAAGATTGTAAGGGCTGCCTATCTATTGAGCATAGTGTCTTACTCGTTCACGGCTTAGCTCAAGCAAATTGACTTACTGGTCAAAGATGCCGCCGAGAATGACCAGTTCTTTGTCTACTGTACGTAAGCAATGAGTTGTTGAGCGTCACTTTCCCTGATTTAGAGATCAAGTTTCGGGACACGGTCTCCAGGTTCCGTGTCGTCACAATACTGAAGATGACGGGCTGGATGAAGGTCAGTTATTCGGCTCACTTGTTGAAATAAATCTGACTCGAACCGCCAGCCATGTTGACTGGCGATGGCAAAAATATCTTGGATAATGTTTGTCCCAGATACCGGGAGATTGAACGAGGCTGATCATATAGTTAGGTTCTCAGAGAGCGGCTTGTCAACCCTCTGTTGAAAGTAAAAAATGTCAAGTTATTTGTAAGCATTCAAACCCATGCCCATGAACAATCTTGGCACTGACGGAAACCTATAGGTGCTATTCGATTGTTGCCATTCAGCGACCATGCTCGGTATGTCTCAGTTTGTCTGATGAAGTACGCGTACGTGCTGATACTTGGGTGACGAAGATTTGCCATGCCGAAGCCTAAATTCCACTAGACTCGGCAGGATGTTTTCTGGCATTGCTGAAGGAATTTCGATCGGCATTGCCAGTATCCGTACGTCAGGGCTTTCCTAGTTGGATATTCCTTGCCTCATATTCCAAGTCACAGTTCGTCGCCGAAAGACTGATGTTCAACCTGTTTCCAAAGCACCGGAAAATGGACACGAGCCTGTCCAGGTTCGCTCTGTGACGTTTGATAGCACAGCTACCTCCGGCTTGTGCCTTGGCCTTCTCCGAGTGAATACTCCTGCACAAGTCTTGGAGCAGGTGGAGCCAGAAGTAAACAGTGCTAGAGTGGTGAGGACGCTTGCGCCTGACATGCTCAAAGTGTGAGGTACTCATATCTGTGGTCTGTGGCCAGATCTCCCTGTCCGCATGTCGGGATAGCGAGCAAGCATATGATGACAACAAAAGGGGGGACACGATGACGAAAGTATGTCTTCATATGTTCACGAAGGCCTCCCAGATTGCTTACAGCCGGAAGTTTTTTATTGGAGCGCTCAGTAAGATTCTGCCTTCGTTCTTGGGGAGACTAGTTGATCATTAGCTATTCAGCTGACAAATATGACCGCACCTGGCTCGAGCTCTTGGAAGAAATCCGGTTAGTTACCATCGGACTGGTCTCCGTTCCCCACTGAAATGCACGCTACAGTCAGCGCATCAACGAACTTTCGAGACGCCGCGCGGAGGAATCAGTCAGGACCACTATCAACTTGCAGAGGACTCGACATTCCGCAGCGGGGAGGCAGAGCAGTCGCCGAGCTACAATCACGTCAACTTTCAGTGTTGCTGCCATGGACCAACAAATGCATGGTGGTCAAAATCCGCAGGCAAGTCAACGAGACTTTTATATGTGGAGTATACTCATATGACAACTATGCAGTATGGGAAATTCGGTCCAGTGGTGTTTTACCCATGTCTTTGGTAATCGTGGTCTTGTGAGCTAACCGCCGGTTTCAGGACCTCCATGATCCAGTTGATATCTAATCTTGTGCCCCTCCCTTGAATCATTGTCCTTTTTCTTCTTCTCTGTGATCGTTGTTTCGGACTCGTTTCACAAAGTCTTGCGTCGTTCTGGATCGACATATGAACTTTTATTCTTATACTTACTTCATATACCTACCCATCATATACCATTGCATACCCATTGCATATCTTCAACTATTGCACCTGGGAAAGAGTCCGAACGCTTTCACAGCCTTCACGAAATGGACCCCGACACTTCCCGCCATCGAGGGGCGCTGTTGGTCAAGAGTATTGTTTCCCACGGCAACAAAACCTTCGTGCTCACGCTGAGATAGTGAGCATGCATCTTTTCATCGATTCTTCACCATCTTCTGGCCGCACGTAGTTACCTTGCCTTAGAGTTCAATGCAGTTCTGATTGGTCAGCCGCACCGCTACTCCCAAAAAATACTTCTTTTAGTCAACTCAAAGATTCTATTCTTGAGATTATCAACCCTCCTCATTCCTACTGACACAAGTAATAAATAAACGAAATATGAGCATTCACCCATTGCGCCTGCATTAGTGATGGAAATAGAATTTTATTATTTTAATGTACATCTTGACCGCAAAAATATGAGGAAACACAATGAAATGTATGCTCACTGTTGTAGACAGTGAGCACGAATGTTTTGTTGCCGTGGGAAACAGCGCTCTCAAGACGGCATGAGATCCCAGCACTGCCCTCGATGACACACAGATAGAAAGTGTTTGGCGTCCGCCTGTGTAACGAAGTGTTCGGACTTTTCTACATAATGCTTCGAAATGATAACAGAGCATACATGTGTTCATGTTGTACTGCTTTTATGACCCTCGACGAATCATGATGCATGATGCTATCCCCTCTACTCGGGCGCTGAGAGGACTGATTCCCTGAATCAGGGGCCTCTACGTTCACCTCCCGTTGTTGATTTTTGTGTTCGGGATTGTCTGGAACGACGACGCAGTATGTGACAATCTAATCGCTCAATGCACACTGTTTGGGAGGCATCCACTCATTTGAGGCGGCTCATCACTGCCCAACAACCTTCCTGTATGTTCTGCTGAGGTGTTCTCATGGTCCATCTGCTGTGCTCCTGTAATAATTTTTTTTCTCAACCATAAAGCTTTTGGGAGTCGGGAGAAGACACCTCGTCTCTCTCCACTCCAGCTCTTTAGCCTCCTCAGGTCCAATCAGTTCCACTCGCTAATATTTCTCGGGGGTGTCCCAATTTCAACTTTATCCTCGGTCCCCCATTATTTTTCGAGCGAGATGTTCTTGACTAGCGTGTCCCAACGCCGAGGTCAAATAGTCTGCATTGTGCTGAAACTTGCCTTCCACGGTCATGTCGACTCTCGATGAGCCTATGGGGAAGAAAAGAGCGCTTCTTGTCGCTGTCCGGCATGTACGTGGCCTTCCAAACTTCCATACAACCGGCTTTGCCGATCTCTCGTGGGCTCATCTGGACGCCATAAACCTGAGAGACCGTCTGATAGGTACGTGCCATGGTTCTGCTGCCGCCTACGAATTAAGCGCACAAATCCATACAGCCTCTCACGGGTACGAAGCGAAAGATGTGATCCTAATGCTGGATGACCAACGTCATCCAGAAGATCTATGGCCTACGCGTAAGAACATTGTATGTGGTCCTTTTGACTCCAGAGAGACTTCAAGTTTCTCAGTGTAATACAGCTGCGAGAAATATATCGTCTGGTCAGTGACGCCCCAGAGGATAGTCAATTCTTTCTTTATTGTAAGTTGCAATCATTCTTGGTCTAACGGCGTGTCAACAATGCAGTCGGCAGATTCCGGACATGGCCTTCAGAAAGAATGCCAAGATGGTGAGGAAGCCGACGGGAAAGATGAAGGTTGGTAGAATTATATTGGTATTGATCTGGCATAGGCACCGATGTAACCTCAGAAATCGTTGCGGCTGACGGAAGGCCCATCCTGGATGATGTGAGCCTCATCTTATCTATGGCGTATTGTGAATCTCACAGCAGGGCAGCTCCTTCAATTTCATCTGATCTCCCCCTTGAAAAGAGTGAAAGGCTCAAAGCTATTCGTACGAACCCCTGATGATGAGCGATTCGTTTACTGACGTTATATCCAAGCCCTTTTCGACTGCTGCCACTCTGAAACTCTGCTGGGTACGTGCTCTGCAACAGTATCTCTTCACGCTATTATTACGCTGCTCACGGTGTTCCCTCAGATTTACAGCTAGGCACTGGACCGAACATCTACTCGAAGGAGTGGTCAGTTAACATTGGTCAGGCGTTCAAAGGTCAGGCGTTGGCGTCATTAAATCAATGAATCCCCCACTAACTCCCGGAATCATGCAGTTATCGTAACGGCAATGATCCAACTTCGTGAGTCTTCTTGCCATGCACGAACTTAACATTTACTATAGCACCCCAGTGCGATTGAGCAAGAAATATTGCAAGCCAATTCATCAAAGCCAAGATTTGTCGAGTACACCGACATCTGACATCAAGGATGCTCCCTTCGGGTTTCGAGATATACAAAACCTCAGTGTGGTGTGTACTGAATTTCATGACATTTCGCACCATCACTTGACCAAGTTCCACCAGATTTGTTTGTCAGCTTGTAGGGACAATCAGATTGCATACGATGATGACGAGCGAAGGATAACCTTTTCAACGGTGGGCTTTGAGATACAATCACAACTACCCCAGACTGATCACAATTCTACAGAAAGTGCTTCTTGGATGCTATTGGTACCATACTTTTGATTGTGGCTCCTGTCTCGACGGCTGATACATGTTTTAGCTGCAATCCCTGATATGTCGTGGCAGGAACTACGTGACAGGCTCAAGTGGGTGGATTTTCATTACCCTTGCTATTCGCCTTCACGGTTAACACGAGCCACCAGAGAATTCGTTAACGGGGTTCGCGAGCGTTATCAATAGTTCCAGAACAGCACAGCTACCGAAGATGAACAACCGCGCTGGATTTGGGCCCAGGACCCAGGGGTGAGTATCTAGAGTTACGACAGGGTGATTTTTTGCTCATCGGGCTCCTGTAGTATTCCACTACTCCCCACACGGTGTGTGTACTGTCGTAACTTTCCAAAAAGTTGCTTACTTCGTTTTGCAAGGACTTGACTAAAAAAAAGTGGAATTCTGATAGACAATTATTATGGCCAATGTTATGGTTTGGGACTACTTCTTTACTCACCTGCTCGCAAGTTGAAGCTACTCCATATGATAAAAACACTGGACCGTTATACCTCTCATACTGACCTCTGCTGTCAGTTGTAGTGTTCTCCCTCCACGACACTTGAGCACTATTTGCATCGACACGCGTAGGATACCTTGATATCGCATTACAAGGGTTTATGTAACCATGATTTTCCCTTGCGCAATGACTTTGTAATGCCTTACAATGTTATGTAAAGCCTTGTCGCGCTTTCCCCTGGCCTTCGATGTGTAAGTTGAGATACTTCTGTTTAGTTGGCGCAAATATGGACTCCCTTCATTGATGTACATGCCTATTTCGATTTGACTTGGACTCTGGGATCTAAGGCTGAAGCTTTGAGTCACGGAAGCTAGTCTGGTGACCAGATCATTCTATGAGGCAGGCCATCGATAGACGGTATCGAATGAGAACTCGTTGAGATAAGTAAGTCATCGTAAGTGTTCACGAAGGCGAACGTATCTGAGTAGTAACTGGCGAAGTCGACCGCTGCTGTACTTGGACTTATCCGTGACTTATCCTACTCACACGTGATCCTTGCTAGGTCCAAAAAAGGCTTGTCGTTCAAGTGAACCGGATTTTACTTGCCTCGACTTGAACATAATGTTGAATCTTGTCCATTTCAATTATCCGTGTCGTGAATGCACGTCGCTCCTCTTTGTACAAAAATCCCTGCAGTTTATTGTTCGGTGTCCCATCATCATGATTGCATTCAACACCTGCCAGTTTTGCCTTTCGTGTCAGGGCAACGTCATTGAAGTGGTGGTGATAAGCGTCAACCTGTCTTCAAATTAAATTCTATGCGTCTGGCATCTTCCCCAACGAGGCCTGAAGATGCTCTTAGTCGATTTCCACAGGATTTACCACTCTGTGCTCCAGCCTTCGGATGCTCTGTCAAAGTTGACCAAACTGGCGCCAATGACGAGTGATGTTTCTGTACGATCAGACGGGTCACCATCACTGCATTCAGCGACTCACATCAGGCTGGGAATCATGATTGATCAAGAGAAGTTTTCCTGAGATCATTGTCCTTCCCCTGCTCTTAACTGACCCCTGAACTGCCATGTCCTGTAAGAATGCTATGTCAGTTCTCGGCCTGTCCGCTAATATAGCCAGTGAGGCGCGGCTTCCTGGCCTCACAAGGTACGATCCGCTCCTGATTTGTTCTTGATCGTTCTCTCACACTTTACCGTCTCTCTTCCCCTTGAAACGCGCGATACAGAGCGGCAAAATGCTAGGCGCTTGATTTTCAGTGTGGTTTACCGCTCTCGAATCCCTGGCAGCACAGCATTCTCTTTAGCATGGGCAATGGCGAGGCAACAGCATCATCCTCTGAGGCATGAGTGCATCCTGAATCATGGACAAAAACAGACAGTTGCTTTTGTGGTATGTTGTGATTTAATGATCGCGCGAAATATATGGCTATGATTTCCTCTTATAATTCAATTCATAGCTTTTAATGTCGTTATCTTTGAGGAATTCATTGTCACCGCCCAACAACCTTGCTGTATGTTCTTGCAGCATGTTCCGACATAGTTTTTATGCTCCGTCTGCTGTCTCCTGTGACAAAGCTGTACACACCTCATGCTTAAAGCTTGCGGAAGAGGAGGGAAAGATGCCTTGCCTCCCTCCACTCCTCAACAGTTGTCACAATCCTATCTTTATCCTCAGCGCCCAAATCCTTTTTGAGCAGGATACCCCCGATTAGTGTCCCGCACTGAAGCTCTGCCACACATCATGTTGCCCATCAACAAACTCATGGGGAAGAAAAGAGCACTTCTCATCGCTGTCCGGCATGTACGAGGCCTTCCCAACTTCCATACAACCGGCTTGGCCGATCTCTCGTGGACTCATCGGGACGCCATAAACCTGAGAGGCCGTCTGATAGGTACGTGCCATGGTTCTGCTGCCGCCTACGAATTAAGCGCTCAGATCCATACAGCCTCTCACGGGTACGAAGCGAAAGATGTGATCCTAATGCTGGATAACCAACGTCATCCAGAAGATCTATGGCCTACGCGTAAGAACATCGTATGTGGTCCTCTTGACTCCAGAGGGACTTCAAGTTTCTCAGTGCAATACAGCTGCGAGAAATGCGCCACCTGGTCAGTGACGCCCCAGAGGATAGTCAATTCTTTCTTTATTGTAAGTTGCAATCATTCTTGGTCTAACGGCATGACAGCAACAGACGGCAGATTCCGGACATGGCCTTCAAGAAGAATGCCAAGATGGTGAGGAAGCCGACGGGAAAGATGAAGGTTGGTAGAATTATATTGGTAATGATCTGGCATAGGCACTGATGTCGTCTCAGAAATCGTGGCAGCCGACGGAAAACCCATTCTGGACGATGTAAGCCTTACCTTATCTACAGCGCGCTGTGAACCTCACAGCCGTGCAGCTTATTCACATTCGTCTGATCACCCCCTTGGAAAGAGTGAAAGGCTCAAAGCTATTTGTGCGAGGCTTTAATGACAACTAACTCGTTCACTGACGTTGCAACTAGGCACTTTTCGACTGTTGTCACTCTGAAACTCTGTTGGGTATATGTTCTACGGCGGTATCTATTCATGGTATAATTATACTCACAATGCTCCTTCAGACTTGCAGCAAAACGATGGACCGAACACCTACTCGAGGGAGTCGACAATCGACCTTGGTCAAGTGCTTAAAGGTCAGGTGTCATCCAACCTACGAATTCCCCACTAACTCCTGGGATCATGCAGGTGTGGCAACTGCAATAGTCCTTTTTTTTCTTGCCTGCACGAACTCAACATCCGCCAGGACACCCCAGTGCGACTGAGCAAGAGACATCGCAACTCAATTCATCACTGTACGCCAATCCCAAGACAAGACAAAAGAGTGCAATTCTGTCGAGCGCGCCAATATCTAATACTAAGAATGCTGCTTCTTTCGGGGTTCGTGTGGTGTGTACTGAATTTCATGACGTTTCGCATCATCGTTTGACAGAGTTCTACCAGATTTGTTTGTCGGCTTGCATGGATGATCAGATTGCATATGATGACGATGAGCGAGAGTCGACCTTTACGAAGGTAGCTTTGAGAGACAATGTCATGACAAATCCCTAAATTGATTACAATTCCACTGATAGTGCTTCATGGATGCTATTGGTACAGTACTCTTGATTGTAGCACCTGTCTCATGACGGCTGATACACGCCACAGCTGCAAGACCTGAAATGTCGTGGCAGGAACTACGCGACGAGCTCAAGTGGGTGGATCTTCATTACCTTTGCTATTCGCCTTCACAATCAACACGACCAGAAAATGGGTTGACAAGGTTCGCGAGCGTTATCAACAGTTCCAGAACAACACAGCTACCGAAGATGAACAACCGCGCCGGATTTGGGCCCAGGAGCCAAGGGCGAGTACTTAAAATTACAACTGGATGGATTTTTTGCTCATTCTTCGGGCTTCCGTAGTACTCCACGACTCCCCACACGGTGTGTGCATTGTCCTAACTTTCCTCCCCCCCAAAAAAAAGTGCTCACCTCGTTTCGCAGGACTTAAGTGAGAAAGTGGAACTTTGATGTAAATCCAATTAGTAGGACACACTTGTGCATTGTCGTTTGCCAGCTGAACGGTGGATGTATATTTCTGTCTTCACGTCGATTCTGAATAGCCGAGTCCACGCTGTTACTTTTGTCATAACGCCTCTCACTGCAACTGCTATCCCACCGCCACTGATTCTATCTATTTTTTTAATACACAATATCTCCTATGTACATACTAGTTGACGCGGATATAATACGGACTAGCCTTTACAACTTATTCTTCACTGGTCGCTACCTGCCATCTCGCGACTGTTAACCAAAGTTTCATTTGGCCTTGTATGATGATTCTTGTCATGACCTCGTTCCAGGCCATCCGATGTTTCCCTATGGCAGGGCAACTTCCGAAGCCTTGATCGTTGCATTCAAGGTGGCCCTCAGATTAGCAGTCGTGCGACAACCTTTCCAGAATTCGATCAAGGGTGCTAATTGCCAGTGGCTAGGATTTGACCTGGCTTGTCTCATAGAACGGCCCTCAGGCTGGTCACCAGACTAGGTTTGATAGGTTGACCTCGTTCGAATGACCGTCCACGTAGCGCGCTATACTGTCGTCGGAACCTACGTGACGAGATGATGACCACCGCCCCTAATATCGACGACCTGATGATAAGGACGTTCAGGTAGCTCGCGAGTAAAGTTTTCTGTGCTAAAATAATGGTAGCTAGCCGCTTATTCAGTGTCACGTCGCAAGTAGGAACATTACTGTGAGTATTATAAACAAAACTTGTCTTCAGAGAGCTAACATTTCATGAGCAGTGGTGATCAATCTCACCTCCAGAGTA
Organism: Gyrodon lividus; assembly: GCA_014904945.1. Lineage (NCBI taxonomy): Eukaryota > Fungi > Basidiomycota > Agaricomycetes > Boletales > Gyrodontaceae > Gyrodon > Gyrodon lividus. The sequence continues at coordinate 986,489 of MU127423.1, forward strand.
ACTTAATCACCATGGGCGGTTCTAATATTATTGCGTGAGGCATTTGATAACAATGGATAGGGGCATTTATCGGATTGAACCCTGAGGGTAGCTGGCAGAGGCTGTACCAATTCCTTGTAATTCACATAAGGACCCGTCGTTAACGCTTATGAATATTTGATGGGACGATGGGTGAAGCCGTGGCCTATGCCACCGGAGCGTATGCATCCTAAGACCGTCCCTGAAAGCTCGGTGGTCCGATAGTTATACTGCTGAATCCCAATTTCTTCACCCAACTACGTAGCCAGCCAACACCATCTCCCTCAACTGGATGTGACGGTAGAGGCTTCCCCCCTAGAGTTCCCTTCACATAGGCGACGAATGGCTTATAGTACGTTCCGACCACACCCCTAGAATCGAGTCATAAATACAACGCAAAACTAGATTGTTGACAGCTCACCAAAGCATGCCTTGTAGGAGAGGCATCATAACCTGGTCGCGCAGGGTGATGTAGGCAAGTTTTCCCCAGTCAACCCGCACGACTTGCTGAGAAGAGTTGATGAAGGGAGTGACATGAGTGGCTGCAGCATATGTTGCTCCTTCTACCTCAGCCCACTCGGGCTGCACGAATTCTTTTTCCTTTTCCTTCACCTCTTTTGTCGCTGGTTCAATGTGAATGCATGCTTGTATACGTTTTAGATACGTCTGTTCAAACCGAAGGTCGGGAATAGGTAGACGCCTTCGTGAGCTAGCCTCTTCATGCTCAATGTTACGAGGATGAGAAGGATGGTCTGGGAAACTGTAGACATAGTTGTGTGAGTCGATGAATGACGGATACTTGTCCTTGCTGGTCATCGTCACCAACAACGAGAAACTACTTCGAAAGGTCCCGAATGCGGACCGACTTGCAGTGCCAAGTGCCAAACTCAACTCAACATAGTCACGCGGCACGTACAAACCCAGTGAGAATTCTCAAGAACACTTTGAAGCACAGCAAGACCAATATTGTAAGTACATAACGACTTGTAACGACCGCGCATTTGCACAGCGCGGGGTGTGGTTTGATATCGTCTCTCCCTATGGCGTAACAGGTGCACATCGGCGAAGGAGTTGAGCTCATCGTCTGCAGCAATGCCGCCGGCTTCCAAATGGGGATTACCTTACAAATAAGGAAGTCTCCCGAAACCAACCGTAAAGAACATTTACATGGCAAGGAGCTTAAATTTACAAGAATAATATTCATATTCAATAGTTAACTACTAAGCAGCGGCCCAATAAAACGAGCAAGGATGAGTCGAAATTTACTGGTGTTCTGTTATGGAGTCAAGATAGATTTTCATTTACAAAAAGTTATTTTTTTAGAAGCTGGCACTCTGAGATGGCTAGTTCACGCAGTGATGTGCAAATTTTCAAAAAAAAAACATGCATAAAAGATGTTGAACGTTGAACCTCCTTTAGATGACTGCTCAGCGCTGTGGAAGCCGGCGGCATTACTGCTCATCGTCGCAGATGATGAGCTCAACTCCTTCGCCGATGTCCATCCTGATACGTGCACTGGGTGCGCTCTGTCTGTGCACGGTCACCCGTATCATATAATATGTATTCGTGGCTATATACGCTGGAAAGTACGCGGCGACAAATAGGTGCCATATCTCCCAGAAGATTCATAGGCGCACAGCACAACGACCAAGGTGTCACACGTTTTTCCTCCACCCGTTCACATCAGCTTCCTGCAGGAGAACGATATTTTGGCAGGCACTGCGTGCCCAGATTTGAACTACATCCGAACTAACACAAACTCAAGCTGGGGGCTAATTACAGTCATTGAGCTCTAACACTCACTCGGTTGAACCGTCATTTCAAAGGTTTCAAAGAGATCACAATTTGTTGAACGTATTGCTCTGGCCCCTGGGTCGAATAGCAACCGAGTTACACAGACCACACCCTCTCAACTGATCTGTTCAACAAACATATCTGTTACGGGTGTAAGGAGCGCTATCACGCACTCGTATCATGATCAGCTGATTGACCCGAGGATCGGTTCTTCGAGAGAACCTGTTTTCGCGCTGCCAACGAGAGCATCATAATCGGGCCCCATTCATATGAATATTAATGAAGCCTCGGCAAGTGTTTCATCGTGGGCTCTTCGAATTTTTGAAGGCACGCAGTGGCGACTCGTGATTGTAAAGGTCGCGGTGCGCGTAATCGCACAGCGTGGGGGTCAGGGAGGTTCTCCGTCGTGTGGGACAAACTGGTGCATGGATCTCGAACCGCTATACTCTATGAGGTGGAGGAGTATGCCGATAGTGTCAGAGAAAACCGCATGCACACAGCCGTTTTGTCAAAGGGTTCAGTGCTGTTCACATGGCGGTGCAAGAGCACTTTCGTGACTACATAATAGCACATCGATTACTCAGAACTGTCAGTACCTCTCGCCCTGGCAGGCAGACCTGTCCGTCACTGATCGATTTAAAGTATTCACAGTGACGAACCTGACTTCATTCATGATCCTTCGTCCTTTAATGAGAGCCTAGGTCGCGAAATATAAAGTCGATGCACTGGTTGATTTCAGTTGTCGACCTTCTATCACAGTGACGACGTCCTCAATTGCAATGAGGCTATACCGCCTCACGACATCTCCTCACTAGCACCCGCAGGGTTTTCATTCCCGCGGTGAGCATGCCACAATCCATGATGCATTCACGACCAATATTACATGTGGAAGTCTATTGACTATACTAAGAATATCGATGTCCTGCGCCAAGTCCAGATCGAGGGTCACTGTTAGGATTCCCATCTGACACTCGATCCTGGATGGACCACTTTGCCTTCGCAAGAGCGGCATGCCAAAACGTTGAGGCGAGTCTTCATTATTTCACCAACGTCGATGTGAAAACTGTTGTCTGAACATTATTGGGTAACATGACCAGAGCAACTTATATTAGGTCGAAAGGCCACTCGGGTGTATGCCTCAGTCTCTTATTCATGTTCTCATGGTTCGTGTTTCCTGACTTATCCTGCTTCACAGAAGTCGGACGACAATCAGTTGGGTGGAGCCAGTATGAGAGAAGTTCGTTTTGGGCGAGGCGCGTATTCCTCGAACTGCATTTACCCTGACTTGCTGTCCGCGCCTTTGTCGACTTTAATGGGGTATGTCTGCCAGAACCCTCGGTATTCGTCACCTTTTTGTCCAAATACGTCCACAGCAAGCTCATGCCCTGTGATAAGGCTGTCCACCTGTGAAACGTGCTCTCACCCGTATTTCTGAATGCCCTGGTTATTTCGTGCTCATGTATTTTTCAAACTGATCTAGTCTTCGTCCCCATGCTTGCTAGACTGCTTGCTCGCATTTTATTTATTCTTCGCAGACATCTTCCAACCTTTCGACCTGTTGTTCGATTGTTGCTTGCGTTTTCGTTTCTCCGCAGATACCTCCGTCTTGCTGGATCGCAGTCGGCGGAATGCTCATTTCTCTCTCTCCTCAAAGCATTCATCTCGTCAGTTCCAGGGTTGCCGCGGAGCAGTGGAGATACGACTGTGCCCATGTTCTCCAGTACTGAGCCAACAAGAGAGCGTCTTACCATTAGGACTTTCTCTCTATCAGATACTCCATATATCAGTTCCTCGGGTCACCTATCGCCAAATTCACCTCCGGCCACGCCAACAAAGCGGTTACCCCTACACTTTGAGTTTGCTTCGGACGCTCGCATCAGTCCACCACAAAGCCCTGGGATTGGCAATGAAGGTAAGAGCGTAGTCAATGGGTTTTTATTTGACGTTACTTATATGGATGCTCAGATAGGGCGCGAAGGAAAAGCCTGCGAAGCCCGATTTCCTCGGGCGTTCCGCCGTCTCCAAGAATGGAGCTTGTTCGAGCAGCCACTTTTGCAGGTACATCTGGTGATCCTCTAGGTACATTTGCACTTGCTTCACAACCTCGCCGTCACACTTTGGCCGTACCTGCCGAGAGCCAAGAAGGCTTGTACAGATCCGCGAGCGCTCTCTCAGATAACAGCAAGGCTCCTTCATCTATTGGCCGCGCTCAATACAGGCGACACGACGGCCCTGCACCGCGACCACGTTCTCCGTGCCCGAGTATTTGTGGTGTATCGTATTTGAAAACTGGCTCCACAACCACTCTCCCGGACATTGTACGTGTGGAGTCCTCGGGGAGCATCCATATACGACCAATTGCCACCAGCACCTCGACGGATGTCGTTCACTCCGAGGAGGCCGTGTCTGTCTTTCGTGAACCCCGTTTCATACCCATGTCAGCCAACGATGTCATGCGTTATGATAGGACCGCCAAGAGCCATGCCATGATGCAAGTTGGATCTGTACTCGTTCCAATGCTTGCTGATGCCCTTCTCCAGAGACCCTTCATATTCAGACTACACCATCAAGGGATACCTGATCGACTACCCTTCCACCGAGTGAGTTTACATCATTACGTCAAACAGCGAGCTGAGAATTAGCATCAGGGGATTTCTGCCGCATGGCTGGACTGCACATGTCCATCCGGAAGGGGCACTTTACTACATGCACGGTGAAACGGCATGTTCAATCCTGGATGTTACAAGCGACTCGCTAATCTTTGCTCACAGAGGACATTTACCGAAGTGGATATCTGCCACGAAACTATCATTACTGACATAGAGTTATTCCAAAGTTCTCTTTTTGGAGAGCTGCGCCGAGCTATCTCTGACCAGAGGGTTAACCTAGACGTGGAGGACGTGGAGCTCGTCCTAGAACCAAAGGCTGATGACTATGGGGTTTTGTGCAGTTATTATTTCGCTCATAAACGCAGGAGATGTCTCTTTTGGTTAGAAGAGTTTGATGCCCGGTGCATGCTTGGGGACTGCAAAGGCGTCGCTGCCCTTTCGCATAAGAGTTAGTGCCGAAGGTTTCGACACTGACTCAAAACGACGAGCGCTCACGCTGATTCCTTGCAGAACTTGCCGTGGAAGCACAGTACTGGTATGCCACTTCAAAAAAGTAAAGAACCATCGCCATGTACTGCGATCCAATAGTACTCACTCCATTTTCATTATTACAGATATGCGTGGTTGATCGAATTCAATCGTGATGTAGGAAACACCGTGACCTGTTTCCAGTGCTGGGTGTCGTCACTAAGGAACTCCTGGATGAGGTCAAAAACATGATGCTTCACGCCACTTGTGGTGAGCAAGTCCGAGTATCAACATCGCGGACTTGGCTGATTTTGTCTCCAGATCACCTCAGCTCAACCCGATCCACAGCGGCGCTCAGCACCGACGAGCTGCAGAACTACATGGCGGTCGTGGAAAAGATCGACAGTGAGCCCAAGGATCAGAGTTGCCGTTGCCCTCATCGCTAAAACATTGTGTTGGTTATAGTTAATTCAACTTCTAGGTGTGATCATACGGTCGTGATACTCTGTAAGTCACCATAGTCATCTTCCAAGTTCAGCATTTGTAACTCTCTTTCCAGCACGAATGATGCACATCATTTGTAAGGCTACATTTCCATTTCTCGGTTGAAAAGCTCAGGTTTACGTCGTAGGCCGCAACCAGTATCTCAACTTCCATGGACAGCCTTGCGCACGTCTGAGTGTCGATCAGACTGTACATGGATGGAGGTACCGCCCTTCAAAGGCTATGATCATACTTGCTCCGCTTCTTTGCATGGCCCCCATTGCCCACGTGCGGTCTCTGCATATGAGCTTCGTAGATGATATCGCCAGTACGGCGGAGTGGAACACATTCATTACGAAACTCAATGGGCAATTGCAGAACCTGAACCTTCTCGTAAGTTTTTCTGTTGGATCCGCTGGTAAGCTGTGTGACACTGACGAGCTTGCTAGGGCACTGTATTGTTGGGTGCAAATGTCGGTTTCCTTGCCATTCAATCTGTAGACGAAGGAGGAGGGCGCTCTGTAACTCAGATAGCCAGCTACACATCATTGGTATTCAGTTTTGGAAGTATCGCTCTAGGTTTGACCTTCATCGGACTTAACCTCACTGGTCTTGAGAGGGGTTCAGAAGCCGTAAGTGCTTTTCTGACTCGGGTGGGTTCATGGTAATCTCATGTCAAGTAGGCCAATTTCCTTCGCAGGATGAGCGATGAACAGCATGGGTTAGAGAAGCTCGCCATTATTTACAGTTTGCCGTATGCATTTCTTATGTGGAGGTGAATAACGATTCTAAATGTCAACTTACCCCACGTTAGCTGATTGTTACCTCAGCATGCTTCTGTTTCTACTTGCTTTCTCTGTCGAATGGTGTAAACCTGGCGACAAGGCCTCGAGAGCCACCGTAGCTAGTGTTCTTTTGGTCGTCTGTGGACTAATCATATGGTGTATCCATGTCGCCCAAGACAGAAGGGCCCGGTGGTGGTGGAAACCAGACCCACGTCTTGCGCCGCGCTCGCACGAGAAGCGTCCTTCACTCACACAACGACTCCTTTCGCATCTGCAATCCTGGAGACAGACGGCTGCTCCTCCATCAAATATTATGCCTTCGATGCACTCGCTTGGGGATACCCGCCGGGCTACTGGGGCAACTTCGACGGCTGTTGACTTGACCGTTCCGGTGGTCACCTTACAGAAACCTACATCAAATAATGTTTCTCCTATCTCCCTCGGTAGTAGTACATCGGGGAGGCATCACAATCAGGCGGTCAAGTGACCCTACTGCTTAATCTATCGTACATCGTTCTCTGCGCTAATATGACATGGTAATATGACTAGCTATGATGCATGCTAGTGCTACAGATACTATTATTTATCAACAATGGGTTTTCGGCTGTTGTACTCACGGTGGACCTGTAATAAGGCTTCAATGACTCGATACCAAAGTCACAATTATGCTACCATTGCTCCTCACTTTGATAGCGCATTTGGTATCCTCGCTGTACTTCCCATTTCACACCAATATCCAAATTTTGTTCGACAATGCAGGCAGCACGAACCTGAAGCCTAACTCCTCTCGAATACTTTTGTTGACTGCACATCCCGATGATGAGTGCTTTTTCTTCGGGCCAACCATCCTGGCACTTCGAGAGGATCCAACATACCCAGAAATTTACTCGTTGACCTTGTCCGTTGGAAACGCAGACGGTCTCGGGAAAATCAGGAAAGAGGAGTTGAGCCGCAGTCTCGACGTGATGGGCATAGACCAGGACAGACGCTGGACGATCGACCATCCGTAAGCCATCGGCGAGGATTCCTTTGGACAATCTGCTAAGCATAGTGCCCAACAGCATGCTCCAAGACAACATATCACTGCAATGGGACGCGTCCGTCATAGCAGCAGTCATTGCACCATATGTCGTGAACAACAATATCACCACTGTGCGTGCATGTTTTGGGAGCATCTTTGGAGTTTTCACACAGATATCCTCTCCAGATCTTGACTTTTGATACACAAGGAATTTCTTCGCATCCGAATCACTACTCCCTTCCATTCGGCGCAAGGTATCTTGTCGACACGCTGGGCTCGAAGGCACCCGAGACCTTGCCTCGGATATTCAGTCTCATCACAGTTCCCGTCCTTGCGAAATACACTGGCGCACTCTCATCTCTCCATACCCGCCTAAACATGCTGCTTGCATGGACTCTAGCTCACTTCACGAAAGGCGAAGCGAATCAGCGAGTGGTACTCACTTCTGGCTTTAGGGAATATTTTACGACTGTGCGAGCCATGCGAGAGCACAAATCTCAGCTGGTATGGTTCCGCCATCTTTATATGGTTTTTTCGAGATATATGTGGGTCAATGAATGGGTTGAAATCAAGTTGGATACCATGTTGGAAAGGCAGTAGCTTTTGGATGTAGGACCTCGGCTCAATAAGATAAAAAAGCACTGATGACTGCAGATTGTATGTACCGTACATATACACTGTCAATGACTTGTGAACCAAGTGTAAGTAACTTATGTAAGCTTATGTGGTCGCTTGTTTGGCTCCGACGGATTTCGACTTCGTGCATTATTGTTCAGTGGTGGGCATAATAACGTTTTGGATTATCATGACACGCTTCAGCGCCCTCGCCAGCGACAGCAGCGACGACGAGGAACTCCCTTACGCGTCCCAAGATGCCCAGAAAAGGGCCAATCGTTTACCGACCCAGTCAATGGACATGGTCCAGGACTCACCACTCTCTGGTTCGGACGAGGACGAGGATATAGAAGTAGATGAGGACGAGGCAGAGGAAGAAGAGGAATCCGATGATACGTCAGACATGGACGAAGATGACCTAGTTGTTTCAGAACTCGAAAAAACGCGCAATCATGCCCTGGTAGAAGATTCGGATGGCGAAATCCAATATGAGCACTCGAGAAGTCAATCGGACTCCCCGAGTTCGTCAGATTCAGAAACTGAAGTGGCACCCCGGCGAGCTGCTATTGTTGGCCCATGGGTAGGACGTGGTCGCATGGACGCGCAGAAGATGCACGTCATGCAGACATCCCTATTTCGTATGCCAGAGGAAGCAGCAGCTCTCCAAGCCATGAATCAACCCCTTCGACCCCGTTTCAAACTCTCCCCAACGGTGAGCCGAAAACATAGCCGTGACTCAGTTGGAGACGGGCGATTTGACTCTCGAGAGGTTCATAACTTGTTGTTTTATTAGTCATATACCTCACTCACCGCTCTCAGAGGGTTTCGTTCGCTCACGACATTGATCACCCTGTTTACCGTCCATCGCGGAAATATGCACGAGTTGAGATATCCGCTTCAGCAGTAGCTGGAAATGAAGGTGCATTGGTAGACGCAGGTCTTGCATTAGGACGCTCTTTTCGCGTGGGGTGGGGCTCAAAGGGCACTTTGATTCACTTGGGTCAACTATGTGGGCCTTCCAGCCAAATGTAGGAATAGTTTTTCTGCTCTTGAACAGATTGCTAACCCGCTTGCTAGTCAAACTTCCGCTAACTCCTCAATTGTTACCAAAACAACCGTTCCGTTTTTCTCGGGACCCCGAGAAGATATCAGCAACAGACTTTCCCTGTTGCTGCAATATCACCTCTCCAAAACATCTATCGTAAAGGACGAGGACGGAGTTCCCTTCGCTGACCCATCTCCAGAGCTCTGCTTTTCCTCTTTCTCATCGCTATACCCTCAAACGGACCACTCTTACGAAGCATCACTTTTCCGCCTTGGTCACGCCTTGTTTGACAGCGTCGACCTTCACATGGGCCAGGAAGCTACGATTGATGCTCGAAATCGCGTTTCTTCTATTCGGCGCAAGGCGGCACTCTCGGCGTGGTTAGGGGATGCTGTTACTTCATCGGTTGATGCAGACCTCAAAAAACAGTCTTCCGCGGACCCTGCCGGTCTTATCTTCACCCTTCTTTCCGGATACCAGATCGAGAAGGCATGCGATACCGCTATGGATTGCGGATTCGTCAAACTAGCCACGCTCATCTCACAGGCGTCTGGTGACTTTGAATTCCGGGAAGACGTCAGAGAACAGCTACAGCTGTGGCGTGAACAACGGATAGATGTTCACGTCGGCGAGAATGTCAGGAAGATATACTCCACACTTGCCGGTAGCCTAGACGTCTTGGAAGGATCAAAGGCGAGCAGCATCGAACGATGTTCTGACGTCGATCCACTCGAGGGGTTGGACTGGAAACGGACGTTTGGAATGTATCTTTGGTACGCTGAGCCCATGGATGCATCTATAGCGCAGGTTTATGAGTCGTATCACCGTGCCTCGCGGGAATGTCCTTCACGGGTTGCGCCTCCGCGACCACATTACCTGGAGAGCGTTCCATCACTAAAACTTCCCTTCAACATGCCGTCACCACTTCCTTCTGACGCCCTATTCTCCCTCATTCGACTGCATGCCGAACCCTCGTGCTCGCTTTCTCAGGCCTTCTCCCCGCTTTCGTTCACACCCTCCCCGGGCGACTACTCTTTCCCCTGGCACCTCTATGTCATTTTGTCACGATGTATGCGTGTTCGTGACTTTTCTGATCGTGGCAACTCGGGAAACCGTGGAGAAACACTGGACGATGGCCCTTCGGGAGGTCACGAAGGCCACAGTCCGAGTGCTGACTTACTGGCAAGTAGCTACGCACAACAACTGGAGCAACTCGGCATGCTTCAAGAGGCTATCTTTGTGCTTCTGCACATTGAGGGATCAGCAGGGTAGGCCCTTTGAAGTCAGACATGCGTTATTCGCCGATCTGAGCTTGTTTGACTAGGCGAGAGAAGGCCATCAGAGATCTGCTTCATAGATCGGCTGACACACTCGATGAATGGATGTGTAGCGGCATTCTAGGGAGTCTAAAGATTCCCCTCGCTTGGGTCAATGATGCCAAGGTATTTACAGTTTATGCTTCGTGTATGTGTGGTCTTCTGATGTAGTTGACCAGGCTATCTACGCCATTCAGCAAGGCAACGTGTTTGACGCATATCAGCTGTACATGGCTGCGGGATTGTATCAATCAGCACACGACCTTGCAGTTGTCGAGCTAGCACCGGAGGCTGTCATCCGACAGGACTTTGAGCTTCTGGCATCGTTGTTAGAGCGAATGACTGGCCAGTCAATCGATGGGTGGCATCTCAAGGGCAAGGTAAGACGAATTTTCTGTATTAATCAACTGATTTTCATGCAGCCTCGAGGCCTACATGGACTATGCACATGCTATGACCCGCCTACCTGAACTATATGCTTCGCTCTCTGATGCTACAGTACCCGATGCAGCTGAAGAACAAGAGTTTGAAAGTCTCACGCGCTCGATTCCGAGACTTATCGGCATTCTACCCGATGTCCTCTGCTCACAATCAGACCCGAGACATAAAGTGGCCTTGGCTGAGATGATCTCGGGATTGACTGCTGTCCTTGATCAAGTGAAGCCCCTTGCACTCGTATGTATTGGCTCGTTTATCTCCTTTCTGACACTGATTTCTACCAATTCTCGACTCAGGCACAATCACAGATCCGACTAACAGGAGTAGACGAGGCTACGAAACTGCGGCATATCCAGACCACAGTGCTCGAACGGTTCATGAGGTCCATCCAGGCTTCGTGACTGGTGTGTTTTGTAGTTGGGGTGTGGTGCTATTATTTAAATAACAATATCCGACGAGGGCCAACATTCTGTCATTTCCAATCAACGGTGACGACCTGAGTATTATGAGTTGATCGAATCATCTATTTGGTGTGTCGCATGTTCAGTAAATAATTGCTTGAACTACATTGCCAGGCTTCATGTAAACTCCTGCGAGAACAACGGAGTACAATGCCTGCCATACGCGTCGCAGCTCGCATATAAGAGCTTTATTCCCTACGTCTAAACAAAAAAAAAGAACCGCGACGAATCTATATTACCGTAAGGACGTGTTACTACGGGACAAGGGCGTTTCGAAACCAGTGTCAAGATAAAGGAAAAAAAAAACAATAACAACCTGTAATAAATAACCACGAATCAAGTCTCTAGGCGAAGTGTGCAGTGCAAAAAAGGGCACTGGTCTAGTCGATGCTCTTGCCGCACTGCAGGAGGACGGTTGCCAGGATGGCAGCATCCAGGAGACCCAGTTGCATCGCACGGTGTGTCAGCTCGAGCACGACGGAGTCGTAGGTCTTCGAAACTCGAGCTAACCAGTCCGAGCCGTCCATGATGAATAACTGCATCGGGACAAAATTTAAAAAAAAAAGATCAAGCGATGAGGAAAGTCTAACTTACATGTAGGAATCTGTCCGAAGGGGCCCAAGAATATCCAACCCTGTTACACACCATGTAACGCGAACTAGTGAGAGCAAAAAAACGTGTTAGCTCGAAGGTGCCACTAGGGTCATATTCGCGACCACGGACCTCCTATCAGGTGACAGTCGCAGCCATTGTCCAACGGGCTGTTTTGCCGCGACACCACGCACCTCAACTTCGGGATGAGTCTGCCATTCTACCAAGGCAATATTGGATCCCTGAGAATTTTTAAGGACAGTGTACCCCTGCATGGACGCGTCGGTCACGACACGAAAGTACGTCTCGTTGTTAGGACCGATGACCTTGCAGTTAAGTATGGTGGGGTTGAACGACGTAAATCTGAACGTGATGAGTTCATCGAGGGGCGCGTAGTTGGGGAAAGTAGTCGGATAGGGGAGCGCTCCAAATACGGAAGGTGCACTGCCAGCACCCCAGATGTCACCACTGGACTGACGGTTGCCCGCGTTCCAGGCGTCCTGTGCAGAAAAAGGATCGGTACCATACATGATTGGGAAGATGTAAAATGATCGAAAGTTTCCGAAGGAGCTGTGGATGCAGATGATGATGGAATATTAGAATGATCGTCGAGTGTCCACGTCTCTCGCCTCATATACTGTTACTTTCTTCGATGCGATGCGCCGTCGGTCTTCATTGCGGTGTACGAAACAAGTCAACATCGCATAGAATACAATAAAGCGTAGGGGACATCCCATCGCAGCATGCCTACATGTGACAGTAGTTTCGGAGCTGGGACCGAGACGAATACTAAGAGCAGTGACGAATTGTGCCCGCAGTCCAAACAGTTTCAGAGTCATGACGCTATGTCCAGATACTCAAGGGATAGTTTGTTGCAAGTCGCAACGCTAGTCAAGGTCGTTATCGCTGGGCCTTGAAAATGCACGCGACACACGTCAGAAGGGGTATGCTGTGCTGGGCTTATACACCAAGCCGAAGCGACATGCACCAGACGGTGAGTACACGTCCTGGCACCACTCGTGGTCACTATGGGTTGTGTCAGAATAAAGCACCTGCGGGTTCAATCATGTCACAGTCCGTGCCAAGATCTTCAGTATGGGACCCATGAACTCGAACTCACTTGACGTCAGATTGTCAAGCATCGACCTCCTTGTTCCATGTCAGATACCAGTGCAGTGAGAGGTTTCTGAATTCATTTTTAGGTCTATGAGACAATTGTACCGGGTTTGAGGGTGTCGGAGACGGTGGAGGTTTCATCCTGACTTGAGCGGCAATGAGCGCTTGGTCCTCGGACCACAATGGACGGTGACATTGCAATAGACGATAGCAGTACTTAGTTGAAATATGTGGCGAGCGTTGTCTAATTGTAGCAAGTTAGGTGTATACGAGGCATACGTGTCGAGGTCCGCCTATGTAGGTTGATGAAAGGTATCATGTAAAGGAGGCAAAGAAAAGCTACACTGGTCTGACGTTATCACTAATCACGATTACCTTACTCGAGCTAAACGCAATCAGTGCTTTATGATCAACGGATGATCGCTCGTGCGATCGCTGAGGGTCTTGATGCATATGTGGTCATGAAGATCTTGCGTCCATCGTGCGCGACTGTACAAGTTAAACTTGAAGGTGCACAATGAGATGGGTCTCCGGCTGAGTAGGCACAATGATACACTATGAAACCTTGTTCGGCTTCCATGCCCAGACAACAGGGGGATTGGAAAGGGTAATACTAGAACACGGACATGCGATGATAGAAAGACATTGATACACGTTCGTACAGCCAACCCATACAACTCATGTATGTACGAGAGAATTGCAAGGCAGCCACAGTCACACTACATGGCGTACCTGATACGTGATGTCAGCATAAATTTCCAAGTCAAAAAAGGAGAATACACACTTTCTTGTCCACTCCCTGGCGGTGGCTTCATACCGAGGGCGATCTGTCTTGTACAGGTGTGCGATATCGTGCACCAATGGGTCATCGGGATTCGGATCAGTAAGCATCGAGCAGATCGAAAGCAACACTAAAGGAGAGACGTTGATAAATTAAAGCATGATGTGACTGGATTGATGAAGATATGCAAACCTTTCGATATGGTCAACGCTGGAGACCACTGGTCCCTAAGGATGTCCAGACAAATGGATCCGTTGGCGTTGATGTTAGGGTGGTAGATCTTCGTTGTGAAGCTGACTTTGGGTGGCTTAAAGGGATAATCCGTAGGGAAGGTGATTGAAAGGAAGAAAACACCACCCGCATACGGTGAATCGCCCTGGAATCATGATGAGTCGCATGTCAACGGTAGCGACACATATAAGTACACACCGGCCCCATGATCGTAGCTTGCCATTGGAACATGTTATCACCTGTAGGGCCAGCGCTGCAGGAGGAAGGTGGGTCACGTCCAAGGTCAACCAATTCCTGAGGGCGAAAGCGAGTCCGGTCAGTATGCAGAGACTTCAAAAAGGCGCTCGTGCGACGCCACAGCCAATAGTAATATTGTGATGATATCAAGTTCCTACCTTGTTAATGCGCTTAAGGGCCATTGTGGTAAGATATTAAGATACTGGCGAGACTGTACTAGCTGTGCAACATGAATCGCGAAAAGATCGAGCATAATCGCGCACGATCAAGTGCAGCGGGTAGGTTCGAACCGAGGCATAAATTCAAGACGCCAATGAGAAGTGATATGGTGTAGTAAATTGAGAATCAGCAAGAAAATAACAACATGGAGAAAAGGCACTGCCTACAGTGAAAGTTACTTCTCAGATGAGGGCGTTTTGGGGATGCAGTGATGGTGAAGGGTAGAGACAAGGTATTCGGGGATTGTGGCTATTTAGGATGTTTGTAATCTGTTTGGTCGCTGACAAAACGGGACAGCACAGGTACTCGAGAAGGAAGCTGTGCATGATTTTGGCCCTATCTAACCTTTATGTTACTTCTACACGTTCATTGATTAATTGATCTCGCTGCGATGCTCAAATCTTACAACAACAGCAGTCTTATTGTTATTGTCTGTACATGAGATGATATTGGAGAACATTCAAGGGACCATGAAGCGCGGGTCTTGGGCAAGGACCGGATTTATTTCTGGTTGGTGGCGTGGCCCAACGGAAGACAATATTCATTCTCCCCTTGAACATATCCCACAAAACATAACAAGAAGTAGAGGCAAAGCATCGTACGCAACTGACATAAACGTGGCAAGACCATCTCAAAGACTGGACTCTGTCACATCAGACGTAGTTGCCATTATAGAGAAGAAATAGAAAAGTGTAAAAGTGCGATGCATGTTCCATGTACAAGTGCGACGACTCCATGCAACTCCTCACAATCACCCAAGAGTAAAGAAAATCCACATACCTGGTGAAACCCTTGACCTGGCCTCCCTCAGCTCTCATCCTCGTCGTCACTGATCTCCAACACCGTCTCCTCATATGACGAGGGCCAGCAAAATGCGGCAGGCTTCACGACGACCTTCGGGACTATCATCGAAGCTTTTCCATTACACCCTGCCTTGTCTAGCTCCATCATCCTGAGACCCACGAAATCCATATTAACGCTCCTCCATTTCGATTTCAACACTAGCTACCCACGCACCGGGTACATTCTCGCATAGCGCTGAGAATATTTTCCTTCTCAACCTTGTTGGACGCCCGACTGAGCTTGGTCATTAACGCTTTGCTCTCAGCAATGTAGCGTTCCAGCCTCTCCTGCTTGAGAGCGAGCTCTTCCCGTTGGTTTGAAGTGGCGGCTTTGAGGACGGGTTGCTTAACGGCTTCAATGCTTTCGGCAATAAATGAAACAGCCAGCTCCTCCAAACTATCAAAAGTCAGAAGAGACAATGTAAGTATACCACCAAAATGCTATAATGGGGGAAATGGGCGGACGTTGAGACGATCGGTTTGGTAATGGGTGGTGGGGTGGTACTGCCGTTCGGGACGGGAGGTAGTGTCGGTGTCGAAATAGGAATTGGACTAGAATTGGAAGGGAGAGGGGGAGTGGCGCCCGATAGTGCCTTCTTCTTTTTCTTGCTCTCTATAACAAGACGGCGCAGGTTTTGCTCCCTCAGCAACCTATCATGAGAAGGTTGAGGTTCTAGAGGTGCAGGTGTGCTCTTCGTGGAACTCGAAGTACTCGGAGTGCAGGAAGGTGACACTGTGGAATGATTCTGAGTCATAGCAAGTGCGGCTTTGCTTTGGGCGATGTTGTCTTCGAGTTCTTTTTGACGGGCGAGGAGAGAGCGTCTGGTGAAGCTAGGGGCTACGGGAGGGGTTTGAAAGCTCCGAGGTTCGGAAGGTATACAACGCAGTGACTGGAGATCTACCGAACCAATTGATCCGGGGCTGGACGTATTTATTGGTGGTATTGACACTTGAGCCACTTGTGGAACTGAAAACGAAGGGGTGTCACTAGGAATTGTGGAAGACCTCAAAGCTGGCGCATTGTCCACTATTGTGGCAGAAGCGGAGACTTCCTCGTGGGGCCCTCCGATTGGGTTGGGTCCCGCAGTTGCGTTTGACAAAACGGATGGATGAGGCATAGGCGGGTGAACGCTGACAGGAGACGAGGTGATCATATCCTCTGGAACGTTCGAAGGCGGCGTAACGCATCGAATGGACGGAGGTCTTGAAGATGCGATTGACATGTCATCGGGGTTGCCCACCGCGACTGGATCTGTGTCTGAAATAATGTCAGCGTTCCACTGCACCTCAAAGTCCTGCAGCTGAGCTTCCCCATCTACTGAAGGTCCCATGCCCGTCGGTAGCAAGTTCGCGGATGCCGTGTGGGAGTCATCCATTGCACTGTCACCGCCGTTAGCCTGGCCATGCTGTCTGGTGGGTACATTCTGAGCTTTCAGCAGGCGCTTCTTCTGCTTCCGCGTCAGCGGCTTCACAGCGGATGTATCTTCAATCTCGCCCTCCTCCAGCTCTTCAACACCAGATTTAGAGCCCACCTCTGACTCACGATACCACCATGCCCTAATAGCTTGTCTCCCTTTCCCACGTAACTGTTTACTAGCGAACGCCTTCCTCGCAGCAGCTGCATCGTGAAACTCGATCAAGGCTCTCCCCCTTTTCATATCGACATCTACTTGCACGGGAGCGACCTGGCCGGCGGTACTCGCCCAGTTCGTGACCCACGGGAGGGTGCGATAGCGTTGCGGGATCGAGTCAAGTACGAGCGTGCATGCGGGGTTAGGCTGATTGGGCAAACGTTTGGAGTAGCTGCAACGGGTGCTTTGCGGGTCCGCTTCGGGGCCGCACCCGATGACAAGAGTGGCCTTGGGTTTCTTCATGGAAACCGCCTTGAGCACGGTAAATGGTCCGGAATTTTCGTCCTTGAAACGATGTGGTAGAAAATCGTTCATAGAGATCGATGGCCCTGGCTCAGGTGGGACATTTGGAGCATAGGAAGTCGACGGCGCGTGGTCAGGTTGACCCATGGGTTTGCTAGGAACAGGGCTGAGAAACTCTTGCCAGGGTGCGTATGATGGAGCAACATTTCCAAGCCAATACTGCATTGGCCAAAGTTCCGGCATACCTGGCCCAGTGAATGGGGGACAGTTTGGAAACGAATTGGAGGCACTACCGAAGTGCTGAGTTTCAGGTGCAGGTGGTGGTAGATGGTGAGGAACCGAGGACCCGGAGAGACCTCTCCCAACTGATGCTTGGGAGGAGCCAGGTGCGGATGGGCACTCTGACGCAGTCGTCGACGTTGCGGGCTGCTTACTTGGAGGTGGGGGAGCAGAAACAATCTGTCTCCCCTTCCCTTTCGCAGTCACCGCCTTTTCTGACTTGAATGCCTTCCCAGGTTTAGGTGGTAGAGAGTGAATAGGATTCACGAGCTTAGCTTTGGGAGACGACACCGGTGGTTCTTGCTTGCGTTTTTTGCGTCGCTCTCTGTCCTCGCTTTTTTTCATTGCATCAGCATCAGAGCTCTGGCTATGTTCACAGTTCTGTGGTATCCCTTGGAATCCGATTCCACCATCGTGGCGTTTGCGTTTGAGTGCCCCCAATGATAGAGGCTCGACTGGTCCTGGACGGTTTCCCGGTTAGTGAAAGGAGTCAACGACAAATCTGCTTACCGTCAAGTTGAAGGCCCAAGCCGCAACCTGGTCGAAATCCCATACGCAAGGCCATAGAGTACCCTACTGTTTGTGCGACACTCGAAGAAGTATGCGCGTTGGGCGTGCTGGAATAAGTTGCAGAAAATTCGACATTTTGGCGCGTTACCTCTTTGAGAACGTCGGCCTTAGCTAATACTAATGATGTCGATGAGTCGCTGTCGATCGCGTTTAGCTGGTACTCTACGACAGCTTCGTCCTCATCGTCTGAGATGATGATGGGAGAAGTGATGGACCCAACACCACGCACTACCATCTGGCGGGCGTGATTGAGAAACAGAAGAGAGTAACTTTCTGTGACACGTGGTAAAATGATTTTATAGTATTAACAAAGCACAAATATTCCAGCCCATATGAGTTGTATTCAAAGTCCGATCCGAGTTCCTTGAGTCTAACTACTTTTCGGGGACTGGCAGAACACGATACGGACTCGCGAACGCATCACATTGCTGATGGGACAAGCATTTATACATCCTTTGCAAAGCTAGAAGAGTGACAAGAGATTGACCGAGCGACCAGATAATCACTTTCCTACTTATCTTGACCGTCTTTATCACGTTGTATCAGGCCAACGCCGACAATAACACCGTCTGCAAGGACATCAGCCACCTTGCGGCCTTCTTTTGCCTGATGTTCTGCCTGTTTGATAAACTCTGCTTTCACGGCGTTCGCTCGTGCAGTCTAAAGATATACAACCATGTTCGTAACACCAAAAGGCAACTCCAAGGACCAAAAACACGTACCTCTTTAGTATGATGCAGACATTCTAGGTAGTCTTCAGCCTGTAGCTGGCATTGCTGGGGCGCATCAGCCTGGGCATAACACTACGCATGCTCCTGTCAGTTCGACAAACAACGAGAGAGGACACTTGTGTTACTTTCTGGAATTCTTGCCAGTACGCGAAACACCGCGAGCGGCCTGTATTCGGGTGTCACGAAAACATGAGCATTATTAGTTGTATTTGCGCACCTCCAGTGTAGCTGAAACCTGACTATATACCGCACAACCGTCAGCCAAGAACCGCCAACAAAGCCACCAAGAAATACATACGGCCATGGAATTTGACGAAGAACGACTCGTTGAAGCGAGTGTGACGCGGACGAAAGCGTGTCACGGTCATGTGACAGTCTGTCACGGGCGTATGTGCATAGCCACCGATATTGGTGTTGTCAGAATTCGATCTGGTTCTGCACGACGAACTCCTTCCTTCAGAATTCTACGAACCCAAGACAAACATAAATAAAAAGGCTGTGACAATGACAGATCAAGCGGAGCTGGTATTTGTTAGGAGCTTTATAAAAACTATCGCTGCTCAGCCAGTCACCTTCAACGACGACTACCAAGCTCCCCTCCATCTGTCCCTCAAGAGGGTACCTGTATTGCCCGTGCGTATCCATCAATATCCACCAGACCAATGGCCTCATCGTGAATGTTTCTCTATAGATTGAACTTCCGCCTATTCCAGAACGTAAAGGGGAGCTGTTGACGCCAGCAGGTAGGCCAGATCATCACGCACTTACGACGTGTATTTTAACCGGCAAATAATCGAAGTCGCCGTAATTAACATTACGTTCAAATCCTTGAAACCACCACAGTCTTTCACTCTTGCAGTGCAATTCACTGATACCATATCCGACATTAAATCCCAGCTTGCACTCCAGCCGCGTGCACCACCTGCAGACGCCCAGCGACTCTTACTCAAAGGAAAAGCCCTCGTAGACACTAAACTCCTCAAGGAGTACGACGTAAAGGACGGCGATACTATAAATTTGATGGCCAAACCTGGTTTTGATTGGGATCCTACCAAGACTTCGTTCCCTGCATCTTCATCGGAGGAAGGGATGAAACCTTCTCTAGCCTCAACGTCCGAACCCCCTCCGCGACTCACCGCGGGGCACAGACATACACGAACGCCTTCTATTGTTTTGTCCCCTTCCCCATCCATCGTGTCGCTGGAACCCGAAGGCAAGCCTCAGGATATCACACTCACCCTAGATACCTCGACCATACCGACGGCTTCGTTGTCCCCGGCGACGCGGTCAACATACCAAACCACTGTCTCTGAACCTGGCTTCTGGGATCGACTACTTTCATTCTTACGGTAAATACTCACAGTTGGCATCCAGACATTAGGATGCTCAATACTGTTATAGAACGGAGTTCAGCAACGAAAATGATGCACTGATCGTATTCGAAGACTTCCTCCGTGCGAGCAAGGGTGGGATGACTGCGAGTGAGATTGCGAAAATTCGTGACTATGTGGGCATTGTGGGCATGGCTGGCACTTAGACAAAGAGAGCACCCCTACGCACATGGTTTGCTGCGGTTGCGAGGTTAGTTCACGACGTTCCAGGCTGAGGGATATGGATCCACTTTTGCAGGCACTTAGACTGAGGATTACTGTAGAACATTTGTCATCACTAGTAGCGAGTACAAAAGCTGACTCAAGGATCTGTATCAGCAGTTGCAAAGAGGTGGAGGGGAATTTTCTTTCTGGTATGGTCGCTCATGTCCACCTTGAAAATGAAAATCCGGGTTTTCGAGGGCCCCTAATTGCAGTTTGTTCCGCATTCTTCCAGCCTAGCTGAGCGCTCAACGTTCAACATCCACCATGACTTCCGCTCAAGATACGTCGCCCCAGTCTGACATTGGCAAAATGAAACTCGAATCCGACGGATCGTTCAAGAGGGCAGCCTCTGCTTTCAGAGACTGGATCCAGAAGGATGGCGAATTCGCGGCCGAAAAGGGTTTGTTGGGGATTACATAGATCGATAGTACTATATGTAAAGGCTGAACCTGTACTTTCCAGACAGATATCATCTCTACGTCTCGTACTCGTGTCGTGAGTCTCCACGACCTGTACCTCGTGTCACCAGGCGTGCCTGTCTTACGACTTTCCTTTCAGCATGGGCAACACGCACGCTCATCACCCGGAAATTGAAAGGCCTGGAAGACATCATCCGTGAGTCTGCTTATGCTAAGTTATACTTTCAATATCCGTGCGATATGCTGACCTCCAGTTCTCATGTAACAGCTGTCACCGTCGTATCTCCCCACATGGGTGAAAACGGATGGCCTTTTGCCAACGTCGATCCCTATCCTGGGGCTGATGTTGATCCACTGTTCGACTCTCAACATGTCAAGGACCTTTACTACAAAGCGGATCCAAACTATGGAGGGAGGTATGACATTCCCCTATCATGGCTGTGATGTAGCAAGAACCTAAATCGCCCCCTTTCTCCAAGGTTCACCGTCCCCGTTCTCTGGGACAAGAAGAAAAACACGGTAGTCAACAATGAGAGTTCGGAAATCATCCGCATGTTCAACACAGCCTTCAATGACATGATACCCCCCGAGAAGGCTTCCGTTGACATCTACCCAGAAGCGCATCGCCAAGAGATCGACTCGATCAATGAGTGGGTTTACGACACGGTGAACAGTACGCGTGTTTTGCTTTGTTTTCTTTCCGTCGAAAATTACAGCTGAGTGCGAGTAATCGATGATAGATGGTGTGTACAAGACTGGCTTCGCAGGTTCTCAGGACGCATATGAGAAGGCGGTGTACCCCTTATTTGACAGTCTGGACCGCCTCGAGAAGATGCTTACCGGAAAAGACTATCTTGTTGGTGACAAACTCACAGAGGCAGATATCAGGCTGTTCGTCACGATAGTGAGGATATTCAATCGTTTCGCCGATCGAAGCTAATAGTGCCTGACAGATCCGTTTCGATCCTGTTTATGTCGGACACTTCAAATGTAACCTGCGAACCATCAGAAATGGGTACCCTGCCCTACACTTGTAAGATGCTCGGTCAATGAGATGAACTCTGCCAGATAATTAACCCTCGGAACTTCGTAGATGGATGAGGAAATTGTACTGGAGCAACGATGCTTTCCAGTCGACCACCAACTTTCAACATATCAAAGTCCACTATTATTGGTCTCAGACCAAGGTTGGCTCCACCCGAAGAGATTTTTGACTGCGGGACTCATTCTAGCATAGGTTAATCCGACAAGAGTAGTTGCCGTGGGTCCGACTCCCGACATCGAGCCTCTTTAACTGTCGCAATGTGCCAATCGCACAGTAACGGAATTACGAACAGAACGGAATACGTGTCACCCTGTACCACCACGTCAAAGACAACTGAATGTAACATTTTGAAGTTCAACAAAAGCTGTCAATAAAACCCAGACAACAACTTGGCAGTCCACGCGAATGAGGGGAAAGGGTGCGGTGTGAAGAATCCAGCACAGTGCACAAGTGAGGTGACTAAGAAAATCAGAGTAAAGAAGTGCAGAAGAGAAAATTCATCAAAGAACAACAAGAGCACCGATAGAGGATCCTACTACAACGGCGAAGATTGTGAGCATCAATTTCTCCCAGCCAATAAGCGGTGCGGTGGGGGCAGCGGCGCCTGATGACCCCACGCTTGCTGCCCCTCCCTGAGGGCGAGCACATTGTGAACCAATCTGCGTTTGAGGATTGGAGGAGGGAGCTGAAGAAGAAGAAGCTGCAGACATGGCTTCAGCAGAGGACGACGAAGAATGGGAGTGGAAAAAAGACTGGGAAGTGAGAACTCTGATGGTTTGAGATGTAAAGGAGGGTGACAGTGACGGTGCTTGGTCAGAAGAGGGCGGGTGCAAGGGGGATGAATATGTGACGGTTGACGGTTGTGGCTGTGAAGATGGAGAAACGAGGGGAGAATTTGCAGAGGACGAGTGTGGGAAAGATGAAAGTGGTAGAGGCGACGATGAAGGCAACAAGGAAGAGTGACTAAAAGACGAGTGCAGACTCGAAGAATACGAAGGATGGCTGGATGAATAGCGGGAGAACGAGAGTTGCGAAGATGAAGGTAGACCAGGCTCCGCAGATGGCGCACTTGAATGTGAATGCGAACGTGAGTGTGAGTGTGAGTGTAAAATGGACGGCGGGAGGGTGCTTGGTGCTTGAGCGGTAGAATTTAAAAGAGAGGGCGAAGTTGGACTCGAAGATGGGGACAAGAGAAAAGTGATTGTGGTAGCCGTGTAAGGTGTTGGAGCGGGGGGCGTGAAGTGCCGACTATGTCTATTTGTTCCGGAGTGCCAATGAGAACGTACAGTAATAGGTGTTGATTCATTGGAATTGTCTGTGGATGTGACATCTCTTTCGAGAATGACTTGTTCATTGCTGATAGTACTGTGGGTTGTACAACTTGAGGAAGAAGGGATGGAGATGGGGTGAGGCTCGGGAGTCGCCGAAGCTCCTTGATAGAACGTTGAAGTTCCATGAACTCCTATCGGCTGTGGATCAAAAGTCAGTCACAGTGTATGCTTGACTGAGGATAAAATAAACCTCTGCGGAATCCCCAAGACAGTTTTCGAAAACACCCACGTCGTAATTCCCAGGCATATTCCACTCGCACCCCACGACACCGTCGATGTATTGACACATAGTAGACGTGGTTGCAGAAGGTTTGCATGCCCGAAAGCAAAACTGGTTGTATGACACGAAACTCTGACAGACCTTGTGAGAATAATGTATAGGAATCGGCGACGATTTTTACCGTCCACTCGTGTATTTGTTCCAGTTGGCCGAATGCACTCGAGAAGACAAGTCCGCTAACCTGGTTACCTTGACCGTTCGCGCCATGCGGACCAAGCTTTCCGCCTGCGTCGCCAGCAGGTATATTGATGTTGGTTAAGTTGCCAACGCCTAGAACGTTCCGTTTAACCACCCGTTGCGCGTCCGAGGTCCGACAGTCTACCTGTAATTTGGACGTAGTCAGGGGTGACCACGAGGTGTGCCCCAGTAATGGTTCCGTCTGGGATGAGGCGTGTTCCATGTCCGCTCTATAAGATAATTGATTAGCCTTTGTTGCTAAATATATTCTCCGCAATATACCTTCATGCACCATGGCACTTCAATTTGCTGCAGGGTTGATGCGTGTTCACGTCGGCTTAACTCCCTTCACGATAATGCATGCACTGACCTCCGTATTCCCGATGGCCCAGTTAAGACCGGCCAGCGGAGGTCCCCATAGGCAAAAGTCCTGCACAGTATTCACTAGCCATCATCAGCCAACGTTATGCGAGATATTGAGCAGTAGCATAGCCCACGAAAATGGACAGCGTACGAAAGGCGTTATAACACTCGGAGGTTTGATTGTAGCCAGTACCACACTGACTGTACCCTGACTGGCGCTGTCCCGCATGATAGGGAACGTCCAGAGGGGTGCATGTTGCAGTAAAAGTTGCGCTACCTGCGAAAGTGGAGGAAGCCCCTGAGATGAGGCTGGCAAGAGCAAATAGACTAGTCTGAGCCATCTCTGTCTCTGTACTCAGGGCGATGGCGCCTCGAGGCGGTCGAACTTGGAGGAAAAGACAACAGATGGCTGAACCATATCCGCAAGTTTATAGCCACCACCAAGCACGGACCCCATCACCCAAACATATAAGCAGACAGCCTGGTGCGGACTGGCAGGCCAGGACTCGCCGCCCATCCCGTCACCAGGCCCCGTCATAGCTAGATCAAGCGCCGTTTCCGCCATCTATACCTACACCGTTATCTCGGCGATGATTGACACGAGGTGGTGGGCCATGAGCGCAACCTTACATGACATGAAAAGTCACTGTCAAACATCCTGAAATAATGACTTCGAAACGCTGCAACCTGCATCATGGCCCTCGGACTCGGAGTCCTCGCTGGTTCGGCGTGTTTGGTGGTACCGCGACAGGAGGGTTTTGAAGTACCCAGATATCCGTCTACCCGTCACGGTGATTGTCGGAGAAAGGTGCGAAACGCGACCAGTTCAGTACAGGCTTGAGGCTACGCACATAGCCTTCAGTCATTATTGAGTCGCCCTTGTGGTAGACTTTCCCGACAGCTGGCCCGGGTCTGAAACAATTTCAATGTGAGTTCAACATTGAGCCCTGAGATCAAGTTAGCGTACGTTCCTCCAGAATAGCTACTACAAGTACAGCTCAGGTAAAGCGTGTGCAATCCCCGTGGACTGCATCTTAATATGTCGTAAAGTATCACTGCATTTTGTGTACAATGAATGTGTATACTAGTCCGCCACGGTTTGGTCACGGTAGCACAATGTAAGTTCGTGGTAAGATCGGACACGCCAGACCCGATGCAACACAGGGCTCTGTGCCGCCCATTCATCATGCGTTCGCGAACTTCGAAGTCAATGGCTAGTGTTGGAAGTACCCCCAAGCCCCGCAATCAACACGCGCAAATGGCATGGTGCGTGTCACTGCTGTTTGCCAGTGATTCATTGGCGTCTATCGTCCTTCTTCCATTGCTTAGCTGTGGAGTTCTTTAGAACAATCAATATTCACAGGATGAACACCAGAGGCAGTACACCCAGGTCATGTTTATTGAATTTGAGCCGTCCATCCTCAATTCTTCCTTTGCTTTGCGACTATGACTCCGATCCATCAACTCTTAGCTCGTTTCTTGAAATTCATCAGCAAATGGTTCGCTCCCGTCAAGACTGGTCGTTTGATAGGGCTCTTGTTTCGCCTGCTAGCATCACTTCGTAGCAGGCTTCAGAGAAAGCAGACGAACTTCAATCAGTGCAATGATTGCTTGCCTTGTCCTTGTCCTTGTCGTTCAGATGACATTGCCTGTTACTCCTCCATGGCCCTTCCTAGCAACCTCGCGACGGAAACGAATATCTCCGAGGCGCCAGACGTGAGCTGGCGACATGCAAACGCAAAGGTGTGGTGCCTACTGATCATGTCCCACTTAGAAGGATCTGTCCGAGGATGCAGCAAACCCTCAACCGCGTGCACCAACAAACGAAAGACATCAAGGAGGCAATACCAATCATTTGTCTGCCCAGTCGGTCTGCGACAAGCTAACCACGGATCCCTTTCCTCGTCACAACTCGAGCTCGAGCTCCCTATCTCCAAATCCTACCCTTGCAACCTCGCCTAACCCTGAAACCGCGAGGCCTCTGTGGAGCTTTCCTGGCTCGTTACAACCCAGCATCTCTGCAACCTCATTGGGTTGCAATAGGTCCCTCCGTGGGAGTGCTGCATCGCTCGTTAGCAAGGGATCGACCAGAAACTGTGACCTGTACCCGGCGTTAGAAGAAGGACAGAAATCTCACATACATCTCATTCCTCTCCCATTACAACCAAATGGTGGCTGCACACCTGAAACAGCATCGCCTACACATGACGCCTTCCCGCCGGCGTCCGCCGAAATCCTCGGCGATACATCAAGTATGGAAAACAGGCAGACATTTGCCCTAACATTTCCATCTGCGCTCAAGCGATACCAGCGGTCGGACCAGAAACAATATATGAGGTGAGTGATAATATTTTTGATGTTTCTAGTTCGTTAAAATGCCATCCAGAGACCCATGTATGCAGGATTTGCCCATCAAGCCATTGACACTCGAGTATCCGGAAGTCGAGTTAGTCAGCCTTGGTTAAATGTAGATTCTAACTGACGTTTCGGTGATGGTTCTTAGTAGCGAGTTGGTACCTCCTGGATGGTCGAAACACATTCATCCAGAAGGCACGCCCTACTATTTGCGTGGCGCCAGTACTGACGGCAGTACAAGTGTAAGTCCCCAGATGAGAAAGTGATAGTGACTCACGATAGGAACAGAAGACATATACCGAACTCAACATCTGCAATTCACTCATTAGAGCCGATATCGAGTGGTTCGGAGATTTCTTGTGGAGCGAACTGACTGAACAAGATTTGAGTCAGTTGGAACTCGTGGTAGAGCTTCGTCATCATGTCAAAGAGGAACCAATTGTGGTGTGCCAGTACTATTTTGTGAACCACACCAAGCGGAGCTTGTTCTGGCTGGATGAATATGAAAACCCCGCCTTTCTGGCAGATTGCAAAGGTGTTAACTCTCTCTCACATCAAAGTAAGCCCTACTTTGTCATTCATGTCCAATAAAATGATCGCGGATCAGAGTATGGCGTAGAAGCCGAGTACTGGTACTGTGCAGATTTTGTGAGTCGCCCAAGGCATAACTTTGGCATAACTTCTACGCTATTTCCTCACACTCTTTTAATCCCACCCAGGTGAAGTGAAGTAAAAATACTGAAAACGCTTGTTAGGCTACATTGGGACCACTTCCCAACATGTTGCGTGGTGACTGAAGAGCTAGTGAAGCAGCTGAGATACTCAATACTTTACTCGACCCTTGGTCTGGTAACAGATTGAATTCATCTTTATGATACTAATCCATCGCTCAAGGTCAATTGACGGAGACTCGTTCCGTGGGCGGCTTCACTGTGACGAACACAGTCGAGTCAACGTTAGACCAACTCAAAAACTACATCTCCTTAGTGAATGATATCGATGGTACGGCGTCTTTTTGGGAATCGATGCATCGCAATAATTACCCTCACACAGCGAGTGACACAACCCACCATGACCACTCTGCGGTTATCATAGGTACCTGCCTGCCTCATGTTCAGAGATATCTCTAACTTGCGGTTTCAAGGCCGGATCATGCATTACTTTAGTGAGGCATCCAGCTCATGGTACTTCCGCCCTGGCTTAGTATCTAACCATTGGCAGGTAAGAATAAGTATGTCAACTTTCATGGACAAGATTGCGTTCGGCTGCATGATGACCAATCTATCCATGGCTGGAGATATGAGCCATCATGGCTCATGGTACTCATGGCTCCGGTTCTTTTCATGGCCCCCATGACGAATAGTCGAAGTCTGCATAAGTTATATGTGGACCAACTTGTGAGAATGGACAAATGGACGGCTTTTGTGAACGACTTTACCTTTCAGTTGGAAAATACAAACCTGCTGGTGCGTGATTTTGAGCCCCATGGTGTCGGAGAACTTACATTATTACAGGCAACTGTGCTGTTGACGACTAACGTCGGGTTTCTCGCTATCCAGTCTGTTGATAGTTACACCAGCAGGTCTCTGCGGCAACTGTTCTCGTATTTGTCGATTATCTCCAGCCTAGCTAGTATCGTGCTTGGGTTGATCTTCATTGAACGTAGCCGACATGACCATTCGAATGATGTTTCCAAGGCTGTGAGTATCTAAATGCTCAACTTGAAATACAATGCCAATAATCATTTCCCGTAGGCTAAATTTCTGGGGCGCTTTCATCACGCGGAGCACGGCCTCGAGACCCTTGCTTTCATATTCAGTCTGCCTTATGCCTACCTGATGTGGGGGTGAGTCTCCGAACTTGAATGCTATGGAGCTTATTCTTGACGTCGCTACGTCAGTATGGTGTTTTTCTTCATTGCGTTTTTAGCTGAATGCTACAATGTTGGCAACGACACCCTGAGGGAATGCACCGGCGGAGCCATGATCTTCCTTTGCATTCCTGCAGCGCTGTCGACGTGGGCGTCTCGGACGCAAAGGCACTACTGGTGGTGGCAAGCTGACAAGCTCCAGCCAGTGCTTGAAAAGAGCGAGGTTTTGCCGAAGAGATCGTTCTCTATCAAGGCGTTCGTTGCTGCGTGGGGAAAGGAAGCGCCATCTAATGAGGCTAGAGAGATGTCCGCCCTTGGTAACGGGTCGACAGCAGACGTGGAGAACCAGAATACAGGGGCGAATACTATTGTGCCGAACATTAATGTCCGTAAACCGACAGGAGCATGATACCTGCACCGATGATATCGTCACATCGCCACTATGGTAAACCATCCATGTGTTGACTCCCTATTTCCAGCTATGCAGTCATTTGAACGGTTAAGCCAAGCACTGTACTCTTGCCAACTCTAGATGGAGGCAAGTAGACGTGGCTTGAGAGAATACTTATCATGATGACAGTTGCTACCAAGTGGGCACTTGATTGCGCGGGCCAAGGATACCCCGTTCGTGATTACGAGAAGTCAGGGTAGCGTGTCAGCACGAGGCAACTTCCAGCTGCGACTTATGTGACGCTGGGCAGGCTGTGGCCCGGGTTAGTTCGATATTCGGGTTCAAGGTGGTACTTGTAGTAGTAGTAGTAGACAAGGTGCACGCCGCACGGTTGTGGCATCCAAGCCTTGGAACTTTCATCGGGGCATGAA
The DNA here is from genome assembly GCA_014904945.1 of Gyrodon lividus. Classification (NCBI taxonomy): domain Eukaryota; kingdom Fungi; phylum Basidiomycota; class Agaricomycetes; order Boletales; family Gyrodontaceae; genus Gyrodon; species Gyrodon lividus. Next base: position 1,015,270 of record MU127423.1, read on the forward strand.
CAAATCAAGTAAATCAGATTGTATGACTACGAACTTGAACTTGCGCAACGCAAGATCCGGCGGGAGGTATAAAATACACCTTGACACAGATATTCCAACTGTCCCTCATTCAGCCCATCTCAGTACTCTGAGGCTGTCGCATCATGAACGCTTCCATGTTGACATTGAATCCGCTTCAAGTTGTGACCAACGGCCTTAGGCCATCAACCGTGTTAGCCCTGCTGCCGACAGCGGTTGTCCTGGCCCACATCATTCCTTACCTAGTAGATCCGTTCAAACAACGTCGCATTCCCGGACCTCTTCTGGCCAAATTTTCAGATATTTGGCTCGGATGGATTGCCAGCCAAGGTCACCGTTCCGACGTCGTCCACGAACTTCACAAGAAACACGGTACGAGTCCGGCTCGTGGGTCTGAGTCCACGTATCAATGACATATCAATCCTCAAGGTACCTTTGTGCGACTGGCGCCTAACCATGTGTCTATTGCAGACCCGGAGGCTCTGCAGATTGTCTACGCCCATGGGAACGGCAGCCTCAAATCCAACTTTTATGACGCATTTGTGTCTATCCATCGTGGACTGTTTAGCACCAGAGACCGTGCTGACCATGCGCGTAAGAGGAAAATCGTGTCACATATCTTCTCCCAGAAGAATGTATTGGAATTCGAGCCTGTTGCTCGGTTATACGTCGCCCAACTCTTGAAGCAATGGGACCAACTATATGATGCTGCAGTCAAAGGACAGTCCGGTGACAGAGGCGAAGGAGGTTGGTTTGGTCGAAATGGCCGTCTTTGGTTAGATTGTTTGCCGTGTATGTTCCATAGGTTCAGCGAGATCGTTGTATTGACAACTTGACAGGGTACAATTACCTCGCCTTTGACATCATCGGTACTTCCCTCCATTCGGAGCCAGAGACATATTCTAATGAGTCATTCTATAGGTGATCTTGCCTTCGGATCCCCTTTCGGGATGGTTTTAAACGCACAAGACTCCGCCCCGGTTGCTGTATCCCAAAAGGATGCGATGAAGTCGTATGGAACTGAGAAGGAGTACGAGGTCGTCAAAATTCCTGCAGTTCAGATTCTCAACGACCGCGGCGAGTTCTCTGCCTCCATGGGAGTTCTCCCGCCTTCTTGGAGACCTTACGTTCGACTGCTTCCTTGGTATCGTAAAGGTGGACAGGCGGTTAAGAACTTGGCAGGGTTGGCGGTTGCCGCTGTCGCAAAGCGCTTAACGACACCCACGGATCGTGTAGACCTCCTCAGTAAACTTCAACAAGGTCGAGATGACGAAGGCAACCTTATGGGTAGAGAGGAGCTGACTGCTGAAGCCCTGACTCAGCTGATCGCTGGGTCTGATACCACTTCCAAGTAAGCAAAAGCAAAAAGAAAGAAAAAATCGTTTGACTGATATTCTTGTTAGCTCCTCTTGTGCAATCACGTATTATCTTGCTCGGCACCCCGATGTACAAGAGAAACTGCAGAAGGAACTTGACGAAGCACTGGGCGCTGCAGATGAATATGTCTCTACCTATGAGCAAGTCAAACGACTTCCGTACCTAGAAGCAGTCGTCGACGAAGCTCTACGGATGCATTCTACCTCCTCCGTTGGCCTCCCTCGCGTCGCTCCTGAAGGTGGTCTAACAGTCAATGGCATTCACTTCCCTCAGGGTGCCATTCTCAGTGTACCAACATACACCATACACCGAGACCAGAAGGCTTGGGGAGACGACGCGGACGTGTTCCGTCCTGAAAGGTGGTTCGAGCGTGATCACGCAACGATGCAAAAAGCATTTAACCCATTCTCGTTCGGACCTCGGTAAGCTTACTCGGAAATGATTAAGCAATAATTTACCAAGAGACACCTACTCAGAGCCTGCGTGGGTCGTAATCTTGCCTCCATGGAACTGCTGATTATCATCTCCTCGATTCTACGACGCTACCATTTTGTGCTCGCTGAGCCCGACAAACCGGTACGTGCTCACACTGATTCGCATGATTTCTCACAGTAACCGCCTTTTGTTCAGCTCGACACCCGAGAAGGCTTCCTCCGAAAGCCGGTTGAGTGCCGTGTGGGAATCAAGCGTAGACAGGTCTAAAGGTTTGAGGTGTTTGTGTGGCCCGTGTCAATTATGCTTTTTATTATGATTCCGTTACGCGTACCTCGCTCACTGTACACTACTGATCTGTGTTTTTCGCCATGAATATAAACCATGCATCCGCGGTGGCTCGACCTGAACCGACTTTATGACCCTGGTTAGCCTATTTTTGCTCCGTCAGCCTATTCTTATTACCCTACGATGTGGTACTCATCGCCAACGGGAAACCAGCTTTGTCTCATAGACGACTGCATTTCCTCTCAGGATCTCACTGCCGTGATACTCGCTGTGGGATTGTCACTAAGGTGGTAGGGATGCAAGAACGTGGTCGGTTATATAACTGACACTTGCGGTTGAGCACATACTAATAAGCTGCCTCAAGGCTCCGTGCCAGTGCAGTTGAGCTAAGCACTCCGTGGTGGCCATGCAAAGGGCTCCAACATGGCCACGACCAGTCAAGCATACAACCCGTTGACACCGACAAGCACGCTGGACTCCAGTCCTTCTTCTACACCTACTGACAATGGAAGCGATCCCAATGACGTCGACATTTTCTCTTTGAGCGGATCCCCACCGCTTATCGTCGCTTTGCTCGCCATCGGGTTGTTCACAGTGGCGATGCTTACTGTTTTTGTTCGGAGAAGAATATCACAGACACACGGGTTGGTGATCCAACCCCTGATAATCAATCATATTAGGCGAAAATCCATCGTGCTTGGTGCAAAGCCAGTGCTTTGGGACATGTGGGCGAGGTCTGCGGGGAGTTCTGATAGTGGGGAGACGGGGTGGGACAACATCATGGTGGGATTTCATATGATTTCAGGCGGATGACGGACCTGAGCTGATTGGTCCCTTGCGTTCCCGATGCAGCCTTTTGCGGCTGTCCTGACTTCTCCTGTGCAACCAATCGTACCTCCGCACATCAGACCTATACATTCAAACGGTCACAGTCCCTCGTGCGCGTTGAGAGACCTAATGTCAGCTGTCAGGGGGTTCTATTCACCTGTTCTCCCGCCGCCGCCAGCAGTGCCTGATGAGGAAGAGGCGGTCAAACTACCTTCACTGGATGAGTCCTTATGGGAAGAGGGGTCATCACTGCAGATCTCTGTGGTTATTGCGATGCCTGCACGGAGGGTAGTTCGCAGCGAGATGTCGGAAAGAGATACGCGTTTGGAGGAAGCCGAGCTGAGAGAGTTCTGCATCGGCACAAAGGAGGTATCTTGGATTGACGGAGGATGATATCATTATGCCGGAATGCAGATTAGTGCAGCCAAGTATCTATCCATTTTGACATTTGTAGCGCAGTTCACTGGCAAGTATGTAGCTGTGACATTACCGGACAATCAGTCACCAGTCAACGATTGACAAGAGACTTTGATGATCCCAAACGCTATGAATCCTTGAGGCTCTGCCCGTCTGGTGGGATGCACAGTCATCTTATCATAGCGCGAGCCTGGAAAACAACCACTTGGCTCAGGTATTGAACATGGACTGGTGTAGTGTCACTGCCTCGGGGGCGGTTCCAGGCACTTTGTACGATCGAGCGCTCGCTATTGTGGTCCCTTGCGAGGTAGCCCGACGCATTGTCTTGGACACACGAGTTTGAGGGGATGTGAAGCTTCCAGGAGATATGTCATCAGAACTTTCTGCGACAGAAATCGTTGAAATGAAATTCTCAGCATCCAGATGCCGAGAGACTGATTCGTTATGTACTGTAGGTCGTGATCTGTATACAAATTCGTAAATCCTAGTAGACTAAAGCGCAGGGCAGATTCATACAACTAATGGATGCAGGATGGATGCAGAATGTACGATGTGAGGGCAATGATTTAAACGATGGAGGCTGTGAGCCAATGACCGTTCCAAGAACGTAGCCTGAGTAAACCTTTAAAGGCGCTAGCATAGCTGTGCAATTATATCTATATCACAATCGTGGGCAATGCTCTGCAATGCTGCCATGGAATAAATATCATCGCGTATGTCAAACACGACAAATAACAGGGCGCAGAACCGCACCAGCGGACTGCAGGATCGAATCCATGGATCATAAACTCCTGAGTCTGATGAGGGGTGGAATGACAGTGATGGTGATGCAACGATATGATGGCATGGGAGGCCGCCAATTAAATGTCACGGTGGCGAGCACTGAAATCCCTTGACAGGGTCAAGACGACTTCCCACCGGTTGTTCCTGAACACCAGGGACGTCAGACCCGCAAATGTGGTCGTGTTGAGCAAGCAATCCATGCGACGCACACCGCCGTTGCGGGCCCGCTCAAAGCTGCGGGACGCCTCACACCGCGCGTAGAATACGGCTTCGGTGCGTGTACGCTGCCTCAGCGACATACACTCCCACTCTGGGATGGTGAGCGGTGCGTGGAGCTCTGCGTGTATCACAGTGAGGACATCCTCTACTGTCACCCCGGTTGGGTTGTAGGCTGCAACAACCCAGTGCTCCGAGAGGAGGCCTGAAGTTATGTGAAGACTGGTAACGGCAGGGACTGCCGCCAACTGAGACAGCTGGATGCGTGAAATAGCTTCACCAGATACACTAGCTCCGTGACGAGGTACACGTCGGATGTCCCATTGGAGACGAATTGGTGAGAAGTATCGGTCCCCAGCAGGGATGGAGGTGAGAAGAGGATTAAGTCTCGAGTGATGGTATTCCATCGTGCTGTGGAATGTAAGTTGAGTGCTGGTGGATTCAATCAGTGGGAAAAAGAGGAATGTCATCTAGAGCGACATTTATACGTGTATGGCCCACTGAATTGACAACTCGTTCGGACGGTTCCGAGGCGCGATTCATAAGAACCATTTCACTGAGCGACTCCTGCCTAAAGAGTGTCGCACTATTTGAAAGTGTAGCTGAAAACGCGACGCGTCAGTCGCCCCAAAGTGGACTTAATGCCCGCCACTTGAAAAAAAGACTTTCCAGCGTCATACATCTCTCGTTATGAGCACATAAATGGTGGAGCGTGCCCGTGGTAATGGTGGCCTTGATTGCACGAGTTCTGCTTATGGAAAAGCGGGTCGTACTTGCTGTATAGCATGCGCCGCATTGAAAGGTACGGAGTGGGAATATGAGAGCAATGTTAAGGATGCCACTGATAGGAATGTCCAGAGAACATCAAATCATGTAACTCGACTCAATCCGGAATACCGCCTCGTGTTTGATGGTGGAGTGGTAGGAGGACGATGGCGGGAGAAATGTGAAGGCAATGTAGGAAGGAGAGGGAATAGGAGAGGGCAATGCAAGACATCAAGATTTGACTGTTTGATTAGCGCCAAGGATGAAACCTAAAATAGAAATCCAGCTTCAGTGTACTCCGCCTGTTTGCTTAACGTGGGCCCGCATACAGAGTCGTGGAGGAGGCTTGTGACGAAGGCAGTTCCTAGTACACGCTGGACATCGAGTTGCCTAGAAAGGACGCTCCCCAGGCATCATCGTCCCTATACAGCCAGGCGTGTTTGCAAGTTCATGGCGACATGAAAGGAGACGACATCCCGTGTATCAGCTAATGCGATCACGTAAAAATGAATCGGGCGGCTACGTGGGCGGTGGTGGTGTCAGGACCTACTCAATCGGTGCGTACCGCTTCATGACAATCATTACAAGGTCGGCAGCCGTTTTCTTGATTAAGCAGCTAATAACACCCCTGGCGCTACACGATCACAGCTAGGTGATGAAAGTCCCAGAAAACGACAAAGAAAAAGAACTACAACAGTTAGTATACCTGAACAGTCAGTAGAAATTGAAAAACCAGATACGTCCTGCATAAAGTGGTGTGGGACTACGAGGGACCAGAGTCATGGTACAGCAAGTCCGTTGTCCCAAACGCTATTTCATGGAGCCCCGCGTGATTCTTTTGTCCTCCTTCCGTCATTTGCGACCAGTGCGGAGGGTGAGGCATGGATATTAGTACCGAAACTCGAACGTCCGATCCGTGAGCAGGGGATCCCATATCGGATGTAAAGGCAGAACAGGGTTGCAAAAGCAATGGGGGCGACGGCCGATGGAAAAGATAGATGATTTCACGAGGTATGCGTCGTAATAGATGGCGTCTCCAGAATGACATAACCGGCGCTGCCTCGGCAGCCTTTGATGGGTTTGCTGGACTACATTCCTCAGCTGCCAGCGGCTATTGATAACCTTATAAGCTGCGACAACGGTTCTCAAAAGAAAAGATTGCTTACTTTTGCTTCAACCCACAGAGGCGGCTGCTTATTGAAGACGACCCAGACGTCCCACATCTGGGGTCGCTCCAGCGTCTGCGCGGTTGAAGCTACACCTATGGTCAACATGGCATCGATGGCACGGCGTCGAACGACGAGGCGGTGCCAGATGATGCCGCACATCATGAAGACAGCAAAAAGTGTTAGCACACTGACAAGGAACCCGAAGAGCAACGACGAGGAATGGACGAGTCCTTCGGTCGTTGATGATGTGTCCGTCGATGAGGGTGACGGCAGCGTCGACATCGAAACAGCGAGGGACTGCGTGGTGGACATATTTCCGTGCAACGACTAGAAAAGCATTTCCCTGGCGGAAATCTTGTCCTGACCTATTGCCTTGCTGATACGTTTGTGTTATCAATTGTCCTTTCCACAATCCTCAATGGTCAGTCCTGGCGAGGGTGGCAGTGCGAAGACGACGTGATGACAAATGGTAGTTTATTTATTATTTATTATTTCGTAAATCATTTTCACATTTATTTACATATTTTTTGTCTTTTTCAGGCGAGTTGGCCACGTGACTTTTTGACAAAAACATCTCACCTCCGCTTGACCATATCTCCTCAACAGTTCACCGGAATTCGATGTAACAACCCCGAAATCCCGAGGGCTGAAATGCAGATAAGTTGAAAATTTGTTTTTTTTCCAACCGGTCAACACGGAATGAATTTTCTGCACTCATCGGAGTAGAATGGTACCGTTTGCATCAAATTCCAGTGAGGCGTTGAGCAGACAGAGTCGAGGGAAGATGCAAGGTGTTTTGGGGTTAAAAAGTCATGTGGACAACTTGCCTGAAGACCATAACACCCCGTGTCAGATCGCAACCCCTCTAGTTTTCTTGTTTCCGGACGCTCAGCGGAACGTCCGGGTCAACTTCGGGGCGTTGTTGGTGAGCTCTCTGAAGTTAAAATACGATACACATGGCCACTGTTGGTAATCGTACACGTTGTGAAGTAGAATAATTCAAGCGCAGTGAATTCCTGGCAAAGTGTATCACCAGCCGCCATCTACGCGACGTGCATCAGCCAATGTCACGGCTGATGCAGATTCTGTCTTACCGTGGTGACTCGCTGCCGTCGCTCGCTTACTCCTCCTCACGTCTTCCATAAGACCCATGGTATGTCTGTCCAGCATCTCGACATACGGTTTTAAGCTCGTCTTTTCCCAATCCGCACCTTCACCCGCGCTGTCCAGTTCACTCAACAACTGAGCAACTGTTGGAATTGCACGTGGATCAAATAGGTCGACATCTGCTGGATCTACAGGAACGCACACACGCCCTGTTTTGGGGTGTACACAGAAAGGGGCCTTGAGCAAGTGATTTCGGTGTTTTGAAACCTCGGCATCTAGACGAGGATAACTATACTGTAGGATAACATCTTCTAGTGCGCCGTAGAGACGGGTCTGAAGGCGGCGAACCCCTTCAGATTTGCAAAGAAGGGAATCAGACTAGGCACTCGACTTACATATTCACTGCCCTTGGTCTTGTTGATGAGCGCTTTGAGTTCATTCCACTTCTGGGTTGAAGAACGACTGGGGTCGTTCGCCCATTCGTTACGAAGACCATCGAGAATGGGGTGGTCGGGGATTAGCTGAAGAAGTGCCTCCCAACCTTGCTGAGAGCGAAAACAATCCTGGTCATCCAGGACAAGCGGATTGAATATTGTACGGAGGACAGTCAAAGCACCCCACAGCGATGGAGGGAGGGTCTTGTTGCTAGTCCGGACGTTGACCTTTTTGACCATCTCCTTGCCGCCTTCGACCACTGTGAGAGCGTTCACGATGGCTTTTCGTTGGTCATCGGTGAGATCCATGGCCTCCGGGTCGCTTATCCACAAGTGTATACCTCTCCGACCTGAGTAGACCCATAAAAGATGTCGGAAACCAAATTGGTCGACAAGGGAAGCGTGGAGGACTTTGACCGCTGCTGCGATGAAGCCCCAACACCGAGAACATATGTCCGCAGCGAAGCAACAGGTTCGTACACCATCATAATCGGTCATATCAATATCAAATACAAGCTCGCGTTTCTGTGGGGTGAAAGCGGCAGGACGAACGGTTTTCTTGTCGCGGGGCTGATAGGATTCGATCATCAGTTGTGGATTTCGATGGATGGCAAAGAACACCCACTTTTGCGGAGTAGACAGGACCGATCTCGAAGCGGGTTGGGTTCAGTGCTAAGACCTGTTTCTTGAGGTCTTCAGCAGTATTGAAGGAGTGGTATCGTAAATAGACGTCTCCCTGCAGCGTGAATGCGAACTCGCGATGAGTGAAGAGCTTGGTCGGAACGTGCTCATGGTTAAGCCAGTTAAATATTGACTTGAAGGGATATAGCATCCTGTAAAACTGTAGCATGACCTCCGGGGAGGTATTAGGATCGTCTGAGGTGGTGGTAGACATGATCGTACTGAGAGATGGGAACTTGTCACGGTACGCGTACTGTGACAGCAAACGCGTGTGACAATAATCACGTGATGTATGTCACACAAAAGCGGTGACGATGCTGTGTCGGGTGAATTCGGTTTCCCTTTCACCATCAGGCGTAGCATCATTACACACAGGAATATTCGCTGTAGTATCACTGCCGGCGCCTTGTCACCATTGGGAGGAGAACAACATCTCTATCACTGCGGGATCAGCGATGTTATGATAGTTGTCAAGACAGTGCTCATGGCCTCGGTCAGTATTTCTAGCTATATATTGTAACGTCGTTATACCCTCGTTATCGCATCTGACTTGCTCCTCGCCTAAGTTACATCTCTTATCGATTATTTGTCAATCATAGATTCCTCCACACCTCCCTAAATTTATTTACTACCATGACTATCGTGCTTACCCCCTACTGGTCCGCCGCAGATGGCGTTCAAAAGCTCAAGCTCGAAGCACAACGTAGGTTCTCTCCTTGTTCTCATGCACTCTCCAACCTTTGTGTTCAATGACGTCCAGCAAATCCTCCGCCTGCGCAAGGCCTGCTCCCGCCTGCCTTCTCGCAGGCCGTCCATTTTCAGCGAACCTTGTTGCAGCTGCGCTCCAAGACCAGCGATATCGAGAAAAATATCTTCCTTTCTCAGTTGAAAGATGCAGATGTGAATACATTCTATAAGCTTTGCGTAGCAAACATGAGTGTTCGTATATGACGAGTTACTGTGTCAGGCTCTGAACATAATTTTGACCCTCCTTGCAGGAAATTACACCACTAATATATACACCCACCGTCGGCGATGCATGTCTGCAATACTCCAGCAATTTCAGGAGACCAGAAGGGCTCGTACGTAACCGCCTTTCGGGGTAACCCAACCCTCCACTCACACAATGCGTTAGTTTATCAGTATCAAAGACAAAGGCAGGATTGGAATCATCCTCCGGAACTGGCCAAGATTGGATGAAGCACGAATTAGCGTCGTCACCGATGGCAAGTGCAGTGAGCCAAGCTGGACTTCAGACGGACTGAACGAATTCATAGGCTCTCGAATCCTTGGTTTGGGTGACCTCGGAGTGAACGGAATGCCCATTGCGATTGGAAAGCTGTCACTTTACGTCGCCGGAGCTGGGTAAGTACCCCTTGACATAGGGTGTATCATAATAGGCCGACCCCTTGCATTCAGTGTTCGCCCTTCCTCCACGCTCCCCATTACGCTTGACCTTGGCACGAACAATCAGGCCTTCCTCGAAGACCCACTCTACTTGGGTCTTCGCCAGAAACGTGCCTCAGAGGCCGAATATGATGAATTCATGGAGGAATTCATGACTGAAATGAGTCACGCGTTCCCTAAACTTTTGGTCCAATTCGAAGTGCGTGTCATTTCAACGTATATTGTTATATGACAGACTCCGAAATGTACTTGTCCCCGCAGGACTTCTCGACCGATCACGCTTTTGCCTTCCTCTCCCGATTCCGGAATCGATTCCCTCTCTTTAACGATGACATTCAAGGCACTGGTGCAGTCGTGCTGGCTGGACTTCTCTCAGCTGCACGACTTTCCCCTCTCCAAGCACGCGACCACCGTATTCTATTCTATGGAGCCGGTTCAGCAGGTGTTGGAGTTGCCACGCAGCTACTGAGCTTCTTCACCATTAACGGACTGAGCGAGGAAGAAGCTCGCAACCACATCTGGCTTGTTGACTCAAGAGGTCTCATCTACACCGGACGTGAAAATGTTGCGGATTACAAACAACGTCAGTCCCCACCCTCTATTCAGCACCTCACACAGGCTAACATCGCTCGCAATATCAGCTTTCGCAAGGAAAGATTATGCAGGTCCACCTATGATAGACCTTCTTGAGATCATCCGCTACGTAAAGCCCACTGCACTTATGGGTCTTTCGACTATCAAAAGCGCCTTCACCGAAACTGTCATTCGTCGCATGGCGTCACAGACCCCGAGGCCTATCATCTTTCCCCTTTCAAATCCCGTGCAGCTTTCGGAGTGCACGTTCTCTGAGGCGCTCCGTGCCAGTGGGGGCAGCGTGCTTTTCGCCTCCGGTTCGCCGTTCCCTAAGGAGAATTTTGGTGGCAGAATGTGGGAGCCTGGTCAGGGTAACAACATGTATATCTTCCCAGGTCTGTCTGTCCCAGTGATTCCATCAAAGCAATGACATGTGGGCTAATTCGTTGACTACGAAAACGAGGTCTTGGACTTGGTTCCATCCTTTGCCGCGCCTCGTCGGTGACGGACGGCATGGTCGAAGCAGCGGCAATTGGCCTTGCTGACTCGCTCTCCTGGGATGAGCGTGCTTTGGAGCTTATCTACCCACGCATTGAGCGTATTCGGGAGATTAGTGCACACATCGCGGTCCGCGTAATCCGCACTGCACAGTCAGCGGTTAGTTCCCTGTACCATCCGACTATCCGACCACTGATCACCGTGTTCTTTTCTTCTAGGATGTCGATGGCTCGACAGGACTCAGGCAGTTAACAGACGAGCAGCTCTTAGAGTTCGTTCAGAAGAAGATGTGGAGTCCTTAGTGGGGTTTATAACGGGTAGCACCATTCTGTGGTGCTTCTATGTTTTCTGAAGTCAAAATAATCATCTATTGGCATATTATAGCCTAGGTGTCTACATGGAAATAGGAATAGAAAGTTTGTTTCAAGTCACACTTATACTCCTGCCATCTTCTTGAGCACGGGGAACTCCTTTTTGCCTGTGGCTTTGCACAGGCCATAGAATCGAGATTTGGGATTTGCAAGGAGAGTCGCTGGGCGATCGAACTCGACAATGCAACCTTCATCTAGGAGCATGACCTACAAATGCCTGTCAGCTGCAAAGAGGGGTCACCAACACACCACCCACCCGATCGTAATCGATGACAGTGCGCAGTCGATGCGCGATTGTAAGTATAGTACTTGAAGCAAATTCCCTGATATCGGATAGTTAATCACATGTGAACGCAAAGGAGGTCAAACTCACTGTCGGATGGTTTTGCTGATGAGCTCGTCCGTTGCATAGTCAACGCTGGCAGTAGCCTGGACAGACGGGCCTATCAGACGTAGGAACTCGGATGGGGAATATGAAAACCTACTTCATCCATAACTAGCACCCTTGAACGTTTGAGAAGTGCTCTAGCCATGCAAAGCAACTGCTTTTCACTGAACAATCGAGCAAATGTGAGACATGTCATCCGCAACCTTGGTACTAGATGATACCTACCCGGTTGAGAAGTTATCACCGCCCTCGGAGACGGGCGACTCGAGGTTTCGGAAAACATTGACATTAATGGTGCCGGGTGTTTCTTCGATGGTATCTTCAGAGGGTATCAAGTGTACGCGACGAAGGGCTTCGAACTGGGAGATAAAACAATGATTATCTTGCTGAAGGAAAGGAGAAAGAAAGCCACCAACAATCTCCGCATCTCCATATTCGTCAAAGACATCAAGAGTAGATCGCAATGTTCCACTCAAAATTGTAGGATCCTCTATGGGTAGGATTGAGCATATACGGGTTGGAGATGGTCATTTCCTCACGAGGTATAATTGTGATTTTGCTCCGCAAGTCCGTCAGGCCGATTTTCGAAATGTCGACACCATCAATGATAATTCTTCCTTCTGTAGCCTCCACAAATCGGAAGAACGAAAGGGCAAGGGTACTCTTGCCCGATCCGGTTCTTCCCAGAATACCGATCTTTATACAGGATATTTCAGAAAAGGCATGTCATGTGGTTGAGGTAGGTCCTACCTTTTCACCAGGTTGCACTTCGAAATTCACTTGATGTAGCACGTTTGGGAGATCAGGCTGCAAGAAAGACTCATTCGCCATTACTGGGACTGAAAACAGAGATAACGCACAGCATATCGGATGACAAGATCCTCGCATTTGACGTGACCGCTCTCTGGCCAAGACGCGTTCGGTCGGGGCTCTATGAACTCAGGTGGCTCGCGTTTAAGCTCGGAGTACTCCTTGACACGCTCAAGGGCAACCTTGACTGAAATCAATACTTGATATCACAATATGATTCAGATTACTGACCATGGATTGTTCGAGTCCCACGAAGCGCCGCACCAAGAACAAGAGCTACGGGGGAATGATGTGGTCAGTCACACTTGCTGTCAGTGAAGGTGTAGAGACGGCGCACGTTGTGGGTGATATTGGAAGCAAAAGCCAGGGCGAACCCAGCCAACGAAGCAGATATACTAGGGGACAGCACAGCGACAAGACCAGTGAGGCCGACGACAATGCTCGAGAGCAAGTTGAACCGGGTCGAAAGCCAGCGGTTTACTTGAAACAGTTATCAGTATTTATGGCCGTTTTCTTCATCCTGACAACACGTACCTCCCCACATCCAGTAGTAAGGGTTCGCGTTCTGACACCGAGTGAGCAAGTATTCAAATTAAAACATGGAAAGATTACCGTATCAACACAGCGGATCATGTCACGCAAGAACTTCGACGGTGCCCCAAAAGCTCGTAGGACAGTAACACCAGCAATAGTCTCGCCATAAATCGAGTACAGCGGTGACCGCGTCACAGAATCTTCACAGGCCAACATTAGGGTCCAGAAGGGAACAAAGGAGTTGCACTCATACCAAGACGTCTCATATCACGAGCAGTCTGACCATATACCTTGGCCACTGGACTCCCCATCAGTTTGATTGACTGTCAAGCGAGACTTATTCTTATTGCTCACCATTATAGTAGACGTAGCTGAGGATAAGACCCGCGGTAATGAAGGGAATGCCACCAATGACGCTGATCGTAATCGCGATGCTTGCCGTCGCCAAACCGTAGATAATGCTACGTCCAAAGTTGTCAGACATGCTACTGTCGATCCCTGTAAAAACGTGAACAAAATGAAAACGTTCAGCCATTGAAGACCATCCGTACCTTCGAAGTCCTTTCCAAATCGATTTAGAAGGCGGCCTCTGGATATAGTATCATGGAAGCGAATGTTGGCAAAGAGAACGGTTTCAAGTAGCCCTACCCTTTCCATGAGCAAGAGGCGGGACTCCCGGGATAACTTTCTTACTCTTGTAAAGAACGGTCGATGCATTGATAGAGCCAGTGTCTATTACCAGTCAGCAGTGGTAAATCGTAGTAATTGAGCACAACTCACAAAGAATAAAGAATCGGAAAACGTTGAGGAAAAGTCCTAAGACAACAGATTATGTGGTGCAGTCCTCATATTTCCGGCATCGCACCTACCGAAGATTGTGACCTATGATCAAATCCACGTCAGTGGACATCTTACATCAAGAAAGATGGGACCATACCGCAGCATAGATAGTGATGTAATACACAGGTCCGTTCCGTTCAGCCTCAGCATGGTCGGCGCCGGACCAAGTCCTAATGGAGGATATCAGCATCACGGGTTAAGCTGAACACCGATCAACCGGACGCACTTGAGCCACCAATTCTCTACGACTGGACTCAGCGCGCCGAGAAATAGCGCAAGAACGAATATCGTCCAGTACCTATATCCTCCGCAAGCTTTGATGTACGTCTCCCAGATATCTCTGCCGATGTGACCAATAGCGCGTTTCTCTTCCTCGACGAGCTTACGTGGAGCTTTCTTCTCAGGTTCTGGCGTGGCCTCCTCGGTCGTGAACGCAGTGGAACTCGTCTCAGAGATTGGCTCCGTCTCGCCTGAGGGCGTGACTACCGCTGTTTCTTCTGGGTCGACCTCCTCGACAAGCGGGGCCGCAATATCTTTCGCATCTGATTTGCCCGTGGTGGAGTGTACAAGAGTACCCATAACGGGGGACGCAAGGAACGTCTCACAGTCGCCTTGGAAGGTGGCGCGTCCGTTATCAAGAGCGACGACGTAGCTGGCACCGGGAGCACACAGCTGGACATGATGAGAGACCACGATAACAGTTCGTCCGCGCATCAAGTCGCCTTTCAGACACTCATTGTATAGGTGATGAGCAGTATGGGCGTCGACAGCCGACAGAACATCGTCGAGAAGAAGAACAGAAGCCCGAGAATATACTGCGCGGGCGAGGGAAACTGGAGAAATGGTGTCAGAGTCAAGCACAGTGAAATGCAACAGCGAATTTACCCCGAGCTTTTTGACCTCCGGACAAGTTCACCTAAAAGAATGATCACGATGACCTAGCTGTTGTATGAATGAAATGGCACTCACACCACGCTCGCCAATCTCCGATTCGTCTCCGTCCTCGAGGATAAGTAGGTCGCTCACAAGTGCGCATGCTTCGAGTGTCTTCTGGTAACGCTCCTCATCGTAAGGTAAGTTGAACAAGATATTTTCTAGAGACGGATTAGCATCCAAAGGACGGCCATGAAGGGTGTTGCGGCCTACCTTTGATAGATGCATTCCGAAGCCATGCGCTCTACAGACGGGGGATTGCGAGTGATTCCCTTCAAGTTCCCTTTGCAATCAAGTCGGGTACTCACCTGAGGGACATATGCACAGACACCCTTAACAACCCATTGCTCGGGAGAGGCCATCTTTCCCGAGAAACTTGCAAGAACATCGGGGGGCGACCTCGGGCAAATAACTTGACCAGCCAGAATATCTGCTTCTCCCAGAAGCGCTGAACCCACATATCAACCTAAGTTCCAGCCACGAATTGGCAGGGCATAGGACATACCCAATAACAAAAGCGTCTTTCCGCTTCCAAGCTTCCCACATATCAAAGACAACTCGCCTTCGGGAAAAGACAGAGCAAGGTCAAGAAGCATGAATTTGCCGCGAGGGGCAGATGCGGCAGAGGGCGTCGTATTGCCACTCTGCTGAGTACGGTCTTGAGGCCAAGTGATGGTTGCATTTTGAAGCGTGATTTGCTGTGATTGCAAGGAGAGTGGAGGGACCGGGGTTACCTCTGCACCATGGAGGTACTTTTCAATACGACGGAGAGAGACGAAGCTCTGGGAGGAACAAACTTTAGTAGTAAACGATGCTCGCTGAAATACGGTGTAAGCTAACCTGCAGCATGTTAATGAAGGTCTCCGGGAGTGCATTCAACGCAAACTTCATTTCATTGAATACTTCGCTGGTCGTCAGAGGACTGCGATGGAGCGTTAACGCAACACTACTCACCGAGAATCTACGTTCGCGCATCAGTCAGAGTCAACTTCGCATGTCTATGATCCAAGATGACTTACAGAAGTAAATGCAATCGAGGGGGTGAGTGTCTGGCCACGGACAATTGCAAAGTGCCAGAACGAAACGATGGTAACGAGGATCGGTGAGCCGTCCCTGAGAAACACAAGGCAAATTCGAGACTACCGATAAGCCATCGTGACAGGTAACAACATACCACAGTGCACTGAACAGCACTTCAACCATATAGCTCAATTTCTGATATCTCAGCTCCTTCTCTCGGATTTTCAGCACCCTCTTCTCAAAATTGCGTTCCCAGGCCATGAACTAATCATATGTCGATTTTATGTGCCACGGGGTATAGGCGAATTTACTCACTTTGAGCATGCGGATTGCACCTAGAATCTAGAGTTCCGATGTGAAGACCAGCACATTTACATGTCAACGGCAAAATATACCTCATTCATTAATGCCACGCGCTCATCGCGGGCTTTCATCAAGTTCTCCTGGGCACCAACCACGACCTTGCCTCCATAGTGGTTCAGAGGCAAGAACAAGCAGATAACGGCGAGCCCAACGAAACACGATGCTCCAAGCAGCTTATGGAGGAATAAAGTGCCGATGATGATCTCGACAGGCGAATCTATGCGCCAGTCCCAAATCAGTACTGCTTCGGACACCCACGAAGAACAAGACACTGCTTACCGACAAGCGAGAACATGTGCCACGAGAAGTCACTGACGCGATCGACGTCCGTCGTCATGAGTGTCATGATTTGCGCCTTACTCGAAAAGTCATCTTCATCAACTGTGACATCCTTGCCGCCCTCCTTGTTCTTGTCCGTTACACCGGAGGAGGACGCGACGTCTTTGCGCACAAGTGTCTTACCGAATAGAATTGTATTGAGCTGGATTTTCAAGCGCACTTGGACTGTCGTCGTAGCAAGAGACCAGAGCTGACCAGTAACTTGACGAGATATTCAGCGACTTCTACAGCATGGCATCAGAGAAACGCGTCTCTTACTGATATATGAAAATACGTTCGCAAAGAACATGCCTGCAACATAGAACCAACCCCAGCGGCGATCTTCTCGATTGGGGTCCGACTCCAAGTACAGCACCAATTGTTCCAAAAACAAGGGCGGCGTGTAGAACAGGCAAGCCGAGAGGGCAGCCATCGACATCAATGAGATAAAAGCCGAGAAATTGACGTTAACTAGCCTATACGCCAGCTCCCAGCCGGACCCCACCTTAGGGCGCCACCACCGGAGGCGCCATTTGACAGTACGCATAGTATGTCGCATAGCAGCGTAGAGATGAGTACCTCGCATATCGCCCGGGACGACTGGAAGGTCACCGATCTCGAGAGACTCGGAGGTATAACCAAGCATGACGACTTTGGTGGTGTAGCTGAACATCAGGGCATCCCAAACAGATGCTCCAACGACACCACAGACATTGTTTTGATCAGCGTTGGTTGTGGCTTTGATAGTCTTCTCTGAATAGATGTTCTCGGGCGGGAAGTACATGGGTGGTCCCATGGGGGTCGTGAACACAACGACGGTGGCGACGAAATAGAGAACGAGAACCGCATACCAAAGCCCGAGCAGTGCAGGAAGGTTCTGGAGCAATGACAAACTGGCGGGCTCTGATGAAGGCAATATGGCGGTAGTGAGGAGGAGTATGGTGGGCAGGGCACTCAGTATTGCAAGATGGATCATGGACTCTGAATGCGGCCCGATTGCATTCTGGTAAACGGAGCGAACGGCGAGTGCGGTCAGATAGAAGGCGTAGGCGACGTGCAGCGCGTACAACTTGCTATCGCCTCCGCCAGCTGAGAAAGTCCAGCCCATACCTATCGACTGGAGAACCAATATCGCAGCAAGGAGCGCGGACACTAACAATTTCCAAAGGCGAACCTAAGCGAAAGGGGATGGAGATGAGATGTGGAGCCTGGACAGGATGGTTGGGCAAGCACCTTATCCCAGAATGTTTCTTCGTTAATGGGAGACCCGTCCACAACATCCTCCGGTCGCGTCACGTCGAAAGGATCGCAAACCAGCGATTCGTCTTGCTCACCATGCGTTGGAAGCTGAATTTTTGCTTCCTGCGGTCTGGTGAGATACAAGAGTACGACACTTCCAACAGCTGTAGCTGCCAGAATGACAGCTATTGGCAGCTGGTATTGAGGCATACCAGACGATCAGAGACGAAGGAGTAATTCAACTTTCAAGCTCATATATGTTGCTTTTGTTGAAGTTTCGTGTGAGTCAATGATCTGTGAGTCAGACTCCGCGCTTCCGACAGCGACAGACTCCTCGCTTCCAGTGGTGTCATCAATGGTCCACATGGTGAGGATGAGTACATGCAAGGACCAGGGCACTACCATGTACCTATCGGATCAATCTGTCAATGTCACTGAAGATGGCGCCCGGTAGTCGTCGAAGACGCAACACCCATCAACAAGTCAGCGCGGCGAAGTTTGCCGCACGGAGCAGGGATCCAGATAAGATGCAAATGATTATAGTAGATAAATACATGGTGGACGATACAAGCACAGAGATGGGAGGTAACCGGTACAAACCAAAGGTTAAGAAACAAGGTACTACGCATGAAAACAGTGTACACCATGTGATGATCTAGTAATGCAAGTTGAGGATATCGACAATGAAAAAAGCCGGTTGACAACGTTGGTGGAAGATGATTTCCAGAGATCCTGAAACACGAATCTATGCAAAGAATCGATGAACACAAAACTTCAACGCAGTCGTTAGATGCAAAAACATAAAAAGAAAACGGCCGCACCGGAATAATCAAGCAGGGAGAACCAGCCCAAAAGATGAAACACCACAGATGGATTACTCAACAACATCCTCACGCTTCCTTCGTCGCTCCCCCTTTGTTCGTCGCCGTTGTCATCTCAGGGTCCGACTCTCGATGCGACAAACCATTCCGCTTAGCCAGACCACTTTCGCATTGCACAGACGTCGTTCTCTTGATGACATGTGGACCTCCTTTTTTACGATTGTTGTCCTCTGAATCGTCCCGAGAAGGATCAAGCAAAGCTGGTGTCGTCGACATCCTCGATAACGAGTTCCTTGACATGCTCTCCGTCCCGCTCCCCTTACTCCCTCCATTGACATTCTCCCAAGGAGCACCGTCCGATCCTGACCCTGATCCCAATCCAAGCCCACTGTCCTCCTTGAGAATTTCATTCGCAACACTCAGCACAGGCGGGAAGTATCCCGTGTCCCCACTTGGCTGGTTAATAGGCGGGAAATACCCCTCGCTACCGGGATACTTATGCCCGTTATGTCCATCCCCATGAACATGCACAGGCGCACCGACCGCTGGGTTGATCCACGACGCATGCGGCCAGAACGCTCCCGGAGTCATTGTCACCCCCGGCGTCATCGCAACGCCAGGCGTCAGTACCTGTACCCCACTGGGGGTCATCGGAACGCTCGACATCGGGATCGATGCCGCGGGAGGCATGATTCCGGGGGACAATGGGACCATAATACCAGGCGACAGCGAGATGCTGGGTGAAAACGGATGAGGATGGACGTGCGCCACGTATTGCATGTGCTGAAGCGGAGGGTGGGCATAGTACGATGGTTGGGGCGGCTGTGCGGGCGTCTTCCAATTCTGTCCCTCAGTTCGGCCTCCTTCGTTCTTCAACCCTTGCTCGCTCCACTCGTCCTCACCGCCATTCTCCCCCCGTCCATGTCCGCTCTGACCCTGTGTTCGCGCCTGTGGAGCCAAAAACGTAAACGGCGGCATACCAGGCGTGATCGGGGGTAATCCATGAGGCGTAATAACCCCATAATGCATAGGAGTCGTGTGAGATGTGAGATGGGGGTACGTTCCATACTGCGCATGGCCAGGATGATGCAATGGACTGTGCATGTGTGCAGGGTGAGGTAAGGGACTGCCCAGCGGGTGATGGAGCGGACTTCCCATTGGGTAAGGATGCATGGGGGTAAGGGGATAGCCAGGGTGATAGAGCGGACTTTGGGGATGTGCGTGTGGAGATAGAACAACGCCAGGCGGGAGGGTGAAAGTGGTTGGCGGAGGAAGAGAGATGGGCCCGGGATGTCGATGGGAGGAGGATTGGGAAGACTTTTTGCTTTGGCCTTGGGACGTCGGTGGTGGCGATATCGATGAAGAATGGGATTGTTGCTCCGCAGAGGGCGTCGATGGCTTTTTCTTCTCTTCTGCTTGTCCGTTTTGTCCCCTGTTCGCACGGCGCATACCCAGCGCCCCGAGCGCAGTCGCGACATGATCAACTTCGCCGGCGCCGTTCGCTTTGGTCTTACAAGGGTCCTTACTTAGCTGAGATTTCAACACACCCCAAGCCGGGTCAAACGCGGACGACGAATGCGTATTGAGGATAGAGTCAGCCAGGGCAGACGTCTTGGGAGATATATGTTCAGTGGTACCCTTCGGCGACACTTGTGTATTTCCGTGCCTCGGTGACGCCTGTGGGCCCACACCCTTCGGGGAGGCAACACCCGAAAGATCAGGCCAGTTGCTGCTAAGACCGCTACCTCCATTGAGTGACGGCGGAGAAGCAGCCCTCGAAGTTGACCCTGCTGACCCTACTGCCCCAACATGAGATACAGATCTCGTGGTGGGCAGACTCAGCGACATTGTCACTGGTCCTAATCCGGGCGCCTGTCCCGACGAAGCGGCTACCACAGGTATATCGTCATCCAAGAACGGTGCACCGAGGAACGCTGTCGACCTTTGTGATGAGGAGCCAAAACTGGGTCTTTGCGAAGTTGTCGAGCTGATCGAAGGACGGTGCGAACTACCCACGCCAAACGAAGGCCTTTCGGAGTTCCCGATACCAAACAAGGGCTTCTCTGCATTTGCAGCACCGAACGATGGCCTCGCAGAACTCGAAAAGCTCGGCCGTTGTGACCCAAACCCAATGTTCATTCCATCAGTGAGTACATCCGTCCTCGACGATCCAGCGCTCAAATTTGGCCTTCGTGACCCACTTGAAGAGCTCACAAAGCTTGACGGCTGAGAGGACCCGGCACTCAAACTAGAGCTGAAACTTGAGGTACGTGACGTCAGCGAATCGGTGGTGAGTTTCAACTCAGTGCCTAACTTCAGGTCCGTAGCCAATTTCGAGTCCGTGGCGCCACCCATTTTCAGATTCAGAGGGTCGATGGCACCGGAGTTGTGCACGTGGGATGGGAAGGCGACGGGAAGCACATTTGAAGATACAGGATGCGGAGATCCAGTAAGCGAGTGAGGTCGAGATAAAGAATGGGTAGGGGTAGGCACAAGGGACTGTGCAGCTGATGCACCTAGCGAATGGCTACCTGATGGTTGACCCTGCGCATGCAACAAAGGATGCGATTTCAGATGCGACGGAGGCTCTGAAAGTGACTGGATTTGAGTAGCAGGTGACGTTAATGATGGTGACGTGAGCGAGGAGGGGCGTGGTTGCATGAGAAGCGCATCCAGTTGAGAAGACGCCCGTGTTTCTAACGACGTTGCATCGAGGTATGATCGTTTATGGAGATCAAAGTGCGCTTGCGTGAATGCATCAAGATGTGGGTGGGCGTGCGCATCGAGAGGGTTGGCGTTAAATGTATCAGGTCGTGAAAACTGCGGGACCAACCCTGCCTGAGAAAGCAATTCATACGGTAGAAGAAGGGAGGTGTGTGCAGGCTGTTGAACGCCGAGAAGCGGAATTGTCTGGGACGTGTGAGCGAACTTATCGTAGTGGACCTTCAATGATCTACCATTGAAGTCGTAGCTATAAAATGGCAGGGACGCACAGTAAGTAGAAGTCACATATGAGAAAAAGGATGACGGAGGTTCAAGAATGGAAGGTGGATCTTATCAGACCCAGAAGCCATACCCATTGTGCCATGGCGAGAACCGGTGCCGAACCGGCGACTGGCAGTCTGAGAAAAGGGCGAATACATGATGTTCTGCGGTCGCGTTTGATGGGAGAGTGTCGAGGAATAAAATTGGAGGACCCCAAGGATCTATTGAAAACCGGGAAAGACTGACTCACCCATCAAACATTCTTCTTGCGCGCTCCGCACCGTCCTCGGTTACGAAGGTTACTGTACCGAAGCCTCTGGATCGGCCATCAAGGCCAAGAGCAACATCTGCGCGTGTGACAGCACCCGCAGCACGGAAAAGATCTTTAAGATCCTGCCATTGGATGTGAAAAGGTAACTGCGGACGAAGTGAGTTATGCGACGGGAGGCAAAAGGACGATCTTAGGACAATGATAGCCCCACATAGCGAATCAGGAATAAAAGACATACATTTCCGACGAAAAGGGTGCGCATTCCCGTCCCTCCGCTCGGAGATTCACCATTCCCTCCAATCGCCGTTGCAAAATCATCCAAGCCGTTCATCACGCTCTCCATTGCACCGCCATTGAGCCCTGGCTGTGCGAAGGACAAAACATTTTGGGCGATGGAAGGGTTAATATTCATGTCTGCATCGAGACTCGTCCCAAGTCGATCGGGTCGAACCTCTAACACGCGTGTTTGCCAGCAGTAGCCATTGAACATGTCAATAGCGCGTCCGGCGTCCTCTGCTGTGGCCAGCAGGACGGTGCCATACCCACGAGAGCGATTGTCGGGACCAAGGGAGACGTCTGTGCGAAGCACAGTTCCAGCACGACGGAAGAGATCTTTGAGGTCCTGCCATCGGACACGATATGGGAGCTAAATGGTATGAACGGAAGCTCGTTTCAGTCAAGTGTGGTTGGCCGGTGAAGGAAAGAACATACGTTTCCCACAAATAATTGGGTGCGGGTATCACGAAGGGGCCTGTCGACGGATGGGTGGGAAGAAGTAGCCATCTTGATGACAGCTTCAATGTCGTCATTGGTCGGTGGTGACCTTGCTGGTGCTACGGAGGGTTCAGGGGAAGCGGACTCGCGGGATTGCTCCAAAGGGAATTCCTGAAACAAGAAAGGAAGTGGTGTAGGGGTAAGCATGGGCAATAGCAATGGGTCGACATTATTCGGTGCTAAGCAGCTGAGAGAGTAGGAAAGAGAAGAGTAACGTACAGGAAGGGGAGGAGAGATCATCCCATGAAATCCAGTAGGCTCGTGCGCGATGTTACGGCCAGTTGAATGGATTACAGGTATTTTAGGGTATGTACTGTCCACGAAGTCGCGATGAGGATAGCGGGGTCGTTGGCCGTCTCCACGATGTCGAGTAGTGGTGGACGTTGGTCTTGTCGAAGGATGTAATTGATGAGGACGACCTGGGAATTAAAAAAGGAGGGGATGAGGTGGGCTAGTTAGTAACAGTGATGAAGTTGTTTGCTGTGTTTCGTTCATGTACACAGATGCTCCACAGCGATAAAAAACAGGGTGCACAATTCGCGCCACCTACGTCAGACTCATTTATCATTCCCATTTACAACACGTAACTTTTACCTCATTCCCCACTTCTCTTCTCTTCACACCCAACGCCTTCCTCATCGTTGTCCACGATGTCCATCCGTACAACATTCACAGTATACTCACAGTCATGGACAATCTACTAGACCACCTTCATTTAGTATCTCAAATTCGGGCTCAGGGCACTCCCAGTTAGCGTCTCGCAGATCTCCACCGGATGATCCTCGTGGTGATGCGTTTACTCAGGAATGGTCCCTTCACCACTCCATCACATCCCTGCCGCATTTCTAAGTCACATGCAAGCGCGGTGAGGCCCGAGAGGCCCCAATCTTTCCTTCTCATCTGCCATTACTTTGATTCGCCATCCCGAATAATCCATCCCGATTCCCTGCCCCTTCTGCGCTCTTGGCATTGAGAGCTTTCATATTTGCCAAGTTTATCAGCTTGGAGCTTCGGTCGCTCAACCCGGTAGCGCTTAATTTGCACATATCCCTGATTGACCGTCAAGCTTGTGTCGGTCTAAACTAGCATTTTCCCGCCTCCAGGGGCATTTCAGATAAACATCGTTGATAACTGAGTATTTAGAAGTAGAGGTGAAACATTCTCTGCTTGTAGAACGTCATCGCGCCCGTGGAGGACTATACTGGTAATCTAAATGGCCTGTCAGGCTCAGCTTCAATCCGAGTCCACATCGCATCGGTGAGGTGACCGGTGACTGCCCAATTGAAGATCTTCTATGACGAGCACAGTTACCATTTCAAGTATGCGTATTTTTCCAGCGACCATATGCATCCGAAGTCGGCGTTCGCCCTAACGGAAGGAACGATCGTCTTCCTTTTGAACGGCATATTCAAGGGAGACCACCGAGTCGGAAAAGTGCATCTCGCACGACACCAAATGTCTCCGGAAGGTGATCATCCACCACAGCCTGTACAGGGATCGTATTCTGAGTTAGCCGAGGCACGAGGCTCAGTGTTAGTCTGTGTATGAGTGAGTGATATGGCGCATCGTCTCTTGCTTTTGCCCACCTTACGCAAAGCTCGTCAACTGAGACGCCAAGCAGCCCCACCAGCTCCGGGCCGCGCTTCGGGCCGGAAAGCCCTCCGGGTTTTCGCCCAGACCCCAAAGCGCTGCGTCTGGCATCGTTCTCTCTGTAGATCACACGGTTCCGCTCTCTCTCTCTCAGCCATTGAGCATCGAGACGCGTCCCTACATTTCCTGACCTCGCAAACATGTTCACGATCTTTGAAAAATATAACCCGCATATATGTGTACCGCTCGTGATACTGAATGACCTAATCTCGAGTGCATTACATTTGAAACCGGGATAGGTGCTAGCAAAAGGACGGATATCGACCTCGGAGGATATAATCCTATAGACGTCAACATCAGCCCATCATTGGATGGGACTACTCGCCAGATTGGTCCGGTCTTTGGGCCAACCCAGCCGGGTGTTGCCATCGCAGAGGTTGATCATCTCATTGGCCGCAGCGAGACCCTTGCGATGGTGAACTTGGTTTGGTGTTCCAACAAGATCTAGTTAGAGATGCTGAGATCTTCCTGACACTCTTAGGTAATTCGTAGGCAACACGAACGCTTTCGCACGAACGGAGCGTTTTCTCTGAAATTCGACATGCGCGATTTCGATTTCTTGTCAGTCGTCAGTCTACCGCCCGAATTTTGAAATGGAGACATGTATATTTTAGCTAAGAGTCCAATACCTGGCTGAGCCCGGGGATAGGGGAAGAACGAAAGCGGAGCTCGTTGAAGCCGAAGTCCAAAATAGTGTCTCAGCAACATATTGTTTGACGCATAATTTACACAACGAGCCTGCAGCGATGGGTATCGTACCGTGTATTTGCAAAGTTGTATTTGTGTACTCGAAGGTGGCACACAGCAGGCGGTTGGCGTCTTTCATGTGTGCTAGACTGAAGAGATGGCCATTTAAATTTTTCCGATGAAGATATTCTTAATCGTCTCCCGGGCGGTGATGCGCACAGTATGGTATAGCGTTGGGATGTCGAGCGTGGACGTGAATGTGTCAGCGAGACCGAATGGCATCATGAGAGGAATCCAACCTATAGCAAAGAATCATGTCAGAACTGGCGCAACGATGAGGGAGAGGAGTAAACTTACCTCGCGCGTACTCCAAGGCGAAGCAGCCTTCGTGCATTTTATACTGCTTCGCAGTTCCTCGTGGAAGGAAGTGCACGTCACCAGGTTTGTATCTCTCCATCTCCAGAGCACCTGGTCTAAATGCCCATTGTTCACCAACCAGAATATGGAAGTAATCGTCTGCGGTGTGCAACCCAGTGTGTCCCTCAGTACCGAGGGGCGTACCGAAGATGATGAGGTATTCGGTAATAGATGCGTGGATGATATACATTGCACCCATGGCACCTCCGGCATTGTTGAATACCCACTCTGCGGAGTCAGTGTTGAGAGAAATCGTATTGGATGGTTGGGGGTAGGTAGATGTAAGGTTGGTAAGGATGTGCTGAATCATGCCTTCCGGGTTATTGGGGAATGCAGCAATAGCTTCTCGTGCAACTTCATGTAAGAAAGGTGGGTCGAAAACGTACCACCGTTCCTGGAGCAAGGTGTTCAAACGTTTAAATCCAACGAGTGTTCCAGAGGAAGGGTTATATTTGCTCACCTTGATGGAATCCAGCCAGCTACAAGTTACACAGAAAACAGCAAAGAGCACAGCTCTGAGCATCCATTTGCTAAAGCAATTCGCTAGGGATTGTTTCGAGGCCTGCGTTACGGGAAGTGATTTTGCCATGGTACTTCGTGAAAGATAGGCTGCCTAGGCCTGCAGTGGGTAAATGGTGCAGTGGTTCGTTTAACCTGGGTCGGACTCCAAGACACGTTGGCAGTATTTATGCGGAGGTTTTGATAGAGAATGATACGACTCGATTGTCATGCACGTGACGAATATCATGACGAAACGCGCTAATATAACACGCGTCGACCGTGCCAACGTCTTGCAACAGCCTCCAAGTAATCTTGCACTGATTGAAAGACGAGATGAATAAGTACTATAAAATACAATACGTCCTACACCATAGAAAAAGAAATAATGTAAGTGAAACAGCGCCTAAACCTCTTGGGTCTCCTTCTTGCCCTTTGAAGTTTTGCTGGGGAGAAGTTCAGGGTTGATAAATGGTACGACACCACCCTGCGAAATGACCACGTCACCAAGGAGCCTGTTCAGCCTGGAAGCAATGTCAGTGAATGTGGCCGATCGCAAAGATCATGAAGCACGCACTCCTCGTCATTCCGAATCGCCAATTGTAAGTGCCGGGGGACAATACGTTGTTTCTTGTTGTCTCGTGCTGCGTTACCGGCGAGTTCCAGGATTTCAGCTGCAAGGTACTCCAATACAGCAGCGAGGTAAACTGTGGACGATTCTCAGTTCGGTTTTCGAAGACCGAGGGAAAACGACGAGACGTACCAGGCGCGCCATTACCTATACGCTGAGCGTAGTTTCCCTTCTTCAAGAGACGGTGCACACGACCGACAGGGAACTGAAGGCCAGCCTTAGCTGAGCGCGACTGGGATTTGGAAGAGATTTCACCAGCGGCCTTGCCACCGGATTTTGCTTTGCCGCCTTTTCCAGACATTGTGATTTAGATATGAATGATGGTTATATATATATGGAGCACGGATGTACAGCGAGGAGGGGATGATTCAATATGTGGAGATCAGAAATTCTGTTCCAGTATTTATACCCACGCACGTGAGCTGGTAAAATAAGGTTTGGAAATCAACAATGCGCGACGCGTCAAACGCGGGTAACAAACAGGACCACACGCGTCACAGGAGATATAAAAACGCGACATGGACATATTCCCAACGGAATCTCACCTGGACCACACTTCGCTCTTAGAAATGGCCAAAGCTACGACTGTTGCCTCTTCCGCTGCCCCCGCCTCCACAGCTTCAAAAGCACCTGCCAAAGCACCTGCTTCGGACAGAATGGCTAAGAAAGCCATCAAAACTTCGGGCTCTACTGGAGCTGATGGCGAGAAGAAGAAGAGGCGTAAGGTTCGCAAGGAGACCTATTCCTCATACATTTACAAGGGTCCGTACCCTCACTTCGGCATTTCCTAAAGTTTGCTGACAGTCCGTGCAGTGCTGAAGCAGGTTCACCCTGACACTGGTATCTCAAACAAGGCTATGGCCATCCTGAACTCCTTTGTCAACGACATCTTCGAGCGCATTGCGACAGAGGCATCCAGTAAGTCTCGCTTTTATGTTTAATGAGAATGTTTCGCTTAATGTTCCCTTCCAGAACTCGCGTCCTACTCGAAAAAATCCACCATCGCATCACGGGAGATCCAAACGGCAGTACGACTAATTCTTCCCGGTGAACTTGCCAAGCACGCTATCTCAGAAGGCACGAAAAGTGTCACCAAGGCATGTCCAATCACCCCTTCTGACGAGCTTGTGCTGATCCTGTGCCTACAGTTCTCTACCTCCGCTGCAAAATAGATATGTCTCTCTTTTCCCATTTATTCTGGATGACAGGTGGCTGTTGTATGTTAGCTGTATGATTTACCTTATTTCCTAATCTACGTGTTCTCCATTGTTGAATTTGTGATCAACAAAGTGCTTGCACGGACTCGGAATCCACGCAGTGCCACATCTTCATCCAGACATCAAATCTGCCTGATGGCCAACGACAGGTCAATCACGTACCAGTTCTCGCTGTCAACGCGAGGCCCTACGACGATTCGCCTGCAAGGAGACGTGGATGTACTTTGTGAGAACTGGGCAAAACAACATCATAGTACATCACAGCCATTGATCAACGAGATAGGCATCAACACGGTGCTACCGTACCACTTTGTCCTAGCTGAAACAGGGTGCCAGCTACTAAAACCCAGACTACTTTCACAAACGGAGTGGCCACCATGCTGAGCGCTTGAGGTATAGCTACCGTTTCTGAGGCACCCTGTCCTGTGCTACTTACGACGACCAGCACAATGGAGATGCGGAAGAAAGGTCGTGACCCCTCACCTCCATCTGATGGGTGAGTGACCTGAATATACGGCTTTAGGTATCAGACTGTCATATTTGCGCTCCCTCCAGCACCAAATCCTTGTTACGGAGCATTCTTGAAACGCTGCGAAACTCTACCATCGTTCAGAGATCTAATAGTGATCACAGAGCCCAATTCTGAGCCACATGCGAAGGAGACCTCAGAATGTGAATATGAATATGATAGCGAATTCCTCAAGAAGTACGAGAATGACATGGACATTGTCTTGATCTTCGTGAAGATTTGCACAATCCGCGCTGCATACGAACGATAACTAAACTGCGACACATGCCAGGCCGGTCTCCTCTCTGCGGTCGCCACAACTTTTATCGTGGCCATGCAATTGACATCGAGTCCCAACCCTACTGATACCACGAACGCTCTGCTGATGATGGTGATCCACACAATCAACAACTCGACCTCCTCTACTCAATCCCTCGGACTTCCCCATTGTAACGGTCCAGATTCCACAGCAGTTTGGACCCAGACGCTAGCTTATGGTAGTCTGTCAGCAAGTTTACTCGCGGCTCTCGGTGCAGTCTTGGGAAAGCAACACGGTCATTGACGGCAACAGAAACTCGATGACCTCAAGAAATGGCAATTCGAGGTCGTCATGGAAGCTCTATCAGCACTTCTACAGACATAATTTCTGTTGTTCGCTACCGCCCTTTCTGCCAATGTTTGGGTGCAGGAGCGAGTTGTCGCATGAGTTATCGTCGGAACGACTGCATTTGGCGCATTGTGTTACCTGGTTCTCCTCTCCGTATTGTCCCTTCCAGACCCCCGTGTCTGCTACCATGCGAACGCTCATCATGGTAGTCATGAAAACCATTGAGTAAATTGCGGCATACTTGACGTGGCGCCTTGACCGAAGGCTTCCAAGCCCACCGAAAGTTAAAGTACCGTGAGGGAAAAGTTGAAAAGAGTGTAGAATGGGACTAAAATTACAATCCTCGTATTCATGATGGCAAGTGTGGCTGCACTTACATTCGGGCTTCTTGTGCAGGTGATGACATGGGTGCTGTGCGTCCTCCCTGTTGCGATGGCGATAACGCTTGGCCCGCTGGTCACATTGATCATTAGAACTTGGTGGCTCGTCAATCCGACGCACTTCAGTTGCGTGAAAGCAAGCTTCCTATGATGGGGTCGTCGGTGGGAATTGCGAACTCAGCACAAGCTAAATCGCATTCTAGACCGCTTGCACGCAAGGTTTTACGAGACCTACGACCGGAATCTTCGGATTTGTTGGATACTAGAGACATGCACATCCCGATGTCATCACGACCGTAACGAAACTGGTGCCTAGTGTTGAATGGCCGGCGACTTTTGATCTGTCGGTGGCCATCCAGCATCTATACCGGACTTTAGTTCATTCCCTCTTCGATCCTACCTCTACGAACGGCCTATTTCATCTCAGTCAACTTGGCGATGCACATACAACGATCTGGGGCAAAGCACTCATTTCTTTACTCTGCGAGGCGACCCGACGCTCACATTTATGTGTTCCATTGTCGCTAAGTTATTTAATCTCAGGGAAGCCGTGCATCGCTATCGAGGCCAGGGTGGCGATACCTTGCCAGCTCTTGACCAGGTCACCCGGTCTCTGCTTGTCTGGTTCCTTCACCCGTTGCATCGTCTGCTCAAGCAGAAGGTGAAAGGTAATTTATCTTTCCTCCCGGAAACCCGGGGAGTAGTGCGCGAGCTCTTTTCGAACGGGAATACCAACTCGTCCACACAAGATACCCTGCAATGTCTTCGGGTCTTGGAAACCTGCTTGGATAATGTCTTGAGGGATTAACAAACGCATGAAACAGACGCGGCGGGGGCGTAAGTGTGCAGTTGTCTTGGAAGTGAAAGTTCAGCTGAACTTGATATCCCTATATCACAGGCAGTCGCAACCGGGGCCCCGCCCATCTGTAGAAAACAGTGATTTAGACTCGGAAACCACGAGTGTGTCGGGCCCGCTTGTTGAATGGTGAGTTTCGTATCGTCTCTAATGTATGTTACTGGATACAACCCATCGCTTCAGCGACGACGCCCCCGACGTTTTGAGCCGTGCCTTGAACAAGTTGATCCTTAGAATGGCTTCATCAGTGAAGAGCTAGCCGAAGACCTTGCGATACTGCTCAGCTTGTTATCCGAACTCCCAGTCACTCCCGATTCCGCTCGATCTTTGACAGCGATGCCGTCAGATCGTGGGCACTCCAGATGTTCAGCGAAGCAATACAACTTGAAGAAGCAACCCAAGACGCGGAACCTAGCGAACCCTGATGGCTCCTGGCAAGCAGCGCCCTACAATTTCGTGCCCACTCTTCAATGGACGACGTCGTATTTGCCAATATTCTCCGCATACGCCCCAAATATGTACTGCGTCCAGTGAAGGCATTGTGAGCTGCGGGACTCTCTGAGCTTATCTTGACAACAAGGGCCACCCTCCAGATGACATCCGCCGCGTATGCTCTCATGATGATGCCAACCGAGGAGACTCTGTTGACGTCTCTTGCCTCTCGCCCCGGGATTCCGACTGTCTCCTTTCTGCCATGAGTTCGTTCACGTTACTCTGGGACCGCTGCTCCGTTCCGATAATGAAGCACTGCGAGAGCGCTTACGAGCGCATCTTTTATCTGCCCTCCGCGCGGCTACTTTTGGGTTTGAACACAGTCAAGACACGGAGACGTACGTTGTCAGACCTTCGGGCCGGTCCAGTTCCTGGACTACGAGAGAGATCTTTGCTATGTGAAAATCATCTTTGCGTTTGTAAGGGATGAAGACTGGAGTGAATTTCTGCGTCAGGATGGTCAGGGACACTTGGATCGATGTTTTGCGCTCGCGAACGGCCTTTCCTTGCACGAGCTCCCAGCCTCGGAAGAAGGATCATTGCTGACCTCTATATCGTTGCAATAGTCTCCTGCGTGGAGGACGCCGGTGGCCGATGGGAGAGGTGGGAGGATTAGTTAGTCAGCGAGTCTTCCCCAGCATCACTTGCAGCTGATTCGAGCCGCTTGGACTCATGTCGGCGCTTTGACACATTCCAACATCGTTGACGTATATTCGGACTGTGGTGGGCGATGAAGCTGGTAATCAGCACCCACACGGACGAAGGCAGAATCATGCCAATACCACTTGACAGACGTATTGAGCTCGTATCTTGAGTTTGTCAACATGTATGTATAGTTAAAAAGTAGGTAGTTGAGAATCTGGTAGGTTACCACTGCACGATGCTGGCACCACGGGTTAGTTGGATGGAACTGCGGACCTCCGGTTAACTTGTCAGCTATCGAGACAACTCAGCACATCGTGAGGAAGTACATGGAAGTGGACCAAGATGTTTCGAGTTGCAGACTTTATGCAAGTGCTTAGAATACGCCAAAAGGTAGGCTTCGTGTCGTCAAAACACTTGGAGTCAAAAAAACATAATAAGTAACTGAATGCAAGCGTTTGCGACGCTCGCACAACTCACCTTTAGCTCTTTAGTTCCTGCGTCTATCGGGGTCAATGTTTCTGCCGCAAGCAAGCAAGACTGTGGGTGTGCTTGGACTAGCCTATTGCCTCCGGTAAGCAAGATGAGGATCACGGACCGCCTTGCAAATTAATGTTCTCAGCCTGCCATCCACTAAGAAAATCTGACGAAATTACTCAAGATCGTGCCGCTACTTATCTGAGATGGGGGTGCTAGTAGATCCGGGGACTTTCAAACCAAACATTCTGGGAAGAAGCAAAGGCGATCTGGATGTTTGTGAGTGTTCAAAACTGCTCGTAACACACCCTCGAATCTCGATGATCTCGAAATTCGAAGAAAGCTCCTTCCGCACAGATGAGTTAACGAGATGTGATGAACTGATATAGCACTGAACGTTAGCTGTCACCTGGTCCTTGGCAAGGCACAATTTCAGTCACGAAACAGCCACGACGCACAAGACGAAACAAAAAGAGCATCAACTTGCTCTCACGTAGCACTCCGCTCGTCTTCAAGCAGGCCGTGACGCTTGTAGTTCGGCGAAATTAGTCCGCGGAAAGCCCTTCCATTGGAGCCCCACATGGTTTCGACCTTGTCTTGATACTGCTCACCTCCGCTGTCCTGGTATCCGGCTCAGAAAAAGACAACTTACTTTTGTGAGTACCCTGTGGACAGCGTCCAACTGCTTGGCTCGGACATCACGTCCTAAGTTCAAACTCCATGATCCAATTAGCGATCTGGGGCAGACTAATCGCCCATTCCGCACCGAAAATTGACTCAGATCAGCCGACACATGGAGCATGACTGACTTGAAGGCGCGGTTCATCGGCCATCGCCGATCCCTCAAGGTGGCCTGCGGCAGGGACTTCCCGTACTTCCCGTCAGTTGCGTCACGGGGAGACTTTCCAGATGACACCTGCATCCTTCAACCCGGGCCCACCAGTTCCGGGCCTGTTGAGCGCCAGAACAATGCTGCCCCCGAGAAGTCTGCCAGATGCGGAGCGCTCTGCAGAACATATGCTTGCCTTGGTAGGTATTCCTGACACTGCGCCTGATCGCGCCCGCTTTTTCCGATTCCAGTCGGAAGCGGGTCCCCATTCAATACCTGTTCATGCCCTCTTCACAACCGACAACCGACCTCGAGGACATTTTCGTCCAGGAACAGTGCGGAGGGGGTCAGATCGTGTCATGGTACGCATAACCTTCGCGGGAGAAGATCATACTTTTGTACTCGTTGCCAAGGAGGTCGCACCGATAGTCTCCTGGGAGCGAGCGTTGTATCGTTCCTCACCAACCTGTCTAACACTTGACCACACGTTTGGGACGTTGCGAACCCATTGCCATGCATACAAATGAGAAAAGTGGTGCGTGTAAATAATCATGATGAATAGTAAAGGTACAGATGCCCGTAAAGATGAACAAACAAATATCCTGGTGCGAAAAGATGCTGTATAGTTATAAGACTACAACGGGGCGGCAGTCCGTTCTCTAGTAAATAATGAGAAAAATAAACTGGCACTGCCAGGGACTGTCTCATGAATTGATGATAACCTTGATAACCATGTTTCCGTCCTCATCTTTCCCACGAGCCAGTAGCTCGAATGCGCCTGCCGTGTCCTGCAGCTGTATGCGATGCGTGATTAGCTTCTCAATGTTTGAGAGCTTTCCGGAGGCGAGCAGAGAGAGGGCAGCAGGGTAGGTGTTGGCGTAGCGGAAAGACCCTACGATGTCGACTTCCCGCAAGGCTGCAGCTGAGAGGGGTAGCAAGACATTCCTAGAGCCCATGCCGACGAGCATAACTTTGCCACCAGTAATTGCAGCCTGAAGGAATCGGCGGTAAGCGCTTGTGGTACTCAAACGAAGCAACCACACCTACGTGTATCGACATTTGGATGCAGGGTTCCGCGCCGGTACACTCGAAAACGATGTCAAAGCCATCGGGGGTTCCGAACTTAGTCAAAGCTATTGATACGTTTTCTCGCGCACGCCGTAGTTGCTCTTCGGATGTTTTGGCTTTGTCAACCATTGGCAAACAATATGTTTGTGAGGCAAAGCCGTTGACCTTGGCGAAATCCAACCGTTGTTGGTTGATGTCGATGGCTACCACTTGGGAAGCACCATATGATTTTGCGAGGGCACAGGCAAGGATGCCAATAGCACCGACGCCAAAGACGAGAATGCGCTGGCCCTCATGGAGACCTGCGCGTCTGCTTGCATGTATCAGGACGGAAAGTGGTTCTGCCAATGCTGCTTGTTCGAAGCTGCAGTGTTCGGGTAGGCTAACGTGGTGTTACAAAGGGTGTGGAAAGGCGAGTTGATCGCTACTTACGGATGGAGGACGTGGGCGGGATGGTTCATGCGGTCTTGCAACGTCCCGTCAAGGTGGGGGAAGGTCTTCGCGCTGCTTGCAAACCGCATGCCCTTGCAGAGGTTATACCGACTGGAGTCGCAGTACTCGCATTGCTGGCACATAACTCCAGCCTCGATGGCCACTCGCTGTCCGGGGAAGATATTCTTCACTCCTGGTCCGACTGACACGACGACTCCTGCCGACTCATGGCCGAGAACGAGTGGGGCTTGGAGAGCAAAGTCACCGTTGCAACCGTCAAGGTAGTAGTGCACTGTGAGACATATTTCGATGATGAGGGACATTGATAGTAGAAGACGAGAGCGAACAACACGTACAGTCGCTTCCGCACAGACCAGTCGTTTTAATGGCAACTTGGGCATGATTGTATTGTGGTGGCCAGATGGGGCGGTCCTCGAGGCGAAGGTCCTTTGGACCATGAAGGACGGCGGCACGCTGTGTGTACACTTGTGCGGGAGACATGAAAAATTGTGGGGGGAGTGAAGATGAGAAGGAGGGAACATTCAGATAGTCTTATAAAGTTGGAACTTGTTCTTCAAATCTCGTGAGGATAGCTCGGATCGTTGCTCAAACTGGATATCCTCCTCCGGTCCGCATCCCGTACCATATCTGGTCATGACAATGATGACGTAAACTACAACGTGAACGGTCACCACACTACATAATTACGATTCTACCAATATATTTTATACATTTATGGATATACCTTTGTTTTGCCGAGTTTTTTTGAGTCTAGATTTATCATATTTTTCGTACTTTTGTCAACAAATTGGTATACTGATCGAATATTTTATTTCATCCGGAACCCTCGGATTATCAGCCGATGTGGGGTAAATCAAATCTAAACCCTCAAAATGAGGTATGATATTCCATGAATTTAAGCACGAGGGTGAGCCATGTTCTCCTCGATAATTCTTGTGTCTTTCATGGACCCCACACCAGCCGTACCATCTCCCCAGTTGTTCAACTTGTCTGGACAGAATGTTCTCATTACCGGCGCCACTAGAGGTAACGTACTTATTGTCCTACACACGCTTCTTCACAATTAACCAAGGGTGACTATACTCTGTCTCGACCTAATGAACGCGTTGACACTGTTCTGGCGGGCTCGAAATTCTAGGCATAGGAGCTGCCTGTGCCATCGCATTGGCCCAGGCCGGGGCTTCCATTTGTCTAGTTCAGCGGGAAACTCCGTTGGGTACCGAGCCGAATATAGATACCCTGAACGTTATTCGTGCGCTCGGTGAGAACGCGAAGGTCGTTCACTGCGACTTAGCGGACCTCGATGCCGTCCGGGAACTCTTCTCAAAAGCCCTCGAGGTCATGGGCGGCAATATTCATGTTCTGGTCAATTGTGCTGGCATACAACGGAGATCACCGAGTGTTGATTTCCTGGAGAGGGACTGGGATGATGTAGGTTATCTCCTCGCTTTTGCGCCACGCTAAACCTTGTTTCTTCCCATCTAATCAAATTCACAAACCATCTTTTGCCTAAATGCCTTCTTAGGTCCTTAATGTAAACCTCAAATCCGCCTGGCTGCTTTCACAGGCGGCGGGCCGGCACATGGTTCCTCTCCGCAGGGGGAAAATTATCAACTTTTGTTCCCTACTAACTTTTCAAGGCGGTCTCACAGTGCCTGCATACGCCTCTGCAAAAGGTGCACTTGGGCAACTCACCAAAGCCCTCAGTAACGAATGGAGTCAGCACAATGTTCAAGTTAATGCTATTTGCCCAGGTTACATTGCGACAGACATGTGAGTTCTTTTCTTGTTATCTTTGGTATCTTACCTTGCTGCCAACTTCTTCACGAGTGCGGACCCGTGATACCAAACTTCTGAAGTTGAACAACGTTCTTCCCCGTCGGTTTCCAAGTCGGGGGGAATTGGAGCTCTTTGTGCTAGAAATATCCATTTGCGCTAGGGGATGATTACCTTTGCTAAACGCTCGCCTTCCTCCCCTCCTAGGAACGAGCGGCTTTTGGCAGACCCAACTCGATTTAGGCAGATCTCGGAGCGGATACCCGCTGGGAGGTGGGGTGAACCCCAAGATTTTGCGGGTCCTGTCGTGTTTCTTGCGAGCCGCGCTAGTCAATACGTCTGTGGGGAGCTCTTAGTTGTGGATGGCGTGCGTTCCTTTATTCTCGGCATCAAAGTCAAACGTTCATCTCGAAATTATCAGGGTTGGATGGGCCGATAGTCGAGAGGTATAACGAAAGTACATCGTTGTCCTTCACACGAGTGCCAACTGCAGATAGCGAAGGACCGATAACGAGTTACATATCTGATAAGGCTCGTTGAGTTTTTGGCAACATCGTTGTGTAAGGACTCTCATGCACCTTTCTTGACGCACAATGCCCTTGTCCTTCCATATTGGAGTGAGTTCTCAAGGTTCATGCAAACTATACACCGTCATGTGGCCGGGAATGACCCACACACATGGATATCTTTCTACCACTACGATGCCCCGTTATGACGAGTTTGGCTAAGCTTTGAATTGTCCCATTGATGCGGGGTCCCCCATAGCATTTGCCAAAGATAGTTTTTTTTTTCTTTCATTCAGACCTCAGGTGTCCTCAGATCCGGAGACCATTCTTGTAGTGGTTCCAGCTTCCTGCTGGGACTTGAGCCCTTATGGATATGTGTGAGCAACATTAATGGGGTATCTTTCCATTCGCTATCAGTATCACCACACTCCATACTGCCGACGGCCCGAGACTCCCGGTCTCCGCCCAACGTGCGTGGCGGTGTCACGTCCATCGAACAGGACGATACTGCATTGACATCGACACTCCCTTGGATGGGAATGCATGGAAATGCATGCAAGTGGTCCAGATCCGTAAAAGTCAGACAAGCCGATACCCTATGCTATCTTAAGCTGACATGGTAAACCCAGAACTCGTGATCAGGGGCTCACTGGGGCATATCTGCCATATCGTACAATTGAGTTGAGGGTCATCGGGTTAACGGGAGGCCTTTCCGAAGGACCAGAGAGATACCTGAAAGTCAGGATGGGCATTGGGTACGTATCCATGCCAAATGTTCAATCGTCTGATAATTGCACGCAAGACGCCGCGAGGTCATAGGTTTGATGAGGGCTACAACAGCAGCCATATCAGAGCAACACCAATTCCAAAGCGGACGCATTTTTCGTTCTCAGAATCGCCCCAGAATCAAAAAAAAAAACATCAGCTGACGACGTTTGAGCGATATGAGAACTAATTACCGATGTGGATAGAAGAGAAGAGACCCTCAGGGGGAGTGCGCATGCGGTGGCATTTCCCATATTTTGTGACCTGTCGCGAGGGCGAGCAGTCTCTTGAGGACCCTGTAGTTTGGCTAACGTGAAGGTGGGATCAAACATTTAGGGGACCACACGGAAATACAACTTCCAAAGGTTCAAACAGTAAAACCGCCGTGACTAAACGGTCTTTCGAAGGGTGCGAAATGGGTGAGAGTGTAAAAGATAAACCTTGTCGCTTGGTGCACTATCACGCCGAGCAAACCCGATCAGGTTCGTAGAGAAACACGTGTTTGTTCAGGGAGCCTACAAGTATGCCAGGCGATAGGAGTCTGATAAATCAGGTATTTGCAGAAGTAAGTCAACTATGCGTCGCATGATCGTCGGTCAGCAGCATAGACAGGCAGGTGAGCCCAGAAACCACCCACGAGCAAAATTCGACCATCTTACAAATACAACGAGATGTATCACCATCAGATAACTTGAACCACGCGAAAGGGCTAGAAAGCAAGGGTTCCTTGGCTGAGCCCTGTCCTGACCTGTAAAGGTGCTCCGAATTATATCGACATTCGCAGGACCTGGCCGTCGGAACACTCGAGGATGATGAGTTAGTAACCGCCGCCCTCGCGAACGTGTGTGATTATTGTTCAGTCGGTTGTCTATCACGCAGCTCGCCAGCACGCCGGATTCCATTTTAATATCGTTACCTGGATTACCTGGCTTCAATGTGTCTCGTTATCAAGTTGGCCATGAGAGCGAAACCACAGACTTGAACATCGTAACAGTGGCCGTTTCATGTGGCGTTGGGTCACATTGAAGCATGAGTCCGATTCAGTAGTGAGATAGCCCAATACGAATGTTCCACGGGCCGGCGGTGTGAATATCGAGGTGCACCTGAGAGCAGTCCTTGGGGCTCAAACTACAATAGGGTCGATGGTCAGGCTCAATTTGAAAAAAGATGGAGAGACTAACTTCCGATGAGTTTCCAACTGTCGTGTGAAACTTACGGGTTACGTGTATCGAGCTTCGGGCAGCCATCGAGAAGTATGGAACGAGTGTAAATGCGCTAAGCCCTGAATGGACGAGTGGATGCTAGGAATCATGCGGGGACTACCGAGTTAAATGGAGTGCACAGCTACGTGCTTCTATGCGCTATTATCTGATCGCAAAGGGACTAGGCAATGCGAGGATGAGGCCCCCCGTAAGGTCCGGAAGATCGCTGCTACCGCACACGACGGATACGGATACGTGCCACTCGTTATCAGTCTGTTGGATCATGGATCTCATCGAATGTTCCTTGGGGCGTATCGCCGTTTGATGAGTACATCTGGCTCGGCCACAGCGTCACTATGATACAGGTGTCAGGAAGTAGCCGGGAAGGAACACACCGCTGGACCCTTGTCCCGTTTGGCAAGGACGAACCTATGGATATGGTAACCGATGTACCAGTTGCACCATCTCAACCACTAGAACACGTCTTTGAGATTCGACGCCACGTTGTGAAGCATCGGTAATGACCTAGTGATGAAAGTAAAGTTGAGCTCGCGACTTGACAACAGGCGAAGAGCAGAGCAGAATACTCGGAAGGTTTCAGCCGCACTAGACTCCGAAGCGAGGAACACTAGGACTTCAGGGCACCCATATCACGCAGCGATTGCTGAGGTTTCAAAAAGTTGTAAACGCAGATATCAATGCAGCCATCCATGGGCCTGGGCCAGCTGTCATAAACAGTAAGCAGGAGGAGTTAGACGGTGCGTGCAAGTGTGTGCATATTCGAATATTCACAACGAGGCGTGCCATGGGGCAATCACAGCTTCCGCTCTTTCCCCCCGCTTTCACGGTCTCAATATCAGGCATGTTTCTTACGGTATCCAGGGCATCAACGGACACATGTGAGGTGTGCTGTTCAACCAGATAGGGACAAAGGGAGCACGATGCAAACTTATTTTGCGGGATGAAGTACCCAGCCAACTTGGACTTGAGACGTTACTTTCCGGTAGCTAAACCCAGGGAAGAAGTGTCCCTAATTGGGCGGACGCAGGGACATCAACGAGGCATCAAAACTTTACACATTTCAACCATCTGATGCAATCGTATGATCATATATACCGACGTTCATCGCAGAAGAAGAAGTGTGTAAGGAGCCCTAGACATGCTCACGTATCCCGAGAGGACTTAGGGAATGGCACGGCTTCTCCAGCTTCTTACCCTTCTGAACCCATATAGCCATTGTCATTAAACTCCATTGATACTGACGGCAGAGACCAGCATATCGGACGCAGCAAGTTGACCCCAAGGGATGAGTGAAGTCAGGGCAGGGCCGACCCAAGCTGGGGAGCACCGTGTAGTGCCTGAGCTATTGGAGACCAAGAAGGGCGTTGAGTTACGAGGCGAAATTGTGGTCTAGTGGCTTTGGCTGTGCAAAAGCATGAAAATGCCACTCGAGCGTTGGTACCACCCAGAACGAGAGTCCAGAGGGCGCGATTACCAAGTTGCGCGTCCAGACTTCGTTCGAGCAGAAACCAACTGGTCGGAGATGTGTTTCCAATGCCATGTTGTGATGCGTGGTTCAAAAGGTTTGTTTCGCCATAGGCATAATAAGCATATACGCAGCTTGCGCATACGTTTGTAAAACGGACTGAACGGGGACCGATAGACGCATGGTTGTTTTACCCTGATCATCGAGTCCACACAGTAGCTATAGGGCGGCTTCTTCCGTTGAGCTTTTACAGTGAGAACAAACCAGCATGGTGGTCACGTGCAGACTCACTCGTCGATCACCTTGATCACCTCCTCAACCAATATTCAATTGCAAGTTACCCAAAAGTTACCATCAAGTAACGCGAGCATTGGAAGGATATCCTACGGTGCTACGATTTTCTGAGGATCAGCCGCTGTCAGTTTTTCGGGTTTCAGTTGCTACTTTATTGACAAAACATAAAACATCAAAGGTATTATGCTTCATGCACATGCCTTGAACAGAAAGCAGAGACGATGATTCCCAACTTGTCATATATCTCTGCCCCAATGGTCAACCAAAGCGACGCCCCTTTCCGCTTGCTCACCAGGCGATATGGTGCAACTTTAACATACTCTCAGATGCTAGATCCACATAAGCTCCTCAACGACCTTGACTATCTCGAATTTCATCTGCGAGATCTGCAAAGTACGCATCTCCATTGGGAAGCTTGTACACGACCCGTTGTCGTACAACTCTGCGGTAATGACCCAGAAATAGTCGTTAAAGCAGCTAGGCAAGTACAAACGTACTGTGATGGAATAGGTGCGGAACGGTATTCGTAAGAAAAAGCTCGAGCTGAGCTCGTAGGCAAAGTTATCCAGATTTGAACCTCGGATGCCCTCAGGAATACGCGCGGGAACACCACTTTGGGGGGTATCTTCTCAGCAAAAAGGACTGGCCCTTGGTGGAGTCCATAGGTATCCAGCGACCTACGCGTCTTTTGATGATCTCGCTGATGTCCCTTCTTCGACTGCAGTCTCCGCAATGTCTCACTCTCTCACCGTCCCAACATCCGCCAAAATACGCCTTTGCCCCTCCGCTAAGACAACGGATTTCGGGCGTCTCCTCGAACATGCGGGCGCATCCTGGGTAACCCTGCATGCACGACATGTATCTGCAAAGCGGCGAAGGCAGGGTGCAGCAGATCTTGACGTCGTGCGAGAGCTGAAAGAGGCCCTCACGGTACCCGTGGTTAGCAACGGGAACGTTCGTGCGTTTTCCGATATCCGGAATAACGTAGCATACACTTGCGCGGACGGTGCCATGGTTGGGCAAACGTTATTGGGAAATCCCTGGTTTGTATTTCGGGGGCTTGCAATCAGGAAAACACGCACTGAACCAAAAATGGAGTAGTTTATTCTCAGGGAGTGACATTCAAGATCCAGTCTTAATATCCCTGGAATATCTTGAAATTTGCAAACTGCTTCCTCATGTGGCAACACTCAAGACGATACAAGCTCACGTGCGGTATATCATCGAGTTTCAGTGGTACGCATGTTTAGCAACCGATCTTATTAACCCTCAGGGTTCTCAACAGCTGAAGCAGTGCGCGCCGTCCTTGGTATTCTAAGTTTCGGCTCGCCTTGAATAATTGCAAAAACCTGGACGACATCGAGATACTTTTACGTGGTAAAGTGAGCCGTTGGCGAGGAAAAGCCGGTAATTTGGTCTATGGAGACCCCGAGTCAAGCGGACACGAAGAGAGCATGGATTCTGGCCTTGGAGAACTTGGGGATACTCTTGATTGTATCTCTTTCACCAGGTGACCATCTCTTGATGGATGGATTACAAACAGTAGTGGGATGGGCCGCTCACCAGCGCCCTCCGATATGTATTTGTAGCCCCGAAGACCTTGGGAAAGGACGCACTTCATTGAATCATTTTAAAGCACTTATGATCCAAATTCTAGGCCAATAAATGACAACAACGTTGTCCTATTAACCCCTCAAGAGCTGAGATCATTAGAATTGCTCCCATCCTTCTCGTCTAGTGTGATGGCAGCAGATGGGTCCTAAAAGTCGTGCTAGGCTCAAGGGCCGTGTTCCAAGTAACCATCGTCGGCAAAGGCGAAGACACGACTGTAGATACTCGGGAAGATGTGGACAGCTGATCAAGATACATCAGTTCGGCAATGTAGATCCCTAGTAAACGCCACTGTGACCACGTACCAATGTCCTCAACGCGAAGTAGGTAATCGCCAGGTGCGATGCTAGCAGGACCCCCAATCTGTCAACTAAGGGGCCTCTTCCTTCCAGGAAGCACGCAAGAATGAACTCACGTCCACGACCTTCATGATCGAGTAATCCGGGTATCAGACGACAAAGCTACTTCGGACGGGTTGAACCACGTAGAAGATTAACCGACGGCAATCGTGGCATCATACATCTTTGCCATGGCGACGGGCCCTTTCAAAACGACTTCAGTTTCGCTGGCCTTTTGGAGAGATAATGATGCATGCCGGTGGCTTCGTTTACGCACGAGGGATCACTGGGGTGCTGGTGCGTCTCACTCCAGAGTTCACCCCTGGTTTCGTTCGCTTCCATGACTACAATACATTGTTGGGAATGGACAGTTGATGCACGAGGGACCGTCCGTCTGGATCTGGGAGGGTCATCGAGAGACTAGTAGTTAGACAAGGTCAGTCGCAAGAACGATGGTCTTATCTCAGAGAAAGAGGCAGACTGGCAGTAATCGCAAAACATGGTTTATTGGCGCAAGAATAACATTCGACAAGCACTGGTAGGGGTGGATAAGGTTTCTGGAACAGTCAAATCGCATATATGCTTGAGTAAACAGCAGTTTGGAACACAGAAATATAGAGCACAGCAAAATACTCGCCAGCCAGGAGAGAAGATCTTTTTCTTCTATCTAGTCCCAGTGTCCTCGGGAAGGAAGACAGATATGTGTGGACATCAGTGGATCTGGGGTGATATGGAGAACGCAAAAATATACCAGTCACAGCACGTGCAAATGACTCAACCGGAGCTGGTGCCGGCAGGGCCACCACTCCCTTTCCTCGTCCTAATCACTTTATTCCTAAGAGCTCGCTCCTTCAACTCATTCTCGCGTTTCTCCAGCTCTTGCTTCGTAAGATCATCCTTCATGCTACCCTTTGCCTACTCCATAAGAAGATTTTTTTAGAAGTGGGGTTTCGAGGTGCAACGAGATCACCAACCATTTTCTCTTCATCGCCCCATTTCGATTTGCGGGCATTCGCTTGACCTT
Organism: Gyrodon lividus; assembly: GCA_014904945.1. Lineage (NCBI taxonomy): Eukaryota > Fungi > Basidiomycota > Agaricomycetes > Boletales > Gyrodontaceae > Gyrodon > Gyrodon lividus. The sequence goes on from MU127423.1 coordinate 1,058,344, forward strand.
TGATTTTCAATTCACCTCGAGAATTCTGTGGGAGATCCGAATCCAATGTTTTGGAGCGAGTATCTTCCTTGTCGACGTCCATCAACGCAGGAGAAGGACTCCGTCTCACCCGGCGCATATCTACTTCGCCTCCGTCCCGTTCACGTTCCCTTGAATCTCGGCGGCGTGATGGTGGACTACGAGAAGGACTGTCCCGCTCACCCCTACGACCACCCCTTGGGCTGGGGCTCCGACGCCGACCATACCGAGGCGGCGGGGACAGTGAGCGACTCGAAGATGGCGTTGGCGTTGGCGAATAACGACGTTTGCGAGGCAGTGGGCTTCGGCTATCACGTACTCTGTCCTTTCCACCACCGCTGTACCTTCGTGGGGGTGACCGAGAGTACGAGAGTGAACGTCTTCGTCTGCGATTTGGAGGAGAACGCGGGCCAGACCGGGAATCGCCACGAGGAGGGGTGATAGAAGGGGAACGGCGACGTCGACGGGGAGAGGGCGTTACAGAGCGACTGTGACGACGGCGTGCAAAGTGAGGAGAGCGAGATCGAGAGCGGCGGCCGGAGGGAGAGCTATATCTCGGAGGGGTGCGCGATGTGCGTCTGCCTGGAGGTGTACGGGAACGGCGATGGGATGGAGGTGGTGAGCGGGAGCTGCGTGCGTCAAAGGGTGAGCCGGATGGTGAGCGACGACGGCGTGGGGGCGGCGACCGGGAGGAAAACCGGCGACCTGAACGCTGATGGGGCAGTGTTATGAATTTCTTGGTAGAAGATATCCTATGAATCACTTACCCCGCTACCACGCCTACCCCACCCGTTGTCTCTACCCCTGCCACCACCTTCAAAGCCACCTCGACCACGCCCTCTGCCCCTGCCCCTACCTCTTCCACCACGATCACCATGCCCTCCCCGTTCATTTTCTCTAATTTCGTCCAGCCTTGCCCTTCGATCCCTCTCACCGAACGCTCGCTGATCACTTTCCTGTGCTTTGCGCATCTCTTCTTTCTTTTCTTCAACAAAAGTCTGCGGGACACCGGCGAGCGATTGCTGTGCTTCAAGGAGGAGCTTCCAAAGTGCCGTCATAAACGTTGGCGTGGATGAGGTAAGGAAACCAGTCAGGTTGATTTGCATTTTTTTCGGGTCGGGGGTCTGTGCAGCGTTAACGAGTAAGAATGGTTAACTACCTGGGGAACAGTTATAACACTCACGGTGTGATTTGGATCCTCGAGTAGACCCATGGCATACTCGACGACCACCTCGTCTTCAAAACCGACAAGTTCCGTGACCTTTTTGGCGATCCACGGCTTGATGACCTGCAAATTAACTTTCTTCATATCAACCTATGACCAGTGAGCAATGAGCGTCCAGTCCGCATTGCAAAAATTCCGTGCAAGTGCCAGAATACGAACTTTTTTGTCAAATTCTGGAGGAAACTTCATAGTCTTGAGAAGCTTGAGTTCCTTGTCGGAGAAGCGCCTGTCTTGGTCAGTAGACGTGCCCTTGAAGAATCCTAAAATGCAGACACGGGTACATCAGTACCGTGCAATGTCTTTAGGTTTCGTTTCTGGACTAACCTGCATCCGCCATCGTTGGAGCTGGTGTTGGGTAGAAAGGCGTTTACCTTGACCCTTCGCCGTGAAATTAGAGAACGACCGTGGGAATTCGCAGTTGTGGAGTACCAACGATGAACGACAACTTAAAGTTGTTCGTAAACACTGGTGTCCCGCAATTTGTGCGTTAACAATCAATGTAACAATCTTTTCTAGACCAAGACACGTCTTGTTCCAACGAATGGTAAATAGTCTCTAGTGTTATAGGTGCGTCACGGCTATCACGGTGTTGATTTTGTCTACTTGCACTACCATTGCTTACCATCTCGTCTCAGACAGATCTAAATCTGTGATAATAGACGCGAGGGTGCGTGTTTGGGTGTCGTTCGTACATGCTGGTGTTGACTTGCGACGGCCACAGGCGTACGCTATACCATACTGATTTCCGTGGATACGAAGTTTCATAGGGAAGATGGTCTTCAGTGGCATCAGGCTTGAAAACGTCATAGCTATGTACGCGTCCTGTCCTCAACTATCTTCAGCGTGCGCGAGTAACATTCTTGGTGTGTTTTTGGTTCTGATCTCAGGCTGTCGTCCATCTACCATCTACAGGTCTATCTAAATACACAAAACATAGTCTCAGATATGAGTAATATATCTACTCTCTAATTCAAAGGATCTCCCTTTCATCAAAGCCTACATTGACTCTTAATACACCCCTCTCACCGAGCGCGTTCAATCGTTCTTCAGCAACTCTTCCCAAACCACACTCTCCTTTGTTGGATATTACCACTCGTACCTCGTCTAATTCCGACCACATAGGCTTCTCGAATACTCCTGCGAGTCCTTCAAAATCAATCGTCGAAATCGCGCGGAGGTCTGCGGGGTACAAGGCAAGTGAGAGAACGCGCATCGGTGATCGAATTTGTGAGAGCAACGAGGTGACATGGGTCAGAGTTCTTGGCGGGGGAGTAGAATCTTGTTCGAAGGGATCGATTGGCGGAGGAGAGGGAACCACGAGACCGAAGATGTGGCACTCCTCAAGATTCGTATTATGTGCAAGGTCCATCTGGCTCACAAGTCCATCTGCATAGAAGGCTTGGTTGATCAACACCACAACACTTTTGGACTGACACGCACCTCCTCTGTCGATGAAATCCGTGTTGAATCCGATGTGGACCTTCCTTAGGCTTTCGCCCACTTCTTTTAAGAACTTGCCAATAACATCTGCTTCCAAGGCACCCACGCCTCCCAGTCTGACCCTCGTGATCCCTCCCACTACTTTCTGGCACTGGAGACCAGCCATGATCCACTCCAAGATAGGCTCCATCGGTGCACCTCTTATCCCTACTTCTTTCAACACCCTCGAAGGAGACCTAATCGTACTCTCCCCATTCACCGGACAATCAAGGAACCATCTCGGCGTGTTCATCTTGGCACAGTGCACCCCATCGAGCGTGAGCACTTCTAGTTCATCAAACTCGGCGAGGAAGCCACACATGTCACTCGAGGTGTGGAACGCGAATCCACGTAGTGTGAGTTTTGTCACGCGTTTGAAAGGTTTGAGACAGGCGGCGCGAGATCGAGCAGAGAGGTATTCCCAAGTGACACGTTCCATCTCCAGGGTGCGGATGCGGGGCAGGTGCGCTGCGAGGTGGGGGAGGGCATCATTGAGCCATTTAGGATCCCATACGTTTCCTCGAGTCTCACGGACAGAGAGATGAATAACGTAAAGTCCAAAGTTTGGTATGCCTATCCTCAAACGGGCGTCGTCCGGCTCGCACACATACGCCCCCAGCAACTCTACAAACGCCATGCTTTTCTTCCGAGTGCTCAGCCTTACACCGGGCCATATCCCAGCCCTCGCGGTGTTCAACCAGAGCTTGCATACTAGCGAACAGGCACAAAGGGATGCGAGGTCTGTAGGATCGTATGGCTCGTCTCGGGAGGGCGTGCGAGGTATGCAACTGGCGATGGTGTCGATAATTTGGAGGTGGAGTTCAGCTGGGAGGGATGGGGGAGGTCGCGATTTGGATGTGGTCGGAGTCAGTATCGGTGAGGAAGAAGCGTCGTGTGGGCAGCCCGAGGACGTAGGAAGGGGTTTACAGCAAGTGAGCGGGGACTGAAGGAGGTGAGGGGCCAGAGGTTGAGTGAGCAGGATGGCCATGGTGATGGAGTGGAATGGAGCAGTGCGACAAGAGCGAGTGTTCAGCGTTTAGAACCCAGTTGACTGTGAGTGAATCCAAGTCACAGTCTGCGTGGGGATGATAATCAAGTAGTCGGGTATCGAGTAGGCGGAAAGTATTGCCTGCCGGGTCCTGTTGTCAGATCTAGCTGTGAGTACGGATCGCAGGATATAACACAATGGGTATAGATTGGTCGTGATGTGGATTAGTTCTCACTGCACTGGTGCGCGGAGAGAGCGGTATGGAGGTTGGGGACAGATAAACTTTCGTAACTGCCCTGAAACGGTGTGCACCTTTTATCACTTGTGCCAGTACAAGGCTCTCGTAGTTTCCTCGCTCGAGGCTCGACAGCGTTCCGTCGTGAGCCCGGACGCGACGCGAACCGAGAATTGTGAATATTGACGTGAGCAAATCAATTTGGACGCCTTAAGCACTTGTTCTTCTACGACGACCTTGACTCATGTTATAACTTGAAGGCATATCTAAATTTTCAAGGAACATTCATGTGAAAACTTCTCGATCCCTCTACAGTATTTCAAAGACGCTGCCGCGTTTTGTTTCTTGAACATATCGAGTCAATTTCACAATGTCCACCTCGCGGTGTCTGCAAAAATGATTTTCTCACATCATCAGTATTTAACGTGCATGGGATCCTTATCACCCAATCTCGGTCAACGACCGAACTAACCACAGCCTCCATCAAGTCGTTACGGTGGTAGTCATGTCCATCTCAGATCATCACCCTCGGTGTTTAAGTTCCCCAGATCCATTGACTCGGCAGACTATAGGTACCAATTGAATTCACCACTCCCTCAGGCTCCCATCTTAGCCTCTCCACAGGGGGTTTCTCTATGCTTGCCTACCAGCACGGGTATAAGCTGCCTGACGAGCCTTTCGTTGATAGCGATACCGAGTACAGGGCCTGTAGTGACAGGGCGATGCAAGGTAGCCGGTGCAGCGTGGAAGGTGTGGAATTAGAGGGCGTCGGGCGATAGTGACAGCGAGAAGTAACGCGGGTAGACGAGGCAAATAAGGGTATAGTGCGCGGTTTGTCACCATCGCGGAGGCGCGGTGGACGAGAGAACAGCCCCAAGATTAGAAAGTAAGAAAGGTCATTGTCAAAAACACGCGACTCGTAGTCGAGGTCGAACTGGGCACTCGCCTGGATTCATCCGTCCTTAACGGCGAACACGCTCGGGTCCTCGAGACATGTGTAGAGGTCGCGTCTTCGCTGTTATAGTGTATCTGATGCAAGTCTTCATGTCGGTGATTGCCTTGTTTGGACTCACCTACCAACTCATCTCTTGAATGACGACTATTTTACACCAGAAAACCCACAAGATACCCAGCGCAAACAGGAAATGGCAGGAACCACATGATCCGCATCACCCGTTACTTACTTGGTAATATCCTAAGCACTGCACAGCACTCACAATTATGTTCAGCCGTGAAACGCCCACAGCAATGCATACAAGTTCAGATATTCCGCCGCAATGGGAGACCTGTGAAGCACATTCCACGGTCATGGGCAGGAAGTCGATTCGCAGCATTGAATAAGAGAGGACCAGAATGGAAGAATTTCATCACAATTCTTTTCTGGACAGCAACTCGCGTCTGGCTGAGCGATGTCAAGTGCTCTCCCCTCGAAGAATGGCCTGAAGTCGTGTCTCGAATGTAATCGTTCTCCAGGAGCAACGGGGACCGACATAGAGCGCGCGAGATTAGCGAATTTTGAGAAGGTTGGCAAGAGGTTCTATGCCCCCATTATTCCAAAATCAAAATTAGTGCGAGAGTCGAAGGATTATTGGGGTGGGACTCACCCTCGATAAAGAGGACTCCTTCATTTTCCAGCACGGCTGCTAATTGGCGGGCCATTCGTTTATGATCATGCCCAGCGAACGGGTCTCTCTCACGCGCTCGACAGTTGAAGTCAGGAGGGCGAGTCGTTCCATGCCACTTCCTCTGCATTGCATACCCTTCGTTAGCTGTCCATGCGGCTGGAGTACGCGAGTAGTACACCAGTAGCGTTCATCTTAACAGCAGTGAACCCCTCCACCTTCCGCTCCGCCGCTGCCTCACGAACAGCACTGGGATGGTCACCGCCGACACATCCACATACACGTAGACGATCGCGGAATTGACCGCCTAGGAGCTGCCAGACGGGAACGCCAAGCTCTTGCCTTTGATGTCCCATATCCCATAGCGAGATATCGAGGCCTGAGAGAGCGGACTACCGTTTGTCCGTATCAGCGGAAAGGTACAAACATGTAGAATGGTGAAGATGATGCATACCATTAAGACTGGCCCGCAGCGATAGAAGCGAGCTCTGTAAGCAGCTTGCCAGATGTCCTCAATTCCATCTGCATCCCACTCTACGAAACGGGAAGCGAGATCTTCGAAAGCACCTTCAATGGCTTCTGTGTAGCCCTCGAGAGTTGATCCACCCCATCTCACGAAATTGTCTGTGGTTTGTACTCGGTCGAAGAGTCAGTATGGGGGGACACGGAAGATCTGGCTCCGAATTGGTGTGAGTACATAGAATGGTGAGTTTGCACGTACCTCCCTCTTTGAAATTAGGCTCGAGGTAGGGGATTCGAGCGACATGCTAGGTTGATCAACAATGAACGTTCAAACTATGACTTGATATCAGGGTAACTTTGAGTGTGTACTCATGTCCTTGTTAAATAATGCCTGTAGGAGTCTAGCTGGTTATGATAGTCAGGCGGTGATCAGGTCCGTTCATGGCCGACGAGAAACATTCATCTAAAATTTTCACCAACCAATAGCAATGACATGCGTGTTGTCAGCGAGACGATTTTTTCGCGACTTGACGACATGATGCAGAAGGGCATCAGTGAGTGGTGTGTTAGACTTTATGTACTGCGTCCGCCACGTCGCCTGAGCTCAGACCAAGCTCGCACTGACACTGACGTACGGTTCTTGTGTCTGTACGCGTTCCACTTCACATTCGTACTCGCTGCTCTGGACATTCTATAGTCTCGTACAGCCCGCCGCCACCACCACCACCACTACCACATATATTCATTGACGTTAACAACACCGACCCATGACTACCACTACCCACTTCCTCGCCCTATTCATCTTCCTCCTTCTCTCACCCTTCACAACCGCCATCAAATTCACCCTCCCGCCTTCTAAAATCCCGGTCGAAAAATGTGTATGGAATGCAGCTCACCTACACGCCCTCGTCATCGTCACCGCCAATGTCGGACCCGGACCCAACCAACGCATCGACATCGAGATTATAGACTCGACGCCGCAGAGAAACGTTTATCTTTCCAAGAAGGATATAAACGGAGAGACGAGGTTGGCTGTTACAGCTCATGCGGAGGGAGAGGTTGGCGTTTGTTTTAGGAACTACTTGTCATCTGGTGAGCGGGACCTCTTTCGAGGAGATGGGGCGGTGGGCTGGATGGACCGCACTGACTGACTGACTGTGCGAAACAGAACCTAAGACTGAGATGGCGCGGAATATGACACGTACCATCGACCTCGACATAGACATTGGCGCAGATGCCGTCGATTATAAGTGCGTACTCCTATCCACCTCACCCCCGGAGCCCATTTACATGTCTTTTCGGTGCGTAGTGCAATCGCAAACCAGGAGTCTCTATCAGGACTGGAGACAGAAATGCGTAAACTAGAAGGAATCGTCAAAGAAATCGTCGACGAGATGGACTACCTCAAGAAACGAGAAGAGAGATTCGCAGACACGAATGGTGCGTCACATCCCCCCCCTTCTCTCTCTCGGACTCACCTTTCCTTTTTGCTACCAGTCTCGACAAACCAACGCGTACAGAACTTCGCCTGGTTCACGCTTGCCTCCCTCTTATGTCTCGGTGTCTGGCAGATTTTCCACCTCCGTGCATTCTTCAAGCGGAAATACCTCATTGATTGAGAGGTGCTACACATGTATCCTGAGTTAGGATTGCGTCTTAGATACGGTCGTTATGTGTCATGCGGGCGGACAAGAGTGCATACATGTTGATACTTGAATCACCTATTCCTATTCTTACTATGGCTTTGGGCACCCGGAATGCTGAGACTTCGGGTTGTTACCTGACATCTTGCACGCCCATATAGTCGAGGTTGTGGTCTTTTCGCGTGACAAGACCACAGAAGTTCGGAATACAGTCCAAGACGTTGTCCGTATATTGAGATCCATTAGACCAAACCTAAGCTGCTATGTGTTTGAGACGTTACAAGTATCGTAAAGACAAGTTGGTAATATAGAGAGTACATCGGGTGATAGCCAAATTATTGCACAGGAACCAGAGAAAGATGAATCGAGTTAAACCACAAAAACCCTGGCTGCAACGAGCAAGAGCTCCAGGTCCCCTGTCCCTTCGCATATCGTATCACAGGAGCATTCAAGGATTATATATCACCACTCGTCCAAGGTAGTTGGGTGATACCAATCTGATACTCCCCAGGTACCGACGTCTGCTCTCCGGCAGATCTAGACGTCGACGGTCCCTCACTGTTGCCTTTACCTCGCATCAAGGTAGATGAGGACGGCATGCATATCATCACAGCTATCTGAACCGCCTCAGGAGGCGGAGGTCGTTCGGGAGGTGGTGGCTTTGGTGGGTGATCAGTGCGTGAGCGACGGCGACGGAATGGATAGGAGTTTAGTGCCGTACGCAACCTATGTAACCGGGCATGAGGTTGGGGATTTGTTGCAGACATCTGTGAGCTCGAGGTGCCAAGTGACGGAAGCCCACTTTTTGATTGCTCCCCAGACGCAGGCTGCAAGGGAGGTCTTATAAAAGAGGCTGATATCGGCTGGACGACCGCGGTCGCACGGACAAGAGCCCAGCCCGATTTCAAGTCAGCTACGAACCACCCTCACGGCGGATGAGTTCCAAGACTGACCTGTACACCCTCCCAATTTCCCTCCTGTGAAGCTTTGCCGCCGACGTCTCGCTCTGGATACACCCACATGTCCCAAAACACCGGACGCACCAATCTCCTTCTCCTTCTCCCTGTCTCTCTCCCACCAGGTGCTCCCTCGTCCATGTCCAGCAATCCTTCATCCCACACCGTGCCTACAAATGCAAATCGTCGCCGTGACCCAACTCCGCATCCGACGAAGAGAAGAAGAAGGACGACGAAAGTGACGATGAAGCCGAAGAAGTAGTTAGCGCTGGTTATAGTGGGCGAAGAGGGGCTGCTCGGGGTGTTTGTCGGGGATGAGGAGATACTAGTGCTCGTGGATGTAGGCGGCGGCGATGAAGAGGACATAATGATCAAACTAATGACTATTATGTTATAGGAGTACACTTCAGGTGTGTTCTGTTCTGGACTAGACGAGGCTGTTTGGGTGTTTCAGATATCCAAGAAGATGGTGATCTCCTCGTACGAGATGTAGAAGGCTCTAGGACGAGGAGGAGATCATGATAGTATGGTGTGCCTGTTGACTACGAGTTCGTTGACACGCTTTGTCACAACTTTGTCAGATGGTCCATGATCTTCTAGACAGTCCATCACTGATTGAGCCTCGTCTCTCGATCTACTGCTTGGAACCTCAATTGTAAAACATAAACATATACAGCAAAAGTATCAGTATCACAGTTCCAACTATAAGGCGTCTATACTGTATTTTAGATAAAATTTAACAGTGGGTTACGATGATTAGACAAACCGGAGTGACACGAGGTGTTGGCTCACACGTAGCTATTTCCGATCATAAGGCTATACTCACTAGCAAAAGACCAGAGGCATGCTAAATTATCCACCACTGGCATGGGTCCAAACCCGAAGATAGGCACAAGCATAACTAATAGATCACCTTGCCCTGTTGAGGTGCCACGATTTATGGCGCCGGTCATGATGAAAGCAAGGCATATTCGATAAGCGGGAACCACCTCTACCAAGAAGCCACTGGCAGGACTTCTTCTCGGACAAACTAGAGTCATAATTACGTTTGTCCAACCGATGTGCGCGAAGGACTGAACCTCCGCACGAATTTCTGCCAGACGCTCGGCTGACGCTGCCTTATCTGTGGTCTGGGCATTCTCATTCCACCAGCGCTGACGCCAGGATCATACTCCACCAGAGCTTGTGATCGGTCGACCCGCTCCCCGGATCCCTGTCCCGGATAAGAAGGAAACGAGTATCGACCTCCATTAGGAGCCGATACACGACCGCGACCCATGTCCGGAGCCGGGTCTTCGCTGGATTGTCCTCGTTGTAGCTGTACGGGTCCGGAGTGCGACGAAACCGCATCATGAGCGGACCGCCGGGATGGGCTCACAGCCGCAGGCGCCTGTATTTGATACCCCGCCTCAGGGGGGTGAGGCGGTATCGTATGCCCAGAATAGAGTGGTGGCATAATGGGAGATGCGTGTCTGCTTCCCGTACCGGAATGTGAGTAGGAACGGGGTGCCTGCGGAATGACGAGAGCAGGGGGCGGGCGTGGCATCGGCGGAGAGGGTGAGCGCGGGGGCGGAGATAGGGGTAGAGAGCTAAGAGGGGGAGAGGGGGAGAACGGCCCAACATCCGAGTCTGATGTCATTCGACAAGTCCCAGACGGTATGTATATTTCTCGCGGCGGGAATGCCCGATCTGGGGACTGCGTCCCCGGGGGCGGGATGATAGTCCCTGGTGGCGGTACAACTGGGGGAGGTGGGATGAAGAAGCCGCCCGGCCCTCCAGGCGCGAAGCGCGCGTCCCATTGGTAGGTGGTATGAGCAGATTGGGAGTGGTCTAGATGGTGTTGCTGTGAGGAATGGTACCCAGCGCGATGGCAACTCTCGTCGCGAAGCACGAGCTGCAACCGAAAGGCAGGATCATCTAGAGAGCCTGAATGGACGGAGCCATCGTACAGGCTCCGACCTAAGCTTTCACAATCATCGCTGCCATATACAGATGCGACTTCCCACTCGTCATTATTTGGGTTTTGGCGATATACGGGGATTGGAACGGTCATGGGGTGACAATCTGTGGGGTTGTGGATGGGGCTAGCAGAACACTGGGAGCTGAGGGTGAGCGAAAACACTCAGCCCCAGGACGGTGTTAATCGAGGATGACCCTCCTGGAGAAACAGAGTGTGGGTGATGGTGCAAGGGCATGCAAGCTCGTGTTGATATACACCAAGAGTCCCTAGCCACGTTTGTGTGGAGATGCTGACACCACGAAGATCCGCCGAGACAAATCCCTCCGTCGCGTGGAGACCGTCTTCAAACAGCGTGTACCTTGCAGAAGTTGATCAGCCTTGAGTCCAGATGAGCAGGGCCGCAACTGGGTCAACCGAACATTCATCTGGAGCAGAACAAGGAGTGTCGGCACTCGTTAACGCATCCATGGGCACACACCGCGTTCCATCAAAACGGCCGAGATCACGACGCCGATACAGACCACAGTTTGATACATATACATTTGCCGAACCACGGCCGTCCAGGCGATCTGTCTGAGTGTTTCAGACTTGGATAAGTATACCACACCGTTCCCATGTTATTGGTGAGCCTGCACCTAATTATGACGTTTGAGCTCTGGCTTCTTGATGGTAGAAGAACTCAGTGATAGAGACATCCCCCTCTCAATGAACGACAACGCGGAGAACATGAGGCATGATGACATCCATATCAAACACTCTGCCTCCTGAGAGGCCGTTTGACCAATCAGCAATTGTGATGTCCCATTTCCGTCTTCACAAGATGGTGCATGATGTTGGAGTGGAAAGTAGGCACGTAAACTCGATCAATGTTTCCGGTCGTGAGCGGGCCGACGATCGACGAAAACGCTGGGTCTCAGCCGGGGTCCCTAGTTCGAAGCCTGGTCGACCCAAGATCGTGACGAAACGGAACCAGCTGTGCTAGCCCTGGTACCGGTGCCCTTGCAACACCCCACAACTCGTTTGCTCGGTTAATGAAAGCTTGCAAACCGTGACAACAATATCATCGCAAGTCTCGATAAACTTGTCACGTAACTTTGCTTTGTCATCCTGAAACACCAAATGATTTGAACGAGGAAGCTTAACTCCAATTCCTTCCAGCATTCCTTCCCGCTTCTACACAATCCCCAATACTAGCACCCCCCACCCCCGCTCCCACGATCTCCATCCGACCATTCCACGGTTCGGACGCTAATACTCTCTTCAGCTCCTCCATCCTTTGCAGATGTCCTACAGAGTATAGCGGTATGCACTGTGGGGCTGAGTGGACTTTGACGAGGAGGGGAGGAGGGAGGGGCTGGTTCAGCTGGTGAGAGAGCTCGGAGATAAGGCGGGGGATATCGACCTCCGACGAGGGCGGTGCAGGAGAGGATGAACCGCATGGGGTCGGAGAAGCGTAGGGGCCGCCTAGCATCACTGTCATCTTCGTGATGCCTCGGCCGCCATGAGAGATATCTTGAGCCGCAGTCCAGGACGAATCGAAGACGCAGCCCAGAATTCCTGAGCCCTTCGCTGCAGAATAGCCGTCCACCGGACGTGGTATAAGGTAGCCGAACCCGTTTGGATGCAGGGCGGGCGAAGAGGGTGGAAGAGATGGAAATACAATGTTGACAACGGTCATAGAGGAGTATGTATTCGCCGTAAGGTGAGGTATTGGTTGTGAAAGCACCCCTTGCAATTGATGGAGCGGAAGGGCGGAGACGACGTGTGTTGGAAAGAGAGTCTCTTGTGATGAAGTTGATACCTAAGCGAATTTTAGAAGATAAACATAGGTGCCCTTAGGGGATGCAATCACCTGAAACCGTTTGTTCCTTGAGTTGAGGCGAAGCCCCATGACTGTTACCCCTCCATACATGCGGACGTTAGGCTGCTCCCTGAGATATTTGACTAGGGCATTCACAAGTGTCCCAATCCCATCATTGAAGCTGTAAACAGTCACATGGCGCATCTGGTCCTGTAATTCTCCTAAATCATAAGACAAATCGTCTTTGCTCGATTTCGGACGATCGGGAGCGCGTAAAAGCCCAGCTACAATTGATCCGTGGCCGCGCTCTTCCGCTGCCCACAAAGATGGGAATGCAGAACGTAAGCTGACTTTCCGGGAATCCGCAGCATGGATTCCATGAACGAATGCGCTGCCAAAGACTCTGGCGAACTCGCTGCCACATCTCCTGCTGAGGAATTCATCCACGGACTCGTCTTCAGCTCCTGGGGGTCTGTTACGCCGCTTGAATGGCTCCTTAAGAAGCGAAGATATGAGTAAACGACCAAGGTGTGCATTTGACGCTCGGAATGATTTGACAATGTCTAACGGAGAAGACGGGATATGTTGAATGCCCTCCGAACCGGGGATGTGCAGGAAATGAGTCCTTAAGAGCGCGGAAGACTTCGGGACGGTTATAAGCGATGAGGACAAGTTTAAAAGGTGAACCTGGCCCTCGCGAGAGCCGTGATTAACGCCGCCAAGTTACAACCCAAGACGTTAGTAACACACCAACTCAAGGACACTACGAGCATTGGGACGCAGTGTTCGTGGACCTGCTTCAAGGAGGACCCTTGCTTCTTCTTGATTTCCTGACTGATCTGTGAAGGTGAGCCGAGCCCTCTCTGAACGCACCCAGCCCCCGAAACGTGTATCCTTGTTTATGACGGTGATGCGTGTAGTTGGGAAACGTCGGGAGAGGTGAAATGCTGCTGAAAGCCCAGTAATACCACCTCCAAGTACTGCGATGGACTCGGGTAACATCTTGTGCTTTCCAATGTCTAGTGAACAACGAGATGAGCACCTCCAAGCGCGTAGAATATAAGAGTGTCAGGTGATTAGTCATAAACTACTGACCACCGAGTCGTTCCGACTGTTCAAGTTCTGTTGTTCGATTCAACCACGTCTACCTACCTACTACTGTAGCCGTCTGTATGAAGGCAACCGTATAGGTGGTTGCGTCGCCAAAAAAAAGCGCATAACGGCGTGCTGGTTGCTAATTTTCCAGGCGTCACGCGGCTTGACCAGGTTGGTTGCTAACGATAGCAACGTAACGCATACAGTTATTTCCCCGCACTTGCGACAATCACATTTAGAATGATAAATTCCGACCTTTTATAGCATCACAATACTTCAGATAAGTTGTAAGTATAATATACTACATTTAGTACTTCAACAATATCGTTGGAAGGCTTGTAGATATGTTGCGATTTGGTGTTTTAAATACAAAATCGACATATTATGCATCTTGTCAGTTCAAATAAGCATGTACAGCTATGAAAAATAGTACAACATATAGTGCTACCTAAGGACAACATTGGACACAAATGATCTATTGTAGAAATGAGCTGCCACAACAATGCCAGTGAGAGAGGTTGGTATGAGAGTGAAGTTCGTGTCTGATCTCTTATCAGCGGTGAGATATGCCAAATGCGGTAAAGTCTCCATAACATGCCGCTTACCTTCAGGAATGGTACTGCCCACCGAGCAAGAGCCTAGGAATGGCTTTGCATTGCTGTCAATACCCCATCTGTAACTGTTGACCCCAGAGATGGTCGGTCGAGC
>MU127423.1:1077971-1150069 GCA_014904945.1 Gyrodon lividus
ATAGACTACCAGCACTTGTAGACTACCATGTAATCTAGAACTACAGACTAAGAAAATCAATAAAACATGAAACACTTACAAATAACATCACACACACAAGTTTTGAACTTACCAATTTATTGTAGTTAGGTATAAGCTCAGTGTATTGTGTAGTCAGTCACTATATTCACCTGTAGTTAGGTATAAGCTACAGGATATTAGTATGTGGTGTATGATGAGTATAGACGAGTCTCACCTCAGTGACTGACTACATGACTTTTTGCATTTCCGTGGCCATAGCGGTTGACTGATCCTGCAATGCAGCCATGGTGGCATTGAGGTTATCGATCACTTCGGAGTATTTCTTGCCGTAAGGTTTAGCAGCGATTCGAGATGAGCATCAGAGAATTCTTTCTCCTCGGAAATTGAATTGGAGAGGGGGTGCGACGTTAGGGGTGGGAAAACATTCTGGAACTGGTTGATCGTTTGGATCAAAGGATGACACTTGTCAAAGGAATTTGCCTTCTTCTTCTTTCTTTGGGGCTGGTGCTTGGAGGTATTTAGGGTGGTATAGGTCGTCGAACTCAATCTTTGGTTCGACTACTTCTTCCTTCAGGGGTGTGAGCCTAAGTAAGGTGTTCACAACCCAGTCTTCTGAAGGTAAACGCAGAATGATGAAAACGTGTAGAAGGGCAGGGGTATCTTGCCTCCACTTCCCTAGGATCTATGAGATCTCAATCTCTCACTAGATTGTATCGTAAAACTATAGTAACAACGTGTTGGCCTCACGAGGACCCTAGATACAAAGATGAACCAAAACTCTTTGAGACGCGTGGTCAGATGCCTGTCAGGTTTTTCTCCTGCCAGTCACCGCTAGAGGTGAATCCCTTTCTCTGAGCCCCTAAGGTGGCTAGAGCTTCCTTGCATCCGGTGGGATAGCAAGTGACTACTAAAAGGTTGTACTACTTATGTACCATAGCGCCATAATGTGCGAGCCCCCAGTTGGAAGAGGACAATGAACGTCAAGAGTGTTGTCGGTAAGACAATGAAGAAGTTTAGTTCAAATGAAGCACCACAGACGATTCACAAAGCGATGTCTTAGGAACAACACTTCAACCGGGAAAGAACAAAGGACTTAGTAACCCACTTTGCAAAGCAGTGGGTCTTGAGAGAATGGATGAAGAGAGGAGCCTGAACTCATAGTCTGTAGGAGAAGACCCAAGTGAACTAAACTAGAGTTCCTTGGTTGCTATATTGCAGCTTATATACTTCTACATGAGTGTGCACAGACCAAGCTGTGGACAGGAGGGCTATACTACTTTCTAGGTATAAGTGGAAAGTATGATATCATAGTGGAGTGAGAAAGAATGTCATAGAACGTTAGAGAAGAAAGTGATGTCATATAGAAAGTACTAGATCATGCATGCATAGGTCGTGAGGTATGATGTCATAAAAAAAGACGGTCACATGACAAAAGTAAAAGCAGTTGCGAGTAGGTCATGTGACTAGTCATGTGGAAGAAAGGGAAGAAATATAAAATTCATAACATACACCACATACTAATATCCTGTAGCTTATACCTAACTACAGGTGAATATAGTGACTGACTACACAGTACACTGAGCTTATACCTAACTACAATAAATTGGTAAGTTCAAAACTTGTGTGTGTGATGTTATTTGTAAGTGTTTCATGTTTTATTGATTTTCTTAGTCTGTAGTTCTAGATTACATGGTAGTCTACAAGTGCTGGTAGTCTATGATACTCTATGATATTCTTTGCAAAATAAAATTATCTTATGTTTTACACAAGGATAAATATGAGTGATGTTAAATGATCTATAACAATTTCTTTTATTAAAAATAAAGAACAAAAGATATTCCCTGGTAAAGAAGATAGTGCTGGATAAGCCTTTTGAAACTGATCATGCATGAAAACACAATCAGAGTGCTGCTTATGACACTACAGATGTTGATGATCTACACCAATCATATAGATTTATATTAACTGTACAAAATGACTGATAGGTTTTGATCTATGCTCTCATCCCAGTCCTGGATTATCTGACATGAGCTAGGTGTGTATCATTCTGATGTTAATGGTAGGGTATTTATAAAGGATAATCCTATATATGGCTAACCCTTTTCTTCACCATTTTCCTGATGTATGTTCTTTTGTTGGAAGTGCTTTTACAGTTGCCTTCATCATGATCAGGGCATTGTACCAGTCACCACATTCTTGAAAGACAATGGTTTCCCCATTGTGAAGCTTATGTGTTTCGAAGCAAACTTCAAGATTCCTGTTGAAGGCATAGCACACCCCCTTGTCATCAACAAAGTCCATGTCCAGGCCAAAATGGTAATTAGACTCCTTGGGATTGAGAGGCAAGGTATTCGAAAGGTGTTCAAGTAAACATTGTAGATGATGAATTCGAGACATAAGTTCTGAGGATGGGCCAGTCATGTTGAGTTACAAGACTGTAGCAATACGAAGTGGCCAGTAGCTTTCTGAAAATTTCGCTCATGGCTGTACTACTTTCCATTCTGTTTGCAATGCTGACATATGCATATGGTGCTAAGTACAGTAGTGTCCATTCCTGTTTAACCATAGTCTCCACCCTGAGTTGCTAAATCACCCACCGTAATGCTAGCACTGGCCATTGGGTTGCTGACAATAGCAACCATAACGCATAACGGGGGTCCGGTTGCTAACTCGGAGTCAAGGGTACCCGTAACACACCTCCCCACGGTTGCCTCCATACAGACGGCTACAGTAGTCCACATCAGACCCACCTAAATATGATTCATGAATCATCATTTTGTTTGTTGTCGTAGATGCTAATAATGACAAGTAGAGACTCGAAGATAGGCAAGTTCAAGATCTTGCTAACACACATGATGCTGCCTTTGCTTGATACTCGGAGAGGTAGTACAAGGTGACCATGGTATTTCTTGGCTGCCCATGTAACTTTTTACCGCAATCGAGGCTGGTAGGCCCATCACAGAACTGGCGAGATCTTGGTCCCTGACTCGCTGGCAATGAGTTGGATGAGTATGACATCGAACAGGACTCCGACTTGGGGCCTACTTCCATCCAAAAAAGGTATCTATTTCCCACATAGTGAACACGTCGCATGCTACATACCTTCCACGACTGACCTGTGCACTTCTCCTCATCTTGAATACTTAGTTCCTCCACAGTCCTGCGAAGCCCCCCACCGCCGCAGAAGTAGGTCTAGTCATGCCACCAAAGAAGACAGCCAACCAACTCTCCCCAGAACCATCAGCGCCCGCCTCGGGGACACGCCGTGGTAGCTCTGCTTCGCTAGAAAAACCACCCGGCCCACTCAGTGTAACAGTCGCTCCAGAGGAGCGCGACACCATCAAGGTGAACAACGCAAGCGTCACTGACCTCAAGAACGCTTGTG
Organism: Gyrodon lividus; assembly: GCA_014904945.1. Lineage (NCBI taxonomy): Eukaryota > Fungi > Basidiomycota > Agaricomycetes > Boletales > Gyrodontaceae > Gyrodon > Gyrodon lividus. The sequence goes on from MU127423.1 coordinate 1,081,378, forward strand.
ATGATGCCCTCAAACGCGTATGTTTCTATCTTCTATGTCGAGTAGTATCCTCTTGACCTTGTCACTCAGTATCTCTCGCGTCCAAATCTGTTTAAACAGATACATCTGCATACGGATGTGCGGCTCACGCTCGGGTGGGCAGGCGTGCTCGTTGCAGGTGCAACTGGGCTTTATGGCTGGAAGGTGGACTTTGAGCAATCCAAACCTGGCGTTTGGGCCGGTTTCATTCTGTAAGATTCACTTGATAAACTCACGGTATTCTTGCTCTGATGCACTTCTCATCAGTTATGTCATCTTGACAACCCTGCAAACGCTCTACGCGTACTTTGTGGAGGGTGATATCATCTTCGTCGGTAGACGCAAAACGTTCTCTAAGCGGATAATAACCGAACGTATCACAATATCGTCACGCAGCATCCCAATGTCTTCCTCATCCTCTCAACCATCACCAGCAAATGCCCCCTCCTATTCGCTGAATCTTACCTACCTGCAGTCCACGTCAGGAGGAAAGTCACTCCTTGCCAAGAATCGTGCGCAGGGCTCAAAGGAATACAGCGCCTTTTTCGACGAAAAAGGTGTTATGGCGCAAGAGTTATTTGAAAGATGGGTAGGAGAGCTCGTGGAGGGAGCGATGGAGGGTAAGGGTGCTTAGAGGTGCATATGAATGGCTTCCGATAGAGAGGGGTATACGATATTGTAGGATGCACAATGATATCTTGGAGTCCAACCGCATGATAATGTGTGCTGACTCTGATGCAGATGGCATAAACTTGTCTAGCTATCAGACGTCTTTACGGTCAATCGTATCTACACTCCGATACACGCCAGGTTGGAGCTCATTTTGTCAGATATGTATTGGAGGTTCAACGAGCGTTGGAACTCGGAAGGTGGTATGATGTGTGTGCTAAGAACTAGCGGGAGGTCTGAACAGGGGATAGTAATAATAGCACTCCTCTCTCCTCTTGGCGGGAGTTCAGTGAGGCTGAGCCACGACTCAAGGTAATGGTAGCAACCTTCTGAAAGAAATAAGTTTCTATCCGAGGACGAGCAATGTATCGTGCTCATCCTGGTGTCGTCATTCGACCCTGACTCGGAGTCCTCGTCTATTACCATCGAGAAGTCCCCATCTATCGAGTCGTCTACGAGCCGCATCTGTACACTGGCGCCATTCGGGAATCGCGCCTCTTCTCCATTTGAGTCGTGGAGGAGTATGGCAGCCCGCCTAGCTTGGTCGTTGAAGTGACCCAATGCGATACACGTCTGGAACCTTCACCAGACGCAGTCTGCCACAGCATCGTGATCCCTCCAGCCACCACGCTGAAATAAATCTTCTGTGTTTGGTCAAGGCCGACAATATTGGCGGCGATTCTTTTACCGCAGTGCTGGATATCCGCTGGCCCCGGATGAAGAGAGAATGCCAGGGGACCCCCAGTCGGGACGATACCACATATGATAGAGTTACGTTGGTCGCACAACCCAAAGGCATGGTGGGAGGAACGCTTGGTATCGTTACGCAAGTGAGGGTTAGGTTATGCTACGATAGTTCCAACTTCTTAGCGACAACTCGGCCCAAGCACGGAAAGTACAAACAAATGAGATTAAAAGCATCAAACTGCACGACTAGCAATACAACGAATACACTATGAATACACAAACTACACTTCCTGGCTTTCGAGACTGTGTTTCTTCGTCTTTGCTGGAAGAAGCTATGGAACACGTGAGCGAAGAGTGGACAAATTGAGTTTATAGAAGTTATACCGCAGGGTTAATGTATGGTACGACACCTCCCTCGGAGATGATTACATCGCCAAGCAGTTTGCTCAATCTAAGGGATGGTGAGCCCAAGAAAATCATAGGAGCCGCTGGGAGACTTACTCTTCGTCGTTCCGGATGGCCAGTTGAAGGTGTCGCGGGTTAATGCGGCGCTTCTTGTTGTCGCGCGCAGCGTTCCCTGCGAGTTCGAGGATCTCTGCCGAGAGATACTCCAACACGGCCGCGAGGTATACTAGAAAAGTGAATGTCAGGACTTCGCAGGTTTAGCGGTGGAAGACAGAACGAATAAGCATTACTTGGTGCGCCTGAACCGATGCGCCTACCAACGTTGTATTTTCTCAGCATACGGTGAATGCGGCTGACTGGGAACTGAAGGCCAGCTTTGGCGGAGCGAGACTTTGATTTGTCGCCCTCGCCTTTGACCTTACCACCGAGCTTGCCACCTTTAGCACTAGCTTTTGAAGGCATGATGGGATGGTGAACTGAGGATGGTTAGGGAGGATTGATTGGAGGGAGGGAGGGGGGAAGATGCTAGGCGAGGTAGTGACGCGTAGGTGTGGATTTTATACCCCCCGCACGCGCCACAATCAACGAACGCGTCGTGACGCGCATAGGACAAATAAACGTAAATGTCAATGTCACGTGCTTTAGTATATATAGGAGGTATGGACGGACACATAAACCCTGCTTTATCTTTGTCGTACACCACGACCATATTCAGAGCGTACCGTCGTTGTAATGGCGCCAAAGCCCGCATCCACTGGTGGTAAAGCACCCGCCTCGACCGCTGCTTCCAAACAACCCGCCAAAGCCGCAGAAGGTGCCAAGGGTGCAAAGAAAACCGCCAAGACCGCCACTGCCACTGCTGGCGGGGAGGACAAGAAGAAGAGGCGAAAGACTCGCAAAGAGACTTATTCTTCCTACATTTACAAAGGTACGGATGTTGTAGCGCAGCGTGACGCGTGTACTCTAACGTTTGTATTATTCAGTACTCAAGCAAGTACATCCTGACACGGGTATCTCTAACAAGGCTATGGCCATCCTGAACTCGTTTGTAAATGATATCTTTGAGCGCATTGCCACCGAAGCATCCAGTACGCCATGTTCACATCATTTGTTTGCTGACAAAGTAACACTTGGTGCACTTCCAGAACTTGCTTCTTACTCCAAGAAGTCCACTATCTCATCCCGCGAGATTCAGACTGCCGTCCGTCTCATCCTTCCAGGGGAGCTCGCCAAGCACGCTATCTCGGAGGGCACAAAGTCTGTAACAAAGGTTCGTACCTGTTCAGTTGTACGCTTCGTCGCTAATATCGCCTCAGTATTCCAGCTCTGGCACAAAGTAAATGGTGAAAGAGTGGTTCCTGGTGGCACTCATGTATGTATCCTTAGGCACTGTATTCGTATCTTATTCGGAGCGTATTTCTGTTACGTTATTCTTAAATTGCAGTTTGTTCTCGGTTACTGGTGTCAGTGACTGCGATGAGCGTCTGATAGCTTCCCGATTTTCAACCCAACCAACATTCCCTCCGCTTCTTGTGCGCAACTTTCGGTTTTCCATGTAGTTGACCATACTTAGTCCTGGCGGGCCTGTGATTACACTGGCCAAATTCTCGACAACAGTCCGTCCAACCAGAATCTCACCTGGCATAAGAACAATCTAACACGGGTCGCAATTATGGAGGGTACTTGGCCTGACCTCCAGCTTGTGCGTTGTTTTGATGCCTTCGGTTGGTAGGGTATCCATAAAGACTTCACTAGTTTCACCAGTCGTGCTTGACAGGCTCCCTTAGATCTACGTATAACCTCTGCACTTCAAGTTGAAGCAGGAGAAAAACAAGGAGAAAGGACAATAGATACTGTATGTACTGGGCATACATCTAATCTTCCATGTGCATTTTTATCTACATCACGAGCACCTCAACCTTTTCCAATTCCCCATTCTCTGCGCGCTTGACAAAGGAAACATCATGAGCAACAATCCACCGGGCAGGACCAACAACACGAAAACAGAACCATAAGATAAACTTACCCTCCTCAGCAGTAATATCCTACTCTCGTCCATCATGGCCTCCGTCACGTCAAAAGTCTCCTGACTCACAATTTCCCTATAGGACAACCCCTTCCCAAGCGGTTCCACAAACGGACGAATCATCTCGCCCCAGCTTTCCTCTCCCTCGACCCTTTCTCGTCTACCTGTCTCTTTCCCTCTCATCGTCCGCCCAGGCACAAAGCTTCCGTCCCATCCACTCAAACCCTCTTTATGATAATGAAACGCCAAATTTGGATTAAAATCCCTCACCCTCAACTTCCTTGGTCTCCTCGAGAAATAACCCCCAAGAATGTTTTTGTCTTCGTTGAGTGATTCGACGGTGCGGAAGCCATAAACTGAGTTTTGCCAGTCGACGTGAAGGCCGTCTGGGAACCAGTGAGTGTAGGGACCCCATAGGGCCCAGGGGAGTGTGGGAGGCGAGAGTAGCTCGGTGTCAGTGGTGAACTCCGAGTTGATATCAGAGGTGGTAGATAATGAAGGAGAGGAGTTTGGGGATGAGTGTGTCGGAGAAGACTTGCTGGTGGCCATGTCTAAGGTCGAGGTTGAGACGAAAACGCCATCCATCTGGGGACTATCATTGGAAACGGAAACGGGTTCGTGTATGTGGCTTGCGGTGCGGCCAGGTCCAATGTCTAAACCAGACCACAGAGCAGCAAGGGGCCCTCCAAACTGCTCTTGATACACCCCTTCCATGCAGAGAATCGTGCTTCGCAGGACGAAATATACGAATGAGTGCGTGTCCGCTTCGTTTGTGGACCGGAAAACCGTCACATGGAACGCGAGGAGTTGATCATCTGAATTTGGATGGAAAGTTGGCATCAATGTTGTTACTGACGTTGACGTGGGTTGGCTGTAACCATCCTTTAGGTCATCACTCGAACTCGGACCTGGATTTGAACCATAATTGGTCGTCCACGGGAACCCAACAGCTGACATCCCGACCGTCCCCGGTGCTGGGTTCCCGCCCAAAAACGCATGTGCAAACTGCCAATCACGCATGAGCTTAGGCATTCCAAGGGAGGCCGTACACATTGGCGGGGTTTCCTTGTCCGCAAACGAGTATATCACGAGTGTACCATCATCGCAGAGAAGCATAAACCGGTCTGAAGAGAGGAAAGTGAAGTCGTTTATGCTTTCTTCAAAACGGAGGACAAACTACCGACGTGAAACTGTATCAGCAATCTTGCGGCAAAGGATCCACGAACGTACCCCATATCCGTTCTCAGTGGTCCATGTCCACATCTGGAGGTAGTCTCCAAGGTTGTCCTCGTTCGAAACAGTATCTCGACATAGTAGGGCGAGACACTCGCCCATGATCTGGAGCTTGACGGGCCCTACTCCTTGGTAGAAGTCCGTGGCGGTGTCGCCCTTGCTGAGAGCCATGAGGACTGGGAGCGCTGCGCGCGGATGGGGTTTATTTGTGGATAGAGAGCGCAAGTGGAGGTCATAAGCATGTTGATGGCTGTTAGAAAAGTTCATCTTCAACGCCAAATATACAAAGCGGAAGGGCACAGACGAGTGGAAAGACTTACTGGAAAGCGGTCGTCGTGACCAGTACAAACAAATCCAGAGACGGACAAAACGTGAAATCGATCAAGGACGCCGTGTCTAGTGCATAGTCCCACGTTCGTATCGGTCCCTCAGGTGGGTTTGCGCAATCAGGCAAAACCGCGAACCGAATACAACCCTCTCCAGTCAGCGCGTATATGCCGCCCACAAAGTCGTAGACTGGTCCGGAAATGGGGAGTGGGAAGGTGGTGCGATATCGATATTGTAGTCGTTGCCACGAAGTTTCGAACCGATGAAGCCCCTTCCGACGTATCGCGACTGGTACTTGGGGAAGGTTTTGTCCCAGTGGGTGTTTGCCCTCAGATATTTGGTAGAAGCCGAGATCGACAGTATATTGTAGCAACTCGGAGCAATCTATGGCACTCTTGATGGTTTTACAGATCTGACCGTGTACAGTTCGAATACATAACAGGTTATTCGGCGAAAAGGCAAGGGAAGAAATTGACATGTTAACAAGTGCTCACCTTACGTGCATGAACGAGCTGATGAGCGTCAAGATAGCCCAGGATTTGACATAGTAGCTCTGTTGGAAGTTGCGTCAAGCCCATGGCAGTCCATTGGTGCGCTAGCATGCTGATGCGACAAGGAAGTTCTGCCAGAAGGATGAGACCGGAATCATGCGATGGTGTGAATGAACGTGGGTTTGCGGTCGCGAAGCTTCAAAGTATGTGGTACATTCAGAGATCCTGGCAAGTTCGAGCCAATTGGTTGGCAGCCTAGAAATTTCCTTATGCAAAAAGTCCCTGAACCTTTGCTGAGCGTCAAGTTACTCTTCCGTCAGCTTGGTACTGCCATCTTCTGGCCCGCGTGCGTTATTTTTCTGTCCGGATGGTCTGGAGAATTTGTGCTGCCTAGCGCGGCGGAGGGGTGACTCGAAGCATGTAAAATTTGCCCTTGTGCGATCAAAGGGTGGGATGATTATATTCATTGATTTTCGCAGAGGCAATACATCATAATGAATGTGGTTATGGATATGTGGTAGTGCATTGTAAATCATGCGTATGCATGGATGTAATAAAGATTCAGTATCACGGCTTATAATATAGTTCTGTATGCATGAAAGCTGTGAAGCAGAGCCAGTGTTTGAGGACGACAAACGCGCAGCGACACTCCCCTTTTTGTCATGTTCAATCGTAAGCTTTCATGGCTTCCTCCAACGCGTCCCCATCCACATCAAATGACACATCAAAGGACGAGTCAGGGTCTTGGGCTCCTCCTGTCTCCGCCTCTGCATCGCCCTGCTTTGTGAACACGCTGCGGGGAGGTTGCTTCAAAGTGAAGGTTGTGGTCGCAGGCTTTGCACCACTCCCACCCCGATCCCCCCCTTTGCTCCCGTTAGCAAGCAACGGGGATTTAAACCGTGGGACAGTCGCACTCTTCGATGTTTGAGAGAGGCTGTATTGAGAAAATTGAAACTGTGGTGGGCGGCGCATTCCAAGGGGTGGAGGTCCCATGCGAGGACGTTGAGTGGGCACCGGTTGGCGTGGCATGACGTTTGCCTGGGAAGGTGGTGTCGGCACTGGTACTCGATATTGAGGTGGAGGGCGGGGCTGAGGTGGTACGCGCTGGAAGAACGACACGTCCATCCCAATATCGCTATCCCCATCGTCGACTTGCATGGGAATAGTAGTGTCTGCACACGTCGCTCGACCGAAACTGATGTTCTTCTCCCATTCAGCACCGGTTGCATTGAAGTCTACGACGGTCCCATTCATTGCACCGTCGTTGCTCTCGCCATCATTCGAAGAAGTTTCCAGGGTATCGACATTGTGAGCAACACGAGTGTCGGTATTACTGATGGTCGAGGTACTACATGCCTTTGTAAGTACGCGAGGGGCTGAATTAAGTTTGAGATCACGAGAGAGATACGAGCACGAGACCGAGGTCGGGGTGGAACTTCCGGGCCCAAGGCCGAAACCGGGGGCACCTAGGCTTGCTGTCTTCGTCAATACACGTCCATGGGATCCGGGATTAGACGCAGACGCGCTCATCGTCCTTCCCAACGTCTTCCCCGACGAATCTGAGGGGCAGGTCGAAGATGCACATGAGGTCTTCGTGAGCACGCGTTGGGCTGAATCCAAGGCGCTATCCGTTTCCAAGCCCATGCGATCGTCCACCCCACTCCTGCACAGAGACCGCTCCCACACCTTCTCCCTCTTTCGAACAGCCAACCGCTGTTTCTTCCTCGAGTTCTCGTCTACTTGCCTTGAGATGTCTTTAAGAAGCGCGAGAAAAGTCACTGCTTTTGGCTCATCTTCGGGAGATTTGTATCTTCCTTTTGAAGTGGAAGATTTGGAAGAGGATGCAGATACAGAGTGGGACGACGATCGTGGTCTCGCAGATATAGACGGACGAACTGCCTGATTCGACGTTGATGCCGAGAGTGGCTTTCGCTGTGCGAATGACGGCTCCACACGTTTTGACGTGGAGGGGCCCGAGCCATGCGTGTGGAGCGCTGAGGAAGTGGACGTAGATGTACTGTCAATAGATAGTGAAGGAGGAGACGTCCTCGTTGTGTTATTATTCTTTGAATTCGATGATGACACGGTGGAGCTTGATGCCGCTGCCGCTGAAGACGTAGATGTGAGTGTGGGTGTCCATGACAGGGGCTCTACGAACACGGGCGTCGCTGGTCGGGCTGCATGCAGTCACCAGTGATTAGTTGAGTCACGTAAGAAAGTCAAATCAATGACAAGACCACGACACGTCCCGTGAAGTGGTGGAATACTCACTTCTCTTCTCTCTCTCGGCCTCATTCATGAGCGCCTGCAACGCCGGATTCGGGCTTTGGGAAGCCACCCATCTAACGACGGCCACTGCATCAGCGTCGAAATCTTGACTAGTATCCATAAACACATCGACATCCATGGCAGTTGTGCTGGTAGGGTTGTCACGGTTGTTAGTGGCAGACGACAAGTGGGGATCAGTAAATGAGCTAGAAAAGAGAGACGATGAGTTCATGATAAAGACGGGTTTCCTTTGTTGCACTGAGCCTTTGTGCGAGCGTTGTCAATTAATTTTCACGTCGACGTCGACGAACACAACGCGTCGAGGAAGCGGGACGATCACGTGAACCATATTATGATTATGGACCTCATAGATACATTTATCCAATGTCTGCTCGTCTTTGATCCCTTTTCAAGTCTTTCCAAATTATTTAGCTTTTACTGTCCCTCTGGCCACAATTTCTCGTGGGCCGTATGATTTGCTGTCCCTGGTGTCAAGTTAGATCGATCAGATTCAAGGCAGACTTCCTGCTGATGCAACTTGAAAGACAAATAACAGGTGTCTGGTTTGATCAATCAGCCCTTGAGGGATATCGATTGGTTGATGATATGGAAGAGATCGGCAAGAGGAAAGAGTGGATGCTCGCGATTTGGCTGAAGGATTCTGGCAAGCCTTCAGCTTTGAAGCATGTATTGTCAGACAAATAATTGCTATACCATTCCAACCCCCACTGGCATCCCTCAGGCCTCGTTGTTGTGAAGCAGGTCAACGTTCACAACAGACAACTGCACACAAAATGAAACTATTCTGGAAGTTGTCGTTATTTTACTTGCCATCATGAGATGGACGGTCAGCAAATCATATCAATCAACATCCTGAGACGGGGGCGAGTGGAGCCAAGCGGTATGTACCGTAGGAATCAATTTCGCATTCGTGATCTACTCAGGGGCAGGGACTCGAGTTGGTGCGCTATCTTGGACAACATCCAACGTTTCTCATTGATCTTAACACAAGGCTACATGATTTTCTCTGAACGATTGTTCACTGTCCAGCGCACCCGAGATGGAATCCGCGAGAGAAACATGATACCTGCCGTCGGGTGTGGTGATGGGCATTTCGGAATGCTGATTGCAAGGCCGAGCCATGGTGGGCGGGAAGAGGTGAAGCTGGTTTGACCATGTATTGACTTCATCATACTATGGCTATAGCCGATTAGTCTCACCTAGGCAAATCGTAGAGTCGAAGTAGCATAGGTGTTCCTTCTTTAACAGGGAACACTGGCATTTGTTTCATTTCCCAATCGTCGATTTCCAGCGTCGAGAAAGTTCAGTTCATAGTGCTTCATAATAAGAACATTATATACGGTCGTAAAGCCACATTCATGTATGTAGTGTAAGAACTACAGTTAAAAGATGTCATATGGTACGGCGTTGTGGCAGGTATATTGCGTGTATTGTTCGTATGTGTAAGGTGTTGTTTTCAAGTCGTAAATAGTCCCAAGTCAGAGATCAAGGGGAGATTGCACGCGTCATGGTTTGGACGATATAAATGTCACAGAACGATCCCGAGGTTCATCTTCCTCCCGAGGGCTTGTCAGAAGGGGCTGAGACATGATAGAACCGACAACAAAGTCGTCCGCGAGGGACTGTAGCTGTCGAATCGGACTATCCGTTCTCAGGCCAAAATGCAGCGGAGATGGGGAGCGAGGTGTCACGGAATATGGAGTCGAACCTACTGAACCAGTCTGTTCCTGAGGTGGATTGGGAATGTCAGATGTCGTCCAAATGCGCACACCACCATCGTGGCTGCCAGTTGCAAACATGAATGGATTTTCGGCTGATTGATTCCATGCGATACAGGTGAGGTCGCCGCCTAGGTCCTGAGCACGGACGTGATGGAGCAGGGCTGCGGAATCTCTGTCCCAGATGTGAATGTCTCCCGCTGTGGAAACGGGACAGGGAGCATAGTTAGTTTAGGTGATGTAAAGAGAAGCGAGAGAATCAGGGAAGATCGGGGCAACTAGCGACATGAAGACAGGGCGAACTTAGAACATACCCTTTCCGGCACAGAGCACGAGTTGATCGTCTTTGCCGCCAAAGTAGCTATGCCCAGCAAAGTCAATCGGCATCTTCGGCATGTATGTGTGCCGAAGTGAAAGTCGTGCAGTCGTGGTCGTGCTATCCATCCGATCTTTGACCACATCCAGTTTCCAAAGTTGGGGAGGTGCCTTTTGAACGTGTGCAGGGTACAAATGGTGGGAAACGAGTTGGCTTTTCAGTCCGGAATGGAGTGGGAGTGTGGGAACGGACCTTGTTTTCGTACGAGATTAAAGCGACTTGACTATTCCGAGCCAGTGTGATGTCCCGTACGTCGTTTAGAACAGGTGTTTGACTGTAATTTAGCGTATCAGCCAGGTTTCATGTTCACCACGCGCAAGAAGCACGAATCAAGGAGATAACAATCTCCAGCAAGGTCTGATACGTACTTTTCAATCATCTTCGTTTCCACATTGTAGACTATAATTGTTGATTGAGAACCCCACAGACGAGAAACGTAAACTCGAGCACGATTAGTAAAAGAGGAGAAGCTGACCTAAGAGCTGCTTCTCGACCCTCGATTTGCTTGGCTGTAACCCCGTGGGGGAGGAGATGACTGGGCCAACGACGAGCAGGCGGAGAGAATCTGGCGTAACAGCAACATCGTGGATCAAAACGCGGTCAAAGACATATCTGTCCAGGACCTGATGGAGATAAGAGACTAGTATTACGGAGACGGCAGAGAGAAAGGCTTACTTTGCCATTTAGGTCCTTAGGGCGGAATATGGTTAGATGTCACCAGTGAACCGAAATGTGGCGACATACTAGTTTGACCACCTCGCTGCCTTCAATAGACATGAGAGCTGCTCAGAGAGAGGAGTGTTGATGCGTCAAAGCTGATTCGACCCGACGGGGATCCACTGCATTACCTTCTCCACCGGGCATCCATGCAATAGCCTGCACCGTACATTGTCTATCAATAGTTTTCCTGCACACACCGTCCTGTTAATTATGTCAGTAATATGTTATAATCTCCCTGAGAGGACTTGTTCTATTCGCCTCTGTCCACATTTTGATGACCCGGTTAAGTTTTGTCATGAGGAGATTGCCAAGCGGAGACCTATCATGTACAGAGTTGACTATCTCGTCCGAGATTTCAAGAATATATACTCACCAAGCAACCTGACCGACAAATCCAGATGGATGGGCCAATATTCGGTGTTGCACCAGGGGTTGCTGAAATCCCAGGCGATCAGGTGCACATTCATTCAAACACATGGACGTGATGAAAGTTACCCACCCCGACCTTGAAGATGATTGATGTCCGATCCCAACTACTTGTTGCCAAGAACTTGCCGTTAGGCGAGAACTTCAGGTGTCGGACAAGCGCAGAGTGCGCAAGAATATCTTGTGCTGTCGAGAGAGATCTAAGCTTTGGCACGAGGCTAACGAGACGCGAGCTCCGGAGGCCGGAGGCCCCGCCTGAACTTCCTTGCCCATATCCCCTAGGGTTCCCCCCTAACGTTATTGAAGAACCCCCCGGGCCAATGAACGACGTTCCGGTGACTGCAGAGGTGCCTGTAATTGCCGACGATGTCGTCCGCTTTCGCACTGGCGCAAATGTTGAAACGCCAGAGGACGCAGACTGAAGCATTATCACGGAATGAACGGCGTGCGTGAATCGATCTCGAGGGGACATGAGGGACATGGGCTGTCCACTGGAGTTACCAACATCAGAAGTAGTCGTCCCAACCCCTCCGGGAACGATGTGCCCCTGAGAGGACGCAGTTGGCGAGCCGAGATCATAGAGATCTACTGACCGGCGGGGGTCTGGGCGCCACGAGGTCGGGCGTGGCCGTGCAAGGCGAGAGGAATCGTGGCGTGGCTGACCAAATGGTGATGGTGGCACAAGGGATGGCTGAGACAATGACGTGGGCAACGCGACCGAATCGTCCTTCTCTGTCCCAGTGACCGCCGTACGGAAGCTCATGGAGAGACTCGGGGGACGTGCGATGGACCTGCTCGCCAGTTCCCTCTCCAAGTCCGTCACGGGTCGTAGGCCGAGCTTGATTCCGACCCGAATCGCTGCCATCCTTGCCTTGTTCCCTGCACCTGCGACTCCTCGGTCCATGCCATGCCATGCCCGACCACTCGCAGCTTCCACTTTCGTACAAACCCACATCATTCCTGTCCAGACGAGCTCAGATAGGCCTGCTATCCACGAGAACGGCGGTACTCTCATCGTGGCGCCGACGAATTTCACTACCCTCCCCCACCACTCTGCCAGTACGTCCTCGAGCCACTTCTGTCCCCTGAATCGTACGAATGTCCACTTCTCGCTGGCAAACCACAGAGAGACGGCAGCCAGTCCAAAAGAAGTGAAGGCTGTGAAGACGCTGGTGATAGTTGAAGTGACCTTGCCCTGAAAGTGAAACCAGCGCAACAATACAGTGTGCCATAGTGGAGAGCACGCCAAGGAGAGAAAACGAGATACATGTCAGAATGGGCATCATAGTATAGTGGAACCCCAGTGGAGAACTCACTTGCCCAGTTGCATATGTAAATAACACGAGTCCTGCGGAAAAGCACGCAACGGACATGACAAGAAAGACAAGCGGGGATCGCTTGATCCATATGAGAACCCACCAAGGCACCCGATGACCCGGAGAGCGACTACGGAAGAAGCGTTAGCATGAAGCCGCAACGACTGCATGCCCAGAAACAATAAATCTTTACTCACTACATTGCCATCTTCCAACTCAGCCCGAGCAAGCTGTTCACAGCCGCAGCGATACTAAACACTAAACTGGAGAACCAAAATGCGTTCACGCTTTTCGCCAAGACGGTGGATGTGGAGGAGTACGAGAATTGGAGAGTTGTAGCCGTGACGGCGCTGAAGAAAGTGGCGACGGTGGAAAGCGTGAGGAGATTGGAAGCACCGTGCTTTTGAGCGAAACGAATGGTAGGTACACCTTCAACAAAAAGTCCCCCGGCCATGACGTTTCGAAATATGAGGCGGGCTGGACGATGACACCGAGCAGATACAAAACCCACCGACTTCGATAAACATACTAAGTGTGCTCGTGATACTGTCAACGTGCTCTCCCATCTCGGAAGTTAAATCGTGAATGTATCGCTGTACTGCTGGGTATTTAAACTGACCTGTGGGTAACAGTAAGCCGGCGTCACGCATATGCCATGTGACATAGATCATGCGACCCTGTGGAAAAAGTTACGAACCCTTATAAGTGTCGAGGCAGCATGCCCAGTACTACACGTCATGCAGAGTTCAGCCCACCTCCCATATTGAATTGTAGATCACCGCGCACCTTCAAGTCACCTTCAAATGCCCGGATCGAGGTATTCATTGCCTCATCTGTAAATTCTGGGAACTCGTTCAAGCAATTGAGGAACGCAACCACGTCCGCAGCGAAAGCCTCCAAGTGTTCCGGGAAGAAAGCGGTATCCAGAAAATCGTCTGCGTTTGGACGGTTTGAAACGGAAGGTGATCCGAGGGTCGCGTTAGAATTGGGAGTAGAGCCCTCCCCAAAACCACCCCACACTCCCTCTCTCATCTTATTCTTCCGCCTCCTCTTTTCCATAACATTGGGATTGACGAGAGTGTCCCTCGGCTGCCTCGCTACCTTTCTGGGGAAGAGATCTGCAGCATTTTCACGAAACAGGAAGAGCACACGGGTAAGGCGTTCACGGAGGCGGAATGCGGTAGAGAGGATTCCGACGGAGGAACCGAGTTGACGAGCAGCATTGGCAAAGTTACGAAGCTGTGTCCAGAGTGCGCAGATCATAGAAGGACATGATGGGCACAAAGCAAAGACATAAGCGTAAGTCAGGGATAAGGTTCAACGGGTGGGTGGGTCAATGAATCAATGAGACACGTGAAAGTGTAGTTATCATGCCTACCTCTTTATCAAAGTTATTTATCCGCCTGGGTTAGACGTGAGTGACGAGCGGGGAATGTGAAACAGGAGAATAATCTCGGCTCACTTGTGAAATCTGTTGAACGCCTCCGCACCCGCTACCTGCAGCTGTTCGTCCACAGTCGCTATGTAAGCGGTGAGCGAGAGGTCGATTCCTCACACCGCAGGGAAGACAAGCGACTTACGGACATCTCTATCATCCTCAAGGCTCGGGACCAGATTGAGATCTACAAGGGGCACTGAATAAATACAGTGAGTGCCGAGCATCAGACAATAGCACTCACCTTGACCAAGTGACTCCGACTGGCTTAGCTCACTGAGAGCATTGAGAAGATTGAGTAGAGTTTGTCTGCGCCTGCTGTTAAGCCTATCGTATGAAAAATCGCATGATTGTTGGTCCTGTCGAGCAACGGACACTGGAACAGGCTCAGAATAGTCCGTAAATTGATGACGAGTATTTTGGGTTCCCGTAGCTAGCAGACCCTTTAGCACTGGTGCGAATGCAGGGTGAGGAGGACTCGCAGTAACTGACCGCGGTACATGAGAGAACACAGTGGTCGATCCGGGAAGCTAATTTCGGTCAGGGGAATGCGGGCAAACCAGTCTCGACCTGAAATTACAGATGGTGGAAAGTTACAGTTCAAGTTTGTGTCCAAGTTCGTACGGCTCGTCGTCGAGGTCGTGGATGTGGAAGTTGGAGTTTGTTACGAATCACAAGAATGCGAACTCACGAGTTTGAGGTCTTGTGGACTCGGCAGCGAGAACACTAAGTACTAGTGTTATTACTAGTATTATAATATAAGCGGCGAAGTGTCGTCCCAATGGATCCGAATAAAACAACTTCAACTTGGACAAGCGCCCATTTCGTGAGGTTCTCCGGATCAATCACCACAATACAATCACTGACTTCTATGAAGCCAAGCATAGTTTTGAAGGCACTTTCTAGGCCCTGGCCCCTGAGCAGGTCGTGGTCAGCGACGCGCGGCGTGACGGGCAGCACACCTGGTGCATGATGAGTCGAAGAGTTGGCACGTTGCAAACAGGCCATCAAGTGGAAACGAACTCGGACATTTCGCGGCTCTTCCGACTACCCTGAGTGGTCGTATCAACGCGACGTCGCCGTTGTGATGTGGCCACCGCAAAAGACGGACGGAAGCTGAAAGTACGTGTACTACCCAGCTAGTCAAATCTGCATCTCTTGTGAGGCGAGCTGTTAGAAATATACTTGGCCTCAACACATTATCCGCCAGTGATTCGATCATACTGCAGGGCTAAGATCCTGAAAACGTTACGCCCGAGGTTGGAACGTTTTTCATATCTGCTACTATCATGATTAGCCTCCTCAAGTTGGACTCGGAATTACCGTGTATCACTGATGACCGACTCATCAGTCCCACTTCAAGTTGTCATAACGCATGGATCAGTGGCGAAACCCGACAGCCTCCTATTGTAGAGTCTCGACTGTTCGTTGGAGAAAACGCTTCGCAGTGCCAAGCAACACGTAAAGGAGACTGGTTCTGGTTCTATTAATTACAAGTACGTGACGAAGGACTTGAGTTCAGTACTCAGTGTGCGAGCTTGATGACTACGACTTCCAGTATATGGACAACGTCGACTTATCCACCATCAGCCTCGACGTTTAATCTCAGACCTGTGATCTCTAAGATAATGGTTGTTTACCTACATTCACTCGTGAGGCAAACTTGAATTCCTCAATGCCTCGCTTTACACTGAACACACAGTTCAGCTATCACTAGATCAAACAGATCTACATCTGAAGGGGATATCACCAATTACGGTCTTGCTTTCGCCGGTGCTATCACGGTCGGGATTGTGATATCGTATTCCCATTGGACTCTACATCTCAAAGTCACGCATCCCGTCTACAGGCCGAGGACTCTGCCACCATCCACCTGTAAGGACAGACAGCAAGCCTGCGGGCGTATATCTGGTGACATGTAATGCCCGGTGATTTCGTCGGGATGGTAGGTATGTAATGGGTGTGAGTTTTTTTTTCGGGTTTTTGGTATTAGAATTTTCGACTGACACGCGTTCACCAAAACCAGCATGGCCTCGTGTCCCAGGGGAGCCGATATGCATGGCCCCAAGTGAAGCACTCCTCTAGAGGAGCTCACATTGCCGTGTTCAAGGATGTCTTCCCGGTGTACGTCCTGTTTATCCGCACCAATTTCAAATGTCAATCTCCCAAAAGACGGATTGAAAAGGGTCTCATTGACACGATGCAATTATTGCGAGGGTCAAGCTTGAGAATTGCTTCACTTCCCATGACCCGTGTTGTAGGTTAGCATCATGCTGCCTGCAGTTCCTCACCTGATGCCCCGGGCGAGTCAGACGCATCATGTATATGCAGAGCTTGGCGCTGTTGTGTCTTCTGGAAGGTCTGCGTGAGCGTGTCGATCGTTTCAGAGGGCCTAGTAGGAATCGTCGCCTTCGTCCTTCCATAAGGCTTCGCGACCAACTGGTGTTCATCCTATAGTCACGCCGCCGAACAATAAGTCAGATTCAAGGGCTGATCCAGCTCTTCCGTTGAATCAAAATGATGGACAGGGAACTAGTTAGGCTTCCGTATACTTGGCCTGCCTACACCTAATACAATGACGTCCACTGTCCCGAATATTGTTACATAATAGGCTCACGGTCTTCAAGAAAGACAATGCGTACCATTCCGCCTCTGAGCCTTCAAAGTGCCACCACACTCGACACACATTCTCCTGGGTGTCAGTAAGAGAGAAAGACGACAGACTAGAGAAGAGATGCATACCAACAGTCTGGTAATTCCGATGTGATACGACGGATCGTCGGGTAATTTGTAAGTCGGAGTGGGGATAAATGGCATAAAGGAAGCCTTGCTTCGCTGCAAAGGACCTTCCTCTGATCTGGGAGGAATTTGGGCAGGGATGCTTCGTGGGTGCAGTGGACACGTGAGGGTATAATCGACGGAGTCAATGTCCCCCGCGGGGGAATCGATTACACCAGAAGTCCGAAGCTCTTGCGGGCACTGCTGTAACAGGAAGTCGAGCTCATCGATGTCACACAGGAAGAATCGGTGATCATCTCCGTGCACGGTCGAATAAGGGCTGATCATCATCACGCCGGGAGCTCTTTTGCAGGATATGATATCGACTTCATCCCGTGGTGATCCGTACCACTGGCATTGGCAATAGTTGGCTGGACTGCAATGTCGGGCGGAACCATTCAAGCGACCGACTGTAACGCTCGCAGTCCCATCCGGGAAAAAAACCTGAGTGTAGGGAGCTTCAACACCTATTGCTACGGACCTTGTAGTAGAGAAGCAACGGTCTTCCTTCAACTCCAACTCTGCCTAGCAACTTTACATCGGACCCGAATTCTGGTCGTGATGCGTGAAGTTTGAACCGACTTCTCCGCTCCGCTAATTGCATACTATACTTTGGGGACCAAAGTGAAATTAACATTTCGCTTGGATACTAGTGCTTCACAACCAGAATCAGAATACACACCTACCTTGGATATTCTATGCTGGACGGAGCAAGCCTTGAGCCCATCGTTAGTTCACTGTAGCTGTAAGCCTAAAAGCGGGCATACTGAGAATGGGAATGGTCTACAGACTTTCTTGTGTACTGCAACTTGTGACTGTGAGGCCCTGTGATCATGATGAGGTACGATCAAAATATCTACTTGGCTGTGCCATTTGAACACACAGAACTGATATCGATGCCTTTACGCTGTGTTCAATGTTCATCGCATTCGACGGCGAGCACCGCAGCACAGTGAACATCCTAACGCCTAAGAGCATCCTTGGTCATTGAATACGAATACTGCCGACCCTGCACTGCCGGCATTCGTTCGTTATATTTTAGCTCGCTCAGAAGAAAGAAATTCAACGAGGGGAAGACCTCAGGAAGAACGAAAGAAACACCCGAATTTTGGTTCAGCAGGACCACAAACCGAGAGGCATCCATGATGGCCACCCTCGTACTCATGCGTTCGACAGAGCAACGGGTTAACCAGGAAGCGGCTGCAGACGACCTCCAAAGGAACATACCCACACCGTTCCCATCAGAACGTCTTGTCGACTTGCAGGACAATGTCGATGATATTCTTGATGAGCTCGCTGCTGAGCACGTTGAATATGATGCACGCGAAGATGCTACCGTGGTCCTGGTGAGCTATTTCATCTTCATTGGTTATGGCGGATGACTGCTCATCAATCGGTGGCACCTCGGCAGAACGACATCCAGTCATCCATTGCAGCGGTCCAACATTCGTGCTTGATGACCCTCACCAACCTTCTTTCTGTCTCCTCATCGCCGACAACGGCTATGTACGAAGACGCTGACGGGGGTGGGCTGGGGCTGGCACAGGTGCTCGCGGAGACACCACTTGCCTGTCTCGTGCATATCCTTCGTACCCGCGATGGCCATCACGAGCTTTCCCGGAACAATGAAATTCACCAAAAAGTCGATGAAACAACTCTACTTTCAGAACTGCACGAGCTAGTTGATGCACTTGCCCCATCGTTGGACAGACGCGACGCGCATCTAGCTCAGGCCCTTGTCACACTTCTTCTTGACCTTGAGCAACTGCCCGCTTCTCTCGCCTCAACTCCCCCTCAAGCTCTTTCACAAGTCGGCGCTTCCCTTCAAACCGTCGAAGATCATCCCAGATCATCCCAGAGATCTCCTTATGCCCTTCTCAGCACCCTTCAACGGCAATTATCTTCGTTACAACCCCCTGCAGCATCGAGCTCTTCCTCTGGTTCCGGATCTACCCCCTTTGAGACTGTCCAAAGTGCTCTCTTGTGGGCGCGTATCGACGAGCAACTTGAGACTGTTGTATCGCTTTGCAAAGAGCGTGTATCATCGACATCGTCATCGCAGCTCAGCATGACATACTCAGCTGCAAATCGTCCCGAAGCGCAGTCTTCCACAGCAGGGGACTGGCGTATGGATGACGCCCATGTACCGTCCTTCGACGATCACCTTCCTCCAGAATATGATTCCGAGTATCTGTACCCGGACGAACTCCCCCCTTCGTACGTGGCCGAAGCCTATGCTCGGGCCTCCCTAGAGGAAAACCTGACACGTGGAAAGCTATCTTCTCAATACCCACTGGAAAAAGCCTCGGCTTCTGCGTCCACAGCGACCCTCGGGGCTCCACTAATGCAAGCTGAAAGTGCATCTGTCGCGGAGAAGATTCCCTCCGCGCCAACGACAGCCCTTGACCTCGATCTCATTACCTGCGCTATCGACAGGCTTTACGCGGTCACGCCACAGTTGGCCGACCAACGTGTAGAGCTCAGGAGGGAGAAGATCATCCAGATGGAAAAGGCGAAGGAGGGCAAGGCCAAAGCCCGTATTCCCCCTAACGCTGCCGCAGTTGACCCAGAGTTGAATAAAATGCTCGATCTACTTGGCCGGGCGTCTGCAAGAGAGATTCCAGACCAGAGTGTTGTCATGGAGCCGCGCCGCAGAGGGTGGGGAAGGGGCAAAGTGGATCTTGAGAAACAGGTAGGCAGTCCTTTCTGTTGATAACTGACCAGCGTTTAACTCAAAGCCATCTCGTTGCAGCGAAACATCTACATAGAGCACCTCGTTCACCGCTCCTCTATTGGAAGATTACACTCCCAGGATGCGGTGCTAACGACAGGTCGCTCTGCTTCAGGCCCCGTCTCATCATCATCTGGCCCAGCTCTGTTGACGTCAAATGCGGGTGATGCAAAAAGGAACCCAAACATGGATCAGAGTTCAGACATGGAGTCCGGAGGCAGGAATTTTCAGGATTGCAAACGAGTGCCTTTCCCAGAGAACCCACAAACCGGATTTGTGTCGGTGCTCGAACCCCCGTCGCGTTGCAGGAGCCTCTCAGCTCCCCACCTTGCCTGGCTAAGGTCGAGGGAGAGGTCTGGCACCGCCAGCAGCGCGAAGGACTTGGGTGTTGGCTCCGTGGCGAGGGCTTCTTCCTCAGACACCAAGCGCGCACCATCGTCCTCCGCGACATCGAAGGCGCCCAGGCGATTTTCCGGGAGATTTATTGGCGCTAGCAAGAGTCGTCCCGTATCCGCTGGTGGAGAAGGGGAGAGCAATGGTGAGTTTTGCCCTGAAGGGCGATCTATCTACGATAGTGCGATCACTGATCATACCATTAATTAGGTGCACTCGATATCACGTACATAGCTGAGCATCACGAGACGCTCAAACATGTCCTGCTCTTCATCGCTCTTGCGTCCTCTTCCAATTCATTATCTGCCGGGACACCCTCAGCCGAGGTGCTCCCCAGTGCATCCAGCGGTAATTCTGGAGATTGGCTCCTCCTCCGGCTCGGCGGTACGCCCTCGCCCCCACTCGCACTGCCCGTGCCTGTTGTCCCAGGCGTGAAGGAAGTCCTCGCCCGAAGCGGGCATTGGGAGGTGAAGGCGAGCTGCCCCCAGCTCGGCGCCCCACCCACCGAAAGCGAGGACCCACCCCTCCTCACAGCATCTGAACTCACCTCACTATCTCCAGGGTCATATACCTGTTCCTCGTGCTCCCTCCCTCTCGTCCCCATCCCCCCTAACCAATACCGTGACCTGCCCTCAGAGCACTGGGAAGAACTCGTTGACGCATGGATCTGTCATCCGGAGGGACAGACCCTTACCAAGAGTGGGATGAACGGGAATGACGACCAAGGAGGGTTTTTTGGGTTTTGGCCCGCACACAACGAAGCATTGGTCGGAGGTAGTTATGTGTTATTTGATGGGGAATCGGTTGCAGTTGGGAATATCAAGGACGTTGTTGGTGGTGAGGTAAGTCTGTCTTTTGCCCTGCATTTCCCTCCTTTTGCCCTGCATTTCCCTCCTTTTGGGTACTATTCCAATTTGAACCACGGACGATCAAGAAGGCCAGCGTCGCTCTCCTACCGACGTGCGCCACCTCCTTCCTTAAAGCCCTCGTCGGTTTTGAGGTGGTGGGTGCGTGGGTCTGGTCGATACAAAACGTCCAAGAATAAATCTGTGTCTCTTAAACAACCCTCTTTGCTAAGGACAGTGTTTTGGGGGCTACACAAGAGAACATATCTCATCACGTTGTCAGCGCCTCCATAGTTAAACACCTCCCTGATCTTTGTCTTGTTTCTATAATTGCTGATAACAATGCCATCATTTCTACAGCGCGGCGACAATACTTGCCTTGGACGATGTCTCTGCGGTGCCATCTTGGGCAGGCGACATGATCAGAAACGTGGCGACGGCTCAACAACGCGCATGTATAGGTTGTTCAAGTACGCGATTCGGCCTATCAGTGCCACATCACAGTGAGTAGTTTCTGACCTCATCCTGCGCCGCCAAGGCTGATAATATGTGCTTCAACGTCGTGCATGAACACGTTATAGGGTCCCAAAGATTCCAATGAGTGCGTTCGTGTTACAAGATATGCTGGAACATGTACAGGCTCACGCGACGTATCGATTCGTACTTTCGGATGAGGAGGAAGAAAAACCGAGGCTTTTGGTGGGTGTCTTTTCCCTCACTCTTGTCCTGGTAGTTAACTCACTCCCTACATCGTAGATTTGGTTATTCAAGCCCAAAATCCGGATATCATATATGCTGTCAACACCGTACCTTCTTCCCAAAAACGATTCTGTTGATGCATCAAAGGTGCTGTACAAGATTCTCGGTCCTACATCAGCTACGATTGATATCAAGAGGTAAGTTTCATTCCCATCAAGGCCTCGCTGACCAACTAACTATTAACCCATATATTGTAAATTAATGAACAGCCTCCTCAACAAATACCCTGGTTTTCCCCAAGCCGAGTACCTGTTCTACCCGATGGACGTATGCCGCAAGCTTGCTGCGCTATTGAAAGAGAGCACAGAATCGTACCCCGACAACATGCGGACAATGACGGGCCTGGATGTTGGTTGGTTGAGGAGGACGTAAGAGTTGAGGGCCTGCCATGCGATCTCGGTTTTCTTTGCTTCTTGCCTTTACCCCATCCACCGCGTCTCCCTTCCCCCATTGAAACCCATTCCTTTCCTTCACATTGTGTACTCTCTCAACTTCTGGATCCGACCTTAACACATGCATCTTACCCTCTTTTCGCACATCCGATACAATTCCCGTTTTCCACCATGTCCCTCATTTCGTTCAATCTGCATCGCTCATGAGCATTTAACGGTCCATATATTTGTCCAGGTAGCTACCGTACTTAGTCGGATGGGACATCGATGATACTTGGCCATTTATCGTCGACAACCCATGGACAACTTGATTTTGTACCATCGTGACTTGCGAATATTATTTATGTGACATAGTCCGTTCGACCCGCGGTCAGTGCCCAGCTAGGCCCCGACGAGTCGGAATGCAGACTGAGCATTCTCATCGAGATGCTTGCCCAAAAACTTCTCTGAGTCGAGCTTGCCAGCTACTACCAGCAGTAATATGGATATGAAGACTCTTCACCAAATATCAAGTGAGGCTCGCCGGTGGTACGTATTATTGGCAACATCCTGAGGTTCATCATGGCGGTACATACTAGCATTCACAATTGCATGGCACCTCCTCGGCGGCGAACGGGCGTGCTAAGACAGATGCGTGCTCCTCCCTGGACGCACCATCATTAAGTAAACGGTGGTCTATCGTGCTAGCAACTGGATAACGCCGTTAGTACCTGTGATGGGAGAACTGCGCTTCGGCGTGATACGTCAAAGTCACATCTATCAGGTGAATCGCTGTATTCGCTACCCTCGTTGAAGTCAGCTTGTCCTCAACGCTATTGTGGCTCTTGGCCAGGGCCAGTACTAACTCCGACTCGGATGCCTTACGCTCCCTCAAGACCGCGGCGCGGCGAGGAGAGTGTTATACTTACATTGAACCACCTCGATTTTTTGCGCTGCTAGTCCTTCACCCATCAATAATGACAGCCACCATAGTTTTTGGAGAATCTCGTTTGGACAGTCTCTTCCGTTGGTTCCACATGCGAACCCCGTGTCCCTTCCCAGCTGGAAGTATATTGTTGGGTACATGGAACGCGAGAAACGCACCATAGACGCCATGGCTACAGAGTATCCGCGGGGTTTCATCCATCGTAGCGTGCAGAAGGTAGGGCCCCCGCACCATTATTTAGATGCGTCCTCTCTCTGATTGATTTGGCATCTGATATACAGCTTATTGATATCTGCGAACAAAAATTTGGCCAACATGGGGAGAGGTGCCTGATCCTTCCATCTAGGAAGGACGTGGAGCACTGCAGAGACTTCATCCTCAGCCAAGTCGCCCTCGCTGACATTCCAGCCAAGGTCCGAACCGTCCAGTATCTTATACACCCACCCTGGGGATTCTTCATCTCTGGGCCCGAACATCCCTATGTCCGAGTCATGTCCATGTTGTGCGGAGCCCCATTTGGCGTTCTTCCCCAACGAGGTGTATGAGATAGCTAGGAAGTTTTGGCGGTACTGTGAACTAGGGATATCATCTAGGAGGGCAGAACATCGCCTCTCCTTCATTGAAGGTGCTGAGGTGAAAATCCCCCAGTCTTTGTCATCTCAATTTCGATTATTGAAGTCGGCACAGCTTCTCCTCCATTGTCCTGAGTAATAAAATAGCTGTGCAAAAGAAGGTGCGCTGGCAAAGCTAGAGCTTCGGAAGCGCATCGCCAACTTTATTGTCCATGCCAGAGAGTCATAGAGGAGGGGGTATTCTTATTTTCATCTGGTATGGCCGCAATCTTCAATGTACATCTGTTGCTGTTCGAGGTAACAACTGGTCAGCCATCAAAAAGTGTTGTCTTTGGGTATGCAAATATATCAGAGTGTCTCAAGATTCACATTTGGCTGATCTGTGGTTACAGCTTTCCCTACTCCGGCACGCTGAAGGTCGTCGAGAAATGAAATTTGGCCCTGGTGTTTATTTCTTCGGTCAAGGGCTTGACTGAGAAATTGAAGACCTTGAGAGAATGCTGGCGCGAAGCTCCCCGACCAATGAATCGAGTCCTCCGGTACTCGCACTATTCACTGAGTGTCCGTCAAATCCTCTCTTGCGAGTAGTGAACTTGCCCCATCTACGCGCCCTAGCGGACAAGTACGATTTCCTTATTGTCATTGATGAGACTGTCGGGAGTTTTGCAAATGTCAATGTATTGCCGATGTTGCCATCACTAGTCTATCAAAGTTCATTTGCGGATACGCGAATGTGGTGGGAGGAAGGCAAGCCGGTTTATTTCATGCCAGTTGTCAATGCTAATGCGATTCCCTGAAGTCTTGTCCTCAACCCAAACGGCCGTCACTATGCTGCGCTGAAAGATCGCCTGACGGATACTTGCGAAGACGCCATCGTCATGAAGGGTAACTCGCGCGACTTCCCTCGGTGCATGCGTGTCATCAACGACAACGCTGAAGCCGTCTGTTCCTTCATCAGTTTATCGCCGGAGGAGCGCCATCTGAATCCGCCGTAATCAAGCAGGTATGGTATCCAAAGTACAGCTCCCCCACCAACTACTCCCACTATTAGCTCCCAAACGGCGCATATGGGGGGTTAACCTCCCTCACGTTCGTCTCCATAGCAGCGTCTAGGGCCTTCTATGACGCGTTGCCCTGCGCCAACGATCCGAGTTTTGGATATGGATTCACGCTCGCTTGTCCGTACACGATCCTCGCGCATTACGATGAACTTGGCTGGGCTTCAGAGTATGGTGTGGATGAAGGCATTGTGAGGATTTGCGCTGGTGGAGAGGAGAAGGGGGTGTTAGTGAGATGCATCGAAGTGGCGCTCAAAGCTGCAGAGGGGTGCACCAGCGTCATGTTCCACCGAGATGTAGCGGAGAATTCTGGGGGTATTATGTGAGTTTTAGCTCAGAGGCGGAGCTCGTAGCTATCGCTGAGCGTACGTGGTGGTTAGAGGGACGAATCAAACTTGAATATAGCTGGTCAGCCTGATGACCAGCCTGTTTTCCATAAGTCAGAGGCCCCTGTAAGAAACATCAAGCTATCGTGCTGGGTCTGGTCGAAATGATGAAACGGACGTCAATCGATATCTTCGCTCGAGCCTCGCGCTTCGTTAGATACGTTGAAACTTCTCATGTAAAGAGTGAGTAATATTTTTGTTTCACTGTCTTCACTTCAAGTCGAGTTGCAAGCCGATGCTCGTTGTTTACTCGCAGGGAATATGCAAGGAAAGATACTTAGAACATAGATTCTGAATGAAATGTTTGGGCCTAGAATCAACATGATCCACGGACCAGATCATCATCTCTACTTCCGACCTATCGTTCATTTCTGTCCTACGTGAACACTGGGTCGAGGACTTCCGCTTCGAACATTCTGTAAAGGCGCTCAAGGCTGTTGCTCGCGCAGTCGCCATGACGAGGGACAGTCACTGGAGGCGAAGATGACGTGATGGCGGCAGAGAGCGGAGAACACCAGGGACTCGTTGATGTGGCTCGGAACTATCGCTGGACAAGGTCCTGATCGCTCAATTACTGACTCCATCGCCCAGCCGGCCGTCCAATTAAGGCTTTCTGGTAAGGTGCAGCTGCTTGCGAAAAGGTCTATGCATTGGCAAATCATCAGCGGTTGACTATTATGACTGCCCCTGTCCGGGGACAAGTTACTGTCGAATAAGCATTTTCCCGCAACGTCGTTCGCAGTATGACTGTGACGGTTGGTGCTAGCTGACATGCGCGAACATAGGTGCATGCAAACGTTGGGCATATTAGACGCTCCCAAGCTCTGTCACTATGGAGTTGTCTGGGCTCAGAGTCAAGTAGGAACAGCGATTGTGGCCATAGCGCATCGTGAAGAAGGGAGGACATTTTGGACAGCTACTATGTAGCATGATGCTAGCTACCCCAAAGAAGTGTCCCTGCGTAAAGAATTCAATAATCATCTAAAAGCCTTGGTGGTCGTTCCCAGTCACCGCCCTCGATTGTTAGACAACAAAGTCACAGTATTGACGGGTTAGAAGAGTCCCCCTACTAGTAGTACTACGTAGCAGACGATTGATCACGTGTGCGTCAATTGGTACCAGTGCGCAATTTCGATACCTGCCACGGAGTACACACAGCCCAACCAGTGCAAGGCCATAGCTCCATCGTCGATGTCAATATCGACAGCGTCTACGAATTCATAGTCACCTGGACAATGTTTTCAAACGGTACCCACAGAAGTCTCTCCCCCACTCGCCCTTTCTCTCCAGATATCACCGACATCGTCGGCACGGGTCGCTCCTCCACCGACAGCGAGCCAAGTACAGGCACTACCGCCTCGTCTTCAGGTGCAGTAATAAACGGGACGGCACCCAAACATCACGGCGATGATCAGGACCAGGATCTCGACCCGCTCGAGAGACTGCAGAGACAACTTGACCATGAACGAGAGGAGAAAGAGAACCTTGCGTTCCAGTACCGAAACCTCCTCGCAAAGCTTACAACTATGCGCACGACGCTGGGAAACAAGTTCAAGCAGGACGCCGTACGTGCTGCACTCTTTCCGGTGCTCTCCCGCACGGACAAACTGACTCAACATCTTCGACCAGGAAGAACTCGATCGTCGCGAACTACTCATACAAACCTTGTCCGCCCAGAATGAGGACCTTTCCTCGACGGTCGAAACGCTCAGAGCTGAACTCATAGCCTCACATGCAGAAAGCGAGCGTACAGTGCATGAACTCGACCTTCTGCGGAACCATGACCTACATGAGTCTGCCGCGAGTGAAAGAGAGCTGAGAGACACCTTGGGAGAGCTGGAGAGGTGTCGCATGGAAAGAGATGAGTGGGAGAGGGTTGCAATGCAGGAGAGGGTGACCGCGGAGGAAGCCAGGTCGACGAGTGATGCGCTCAGGAGCGAACTTGATATGGAAAGGGAGGCGAGGGAGAAGGATAAGGTAGAGATTGTGGCTGCGAAGGAGACGGCGGTGAATCTGCAGGCGGTCCTCGAAGATTTTCAAACAGGTTTGTTCTCGTTCATGCTAGGGCAAGGCTATGTTATATTGACCTCTACTAGCAAAGGAGCACGAACTTCATCAAGCTGTGAAAGACTGCAAGACGCGACTCGACGACGTCACGCTGTCCTTAGCGGAGTATAAGCGGCGCGCACTCGACGCGGAGGTTTGTATCCTTTCCTTGTGATCCTCCCCCAGTGCCCCTCTAAGCCTGTTCATTCAGCTCCAATTAGATGAGAACAAGACTAATGCATCACGGACATCAGAACTAGAACAAGAGCTCAAGGAAAAGAACCTCCTCATCGGGAAGCTACGACATGAAGGTGCATACTCTTTCCTCCCTCTTCTCCGATTTTTAACGACCGCCCCTCTTTCCCAGCCGTGATAATGAACGAACACCTCATCGAAGCCCTCCGCCGTCTCCGCAGGTCTTCCTCTGACACAAACGTGGACCGTCGGCTTGTAACCAACGTTTTCCTCTCTTTTCTCTCCACCCCACGCGCAGATCCGAAAAGGTTTGAGATGTTGGGGTTAATTGGAACTATCCTAGGGTGGGGAGAGGCGGAGAGGGAGAGGGCTGGATTGATCAAGGGGGCGGGGGCGGGGACTGGCGCCGGGACGTCTGGGAGCGCGTCTTCAAGTTCGGGCGGCGGGTTGTTTTGGGGAAGGGGAAATGGGGCGGCGTCGCCGAGTAAGAGTAAGAATGTGGAACTGGAAAAGACCGATGAGACGGAGGTGTGTTTGGTTTGCATCTTGTATCCTCGATCTGCCGTTTTCCTTCCTTCACGTTTCTGCTCTGTACTTCCTCGAGTGACACTAACCATCATCCCAACAGACATTCTCTCGTCTTTGGGTCGAGTTCCTACTCACGGAAGCCAACCAGGGCGAGTCTCAGCTCCAATCATCAACACCATCCAACCCCTCGTTACACGCTTCAGTACCCAATAGCCCCGCACATTCACCTAACCGCATCTCCCTCTCATTCACACCGAACGGGCTAGGGGCCTCGCCTACAGGACTCCAAGGGACGAGGCGCCTTGGTTCTTGGACGGCTATGAGTAGTGCCGCTATGACGAGCGTGCCTAGTTTGGGTCTTGGTGCACCCCCACTATCGAGGAAGGGGAAGGAGAAGGAAATTGGGCCATGATAGTGACTCTGATTTCTTGGGCAGGTCCTCTCCGACGGAAGTGGTATGTACTGGTACGTCGGGAGCGCGTAGGGACACACCAACCCCCGGATACTCTATGTATATCGATCGTGGGAACTTCACCAACAATGACTTGAACGTGACTCAAATTGAGGAGGTCCTTCGCTCGACCCAGATTTGCCTCATTGAATTGCAATGCCCCGTATGAACGTTGTAAACATCCGCTGACTGTGTCGACGTGTCAAGTGAATCAAGCACTTTACCAAAGCTGTTAATGCATAAGGTAGTCAGCCTTCCTCTCCACATGGCCATGGGACATTTTTGAATACAGCAAGTGCCAAGAGATTTCAAAAAATAATGTGAGATGAATGTGAGACTTGCTCAGTAAAGAAACCACGCATTTTTCAACAAAGTATACGAGAATCAAAGAACCGAGCCATATTCACGAAGATAAGTCTGTGACATTGTGTGAGATTCTCCCTTGCGCAATGACTTTGTAATGCCTTGTTGCGCTTTCCCCTGGTCATTGGACGCGATGACGATTCAAGGCTTCAAGCCGGAGTCGAACTATACAATTCCATGTTACAGAACCTGAGTCGGCGCTCATCGCTCATCGATCACATCAGTGGTTGTTATGGATCGTTACATCCCCAGTTTTAGCCCGCTGATAGGTTGTACTTCAATGGATATCTGATTCTCAATGATCGAGGACGCCGCGAGGCTGGCATCGGATTTCTGCAGGCACGATGTGTTCTGTCGTTGCTCTTGACGACTACTTGCAGCGCCGCTCCGTCTCAGCGAGTGTCCGAAAAACTCCGCGGGGAATTTCCCCGCGTTTTTGACCTTCTATACCAGTTTCTCGAACTTGTTTAATCGGCGAATCATCATCGCGACAGCAAGCAGTCTTGACGGCAATGTCTAGTCTTTAGAAATCTGGGTGCAATGGTGGTGTGACTGCGTCGTATCAAGCGGCAACCGTTGGGCGTAACTGATAACTGATCGCGACGATCTATACAGGTTTTAAGCATGACTGGGGGAAATGCCCATCATATGTCTTTTTGGAATTGGGTCTCGCCATGTTTTAGTGTGCAAGTTCAAATGCCACAGGGGGCTCGATGTCGCGGGGTGCTTCAAATAGACCCCATTTCCAAGCTGCGGACATGAAAACGACCAAGAAGATCCGATGGAAAGGAACGCCTACATAATACACGGAAGCGAAACTTTGTGCATCGCAGCACCCACGAGGGAAATGGAAATGCGGTGGGGGAGAGCTCTGGACCCGAGCTAACATGAAAATGTGTGCCAACCCCACTGACTATTTCGCGCTACTGAAAACTACTGACTGTTTTGTCGAACGAGGCTGTTGATCTCCCCTGGGTTGTTCCAAGCAGCGACCCGTCTAGTGGTCACCTGCTCCATTAGAGGGGCGTGTACGGACCAGTACCTATGTTCTCTCCATTTGGCTCTTCCTGTGGGATGTGCTTAGTTCGATCGGAAAACGTGATACAAATCCCGTGCGCATTTGTGGGTGCGTGTAAGACATATGGCCCTATCCTAGCAATCTCGTACCGAGGCACAGCACGGTCGCAAAGTGACACATGTAAATAGAACCAGGGTTCGGTTCAGCATGGTGTTATCGCGGTAATTCGATAGCCACGAGGGGGGAAGGATAAATAGGTAGGCTGAAAGACAACCTGGGACGTTTCGTTTAGAAAGAACAATGAATTACTGGCTTGTCTCTATCTTCACCCTCACATTTATCATAGTCTGTCACAAGCTACTACCGCACAAGAGAACATACAAGAATGCCGTGTCCATCCGCCACCTTCTGAATCCTTCCGGTGCCTCGATCACAGCCCTCCTTCGGGCTCGTGCTATTCCAAACAAGCGTCTTGTGCATGCCTTTGGGATCACGAGTGCGTTTGTCAGCAGCGATCCGAAGGTCCACAAAGAATTTACCAGCAGAGCGAAGGGCCTCATAGCTGGGGTCGCCCTCAAGGATCGTGGATGGAAAGTGTTATTGCAGACAACCGATGAAGCCGCTCATCGGTTTCTCCCAGAACAGAACCTCGACTTCGCCACCTTCATACAATGCATCACCTTTGCCGTCGTACTCACGCGTCTCTTCAACGTCGATCCAGAAACACTGCATCATCAAGATGTCGTATACGTCACCAATATCATCAACAAACGCTGGACGCAGTCCAAGACGATGAATGCCGTCGCTATGCGGCAGGACGACTCCCTCCATGAAATAACAACACGTATCGGCGCATGGATTGCTGACCATGATCAGTACCCCAACCCATTGAACTTTATCCTTCCTGCATACGAAACGATGTGGCGTCTTGTTGCAGTAACAGTAGCACATGTCTACCGTTGCCGCAGCAACACCCTACATGATACCGTTATTGCCTTCGGACAGAACCCAACTGAAGAGCAGTTCCAAACCTTTGGGAACGAGGGTCAGCAAGCTAGCATGCAGGCCATCATCCTTGAGGCCCTTCGACTCCACCCACCCACCAGGCACATCGGTCGTGCCTCCGAGGTATCGTGGTGGAAGAAGCTATTCGTTCCATCCATCGAGATCGCAGACATCGAGGCGGTACATTTGTCTGACGACTACGGCGAGAATACATCGGAGTTCAATCCCATGCGATTCCATCCATCACATATGCAAGGGAGACCAGAACTGTTTTCCTTCGGTCATGGGAAATTGAGCTGCGTTGCGGCGACATGGGCGCCCATGGCAGCAGCACTGATGGTCGCGAGTGTAATTGAACAGATGCAAGGAGCTGGCTTTAGTTTGACTATCGGTCGGCAGATCGGGGGTCGGAGCGGATGGGATGGCTGGATGGTTGTGAAGGAGAGGGATACGTAGTAATCGCCCGAACCAGTGCCAGGAATCTAGGATGCTAGCCAGAGCTATAGTTGACCGCGATGGGGGTTCTGCCGGGGCTAGGACTCAGACTTGCCGTACGTCGATCCGAGAGTCAATATTGTACGATAGGAATATTTGTAAGGTTAGATCAAAGTTAGGAACCTTTTTCGAGCAACTTGAAGTTTGGTACCACCACCAGGTCCTGGACGTCGTCTTAATGTATGACGTTGTTGAATCTAATGTTTCGAAGTGGACTCCACCTAGTAATCAAGAATCGGCGGTGATCAATGATGGAGGACCAGTGTCATCGTAATCTCATTGACAGCAGCAGTGATAAGTAAGTAGCTCTGTCACGCACCACTAAAGGGCCTGGAATATGTATGTGTCTAGGTCGGAGACTCGGAATAATGACTTGAGCGACGAATGGACAGCCAAGCACTCAAAAGTTGAACATTGGACGCCGTGAGTACCCGTTGTCAAATTTACCGTGTTGAATCAGGTATTCGACCTGATCACGGCTGGATGTCCGCTTTCATCAGTGACACTACAGCTCTATTATAACATAAATGTGAATCAGTCATATGATAGAAAGAACTTTTGTAGGTGTACTCATCCACGACGCCAGGTCACAAAAAGGAGCTTCTGGATCGTCAAGTGGTTTCCATCCACGACAAGTATGCCTACACGGTGGAAGCTGCCCTTCCCCTCACCATTGGTTGGTCCCACGAGCAGCCCTATTGATCCTGATGCCTTTCCATTGGCGCCTACAACGACGCCGAAACCATTGTCAACAATATTAGCCTGATCGCTTTCGCTGTCTAGATAGACATAACCGAAGTGGTTCTTTTGTGGTGGTCTCATGCCCCCCATCTGACAGTGCCAGTAGGTCTGTAAAACTCTGATCGGGATCCATATCTGGGCAAGCCTCTATCGACGTGAGGTGGATAAGAACCTGTTTTGTTAGTGAAACTTCCTAACGCACTGTCCAGTTGTGATGTTGTAGACCCCTAGATCAGCCAAAGGATCCCTGCATTGTCAACTATTGGAAGGGGCTTTGACGGAGGCCCCCCTTCCGCGATACTCTGGGGACTAGTATACTTTTTTATAGACACCGGGATAGCCACTAGAGCTCGAGCAGCCGAGTGGGGATTGACTATGGTAGTAGGATGTGTGTACCGCTCGTTACTAACACAGGGAATCAACTTCTTTTTGATTTCTCTCATAACGAAAGATTCCTTTTTCACCTATCCGGTTGTATTGTCAGGCGTTCCTCTTGGGCACGGAGTAGGTACGACGGTGTCATAGACCAATTCGGAACTCGATGTGAGTAGGTGAACTGTTTGTTTAGGCCGATAGAACACCTACAGATAACAGTAGACGGTTCTTTCGCTGATGCACCACTGTTTGGAACGGCAGTACCAGGGACCACATTTGAAGCAGCATCTCGTCGGCAGGGTCTACCAACTGGCCCTGCATCTGTTGGTTGCACTCAAAAAGCTCAATCTCTTCGCGATCCCATATTACCTTCCTCACGACCGCTCTGACCTCTGACCTGTCGCCTTTGATTTGACCAAACCCTCCGCAATATGTCCTCTCAGACATTGTGCAACGCACGCAAGTCCTCGTCTGCTAGGACACCGGGGGGCATCCGCAACGCCACGACGTGGGTAGCTTGGGTAGCTGCCCATCCGACGACATACGTATCACAGCGCCGCCCGCGTTAATGAGGTGCACGGCGCATTGGTACTGGAAGCAGTCTATGGCATGTACCAGAGCTCTTGAGGATAGTACGCGTTCTTGGAAGTACCAGGCCCGTTGATTCACTGGATCAATGAATGGATGTATGCCCAAAACAAATGCCGACACGGTGCCCAGCTGCACATCAGGGCACCAAAACGGCAAACGATGATCGTATTGCATCGGGCCCGGTCTGTCTTCCAAGAATCCGACCTCGTGTGTGCTTGCCGCAACGATAGTGATGTACGAGCTCCGATAGATGTTGTGCATGCGCACAACCTCATGGGTTTTGTCGCTTGCAGAATCTTGCAGGATACAGAGCGTGTCTGTCCAAAGATACTTTAGTTTGAGTTTATGCGCGCATAAGATTGCATCTTTGATGATTTGAAGTAGGAGGTGGACATCGATTACTTTCTGGTAACTGTTTATGTTGCTCGTGGTCGTACTGTGCGGCTGTGACTCCCCCAAACATAGCTCAGCGTCGCATAGGCACCTCGGTCGCCCAAGGTTAAGACGAGCCTTGGTTTTTTCTGGGTCCGTGCAGTCCACCACGCGAGTCATTGGTTGCGATTTTGGGCAGGCCGGATGAAACCTCTCGCACTCTGCAATACAGTCCGAAGAAAGCTGGGAAGGCCGCATTGGCATCCACTTGCCATACAATATTCTCTGCCAGTGATAATCGAAGCCGCAAGATCATCTTGATGAAAGGAATCCCCCATCAGGACCACGAAGAACAATAAGCACATAAAACTAATGTACCTGGAGCGCAGTACACCGGGTAAGTGTGTTCGTAGTCATTGATGTCGACCTTAATTCGTAGTTGGGACCTCGTTTCCCGTCCCGCAGAGGTCGGTTGATTTTAAACCACACAAGCTGCAGTCGTTATCGTCGCCATTCACAATCTGCTGCCAGCTTGGGGTCATGTATGTGAGGCCCTTCTGTGAGTCTTCCTTTCCGTGATCTTCCAGTGCGAGCTGGAATGAGTAGTAGTAAAATGCAGCTCATGAACACGCAGAACAGACTGGGGAGCCAATTGGTCATGTCATAGGTGCTTAGAGTACATAGTACTGGTTAGTTTGGTCACGTGATTTATGCGAGTTAACTTTGGTGTTCTCAGGCTATCAAGTGTTTGACCATGGCGGCTGGTGTCCTCTT
Organism: Gyrodon lividus; assembly: GCA_014904945.1. Lineage (NCBI taxonomy): Eukaryota > Fungi > Basidiomycota > Agaricomycetes > Boletales > Gyrodontaceae > Gyrodon > Gyrodon lividus. The sequence goes on from MU127423.1 coordinate 1,115,307, forward strand.
TGCCATCCCTCTGCACCGGTTCTAGCTTCTGATGCGACCTGTAAACACTAAACCAGACCCACTTCCTCTCCAAGGTCTTGCTGATGAACTCTTCATTTGTATCCTGAGCTTTTTGCCGTGTCAAGATATTCTTCGTTGTGCCCTGGTGGGCCCCAATACTCTAAATTACTATCCATTCTCCTAACCGAATTCATGTACACGTAGACTTGTCGGTCGCTTTATGCTCTTATCAATGAATCGATAGAGCTCCAGTACCTCATTGAGCTGGGTGTCCATGGCCTTGACCCCGTCGTCGACTCTGATCAGTCTCACCTCTTCACATCTGAGAAGTTCCAGCTTCTTCAACGCTCAGCTTCCGCCTGGAATAATGATCAGGATGTTCCCATAAGGACACATACGTTGTCGAACAACTTACACTGTGTCTCGGCATACATCACCAATGGATGCCTCAACATATCGGGTAACGCATACTACTCTTCGGAACTCGTCGACTTAAGGGTCGACCCAGCCAAAGAGAGACCGTTACACAGACGGTGGGCATGGGAGGGATATAATCCACACGCCGACGGTACCGTGTGTTGTGTTCGCGTCGATGTTCCTCAAGACGTTCTCGTCGTTGCCTCCTTCCTCACTCATCGCCCATTGGATGAACCTCTATTCCGTCTCGACCTCTTCTCAATTTCTACCTACAATCCTCGACCCTCCGCTGCCAGAACCCACATGTACTCTCATAAATCAACGTCGCACGATGACTGGCACCTGTTTTCCTCGAATCTACGAGTTTACGGGAGACATGTTGCGTTTTATGGAGCTGTGTGTAGGGATGAAGATATCTCCATGTTTTGTGCAAGGTCAGGCGGTAGATATTGTGTCCCACGCTGCCCTCCGTGGACACTGCAGTTGTGGGACTGGCACGCTGGACAACCCTCGCAGGTAGATTTTCCCTTGTTCATAGCGCAGTACCTTTCTTCTAAATCGTGCTCCCCAGTGTATCATGACCGGTGAATGCACCGATTTTGATGCGATAGCTGACTTCTCCTTTCTTGACACACAACACCTACTTGTGCTTAAATCAGGAGTGGGACTAGAGGTGTATTCTTTTATAGACCTATCCCGGCCCCCTGAGCTGCTGAGACGATATTCCCTTCCCGTTCGCCCGTGCTCGGGCATGCGTCTTAAGTTTACACCACCGGATCTGTTCCCGGGCGCAGTCTCATTTCAAGACTTCCACCCAGAACGCAAGCGCCCGCTTTGGGTGCCGAACTTAGAGGACCAGGTTTTAGGCGTAATACTTCCTGTTGCCATAGCCTTGATAATATCCATACAGCCGATTCTTCATCCATCCCTGCACTGGAAGGAAGTCATAGTCGACGGTCGGCGCTTTATACCATGGTCAACTTGGGGTCCTCCGAATTCTCGCTTATTTCACGGGAACTACATCATGTTGTGCGATATTCACGGGTCCCGAGTGGTATTAACGCATGACTTCCCAAAGTTCGTTGTGGTTGATTTCAATTTGCGGAAGGTCAGGCGCGCGGGAAGGGACGTCGTTTGGAAGCCGACCACAATTGAAAACTCACATCTGGATGGTGAAGTGATGACGTGTTTGCCATATGCTGAAAGTGTCCAGGATGGATCGATGGGTAGGTATGTGAGCAGTGTCCATATAGATGAGGAGGGCGTGGTTCTACTAGGTTGGGAGGAATTGCTTTCTCGATGATAGATTAGGTATCCGGTGTATGGACACTTGACGACTGTTACCTTGTGCCAAAACTCAAAAGGGCACTGCTTCAGGCTCTAAACGGGGGTGGGGAGATGACTCGGTGTGATTAAGAGAGCTGGGAAGACCAGACTCGCCCCGTCCGGTTACCTTCGCCAACATAACTCGACAGCATCGAAAGCTTAGACATCGCATCGACTACTAGTTCGTACAAAAGCCATGGATGCCCCTGCAGGTAGCACACCTATCTTGAAGGGAAACTGCTTCTGCGAAACCATCACGTTCGCAATATTTGCCCCTCCGGTTCTGAGCGCTTATTGCCATTGCACGAACTGTCAGAGATTGACAGGCAAGTTGAACACATCCCATCAGAGACGAGACTAATTGTCTGTATTGCTACAGCATGCCCGTTCGTCCATACGCTCCACTTCAAGGAGAGAGACTTCGCCTGGACATGGCCTCGCGAACAACCCGCCACATCGGTACTAGACTACTACGAGAATCCGTTGAAGTCGTATAAGCGGCGGTTCAGGTGCAAAAAGTGCGGGGTAGCTGTTGCGTCTTACAATGCCAATACGGGTCAATACAGCGTGTGGGGAGCTGGCCTCGAGCGAGGGCCGGATGGAGAAATTTTGAACTGGGAGGTGGCAAAACCTACGGCACATCAATTCTATGGGACTCGGATGTTGGACGTGAATGATGGTCTAGTTAAATGGGAGGGCTATGAAGGGAAGTCGTCGATGATGAATTAGTGTTTGCATCTATACATAAGTAGCTCGTCTTCAGGGTTCCTCGCGTACTTGTAGAGTCTAGAAATCCAAGCATACAGCAGAGATGGACAAAGGCTGCACGCCTGAAGAGACTTGGATAATAACTGTTTCCAGTGATACCAAACTGACAGAGACGGACCGTCGGACAGCCTGAGAACTTGTCATCACGGAGAGTCAGAGACCCCAGGGGTGAGTCCGCTGTACCGGAGGTATTAAATTGTGCCTCTTCTCTGTCGAATTGATACACATTCCGGAAGCGCTGGAGCAGCTGGATGGCACGTAGTGGAGAGTGCCGCGAGCTCGAAGGCGCTTATATTGATTACATTGAGGCCATCGACGATTGATGATTCGGAATGTGGAACGTGTGCATATCCTGGTGATCGGGACATTTTGAGGAAAAGGTGGGCGCCGCTATGTGGAATTTTTGGGACAGATAGTTTCCAGGCGATGACAGGTGTGCTGGCAAACATATCATATTCATATTCTGGCCAGGAGGTCGAATCACCCGCTGATTGACGACTGGTCGGTTTTTTTCGGTGAGTGAAAAAGTTTCACGCGCGGTGGCGCAGCTCGTGCCTATATTCATCATTCGTTGGTTCTGTTGCCTGCTTTGAGCTCAACCAATTTTGTCCTAGACATCCTCCTCCTCCAAACCAGACCAGTCTGTTCTTGCCAACTCTGCTGGCGCGTTCGCTGATTTTATAACGCCGAAATGCTTTCAAAACGTGTCATCACTATTGCGCGCAGTCGTGCGCTTTTTGCAAGCAGATATGCTCCAGGTTCTGCCCTTTTCATGTCCAAAGGATGGTTCGTGCCGTTTCTTGGTGCCGTCGTGAAATTATCTCAAAGGTTGCCGATGATCGTCTTCTACGAACAGGAATGCTGCTGCTTCGCATGCAACGCGCGCACAGTTCCACAGTTCGCATCTCTTACAAGGTCAGTCCTATGACGTACATTCCTGTAATCCTCAGAGCATGACACATGCGCTTTCACGCGATCAATTAATCCAGCTGAGACCGTCAAGGTCCCTCAGATGGCGGAATCGATATCCGAGGGTACTCTGAGGTCATGGTCGAAACAAGTTGGCGATACCGTTGAAGTGGATGAAGAAGTTGCCACTATCGAGACGGATAAGGTGAGAATCAAGTCGTTGGTTTTTCGCGCCGGGACCAGCATAGGCAGTACTCTAGGGTCTGCAAGTGCCATCCCGCTCTTGCGGTTGTGTAGGCTGTGTCCTTCAGCTGGACACCGACGTCCCGCTCCACGAATTGGGCTTAATTCCATTTTGGGATAGATTGATGTCACCGTAAATGCTCCTATGTCCGGCACTATCGTAGAGCTTCTTGCAAATGAAGAGGATACCGTTAGCGTCGGACAGGACCTCTTCAGAATAGAGGCTAGCGATGGTGGTAGGTATCATTTTCTCTCTAGATTGATCCGGTTTGGAACTGATCTTCGTGATGCCATCTGTTCAGCTGCAATCACACCTAAGCAGCAGGCCACCACAGAGGAACCCAAAGAGCTATCCGATTCTTCGAAAAAGGCCGATGCAGAAGAACCCAAGGACCAACAGGTTGAAAAGGCTGCTCCTCCACCCCCAACCCCCTCAGAGGCCGACAAGAAGAGCGCTCCGCAAGTACCTAAAGAATCCAAGAAGGAGTCGAAACCTGCAGTCGCTGCGCCTCCCAAGGCACCAGGCAGCCGCAACGAAACCAGAGTAAGCTTTTGCTCTACCCCTCTTGAACCTGTTCCCCAGTTTCAACCACGTTTAGGTGAAAATGAACCGCATGCGTTTGCGCATCGCCGAGCGCTTGAAGGAGTCTCAGAATATTGCTGCTTCCTTGACGACCTTCAACGAGATTGACATGTCTTCCCTCATGGAGATGCGCAAGAAGTACAAAGATGAAGTTCTTAAGGAGCACGATGTCAAACTTGGCTTCATGAGCGCATTCGCTCGCGCTTGTACCTTGGCATTGCAAGAGATTCCGGCCGCCAACGCGTCCATTGAGGGCGAGGAGATTGTCTACCGCGATTATGTCGACCTCAGCGTTGCTGTCGCGACTCCCAAAGGTTTGGTCACTCCCGTCGTCAGAAACGTGGAGGGCATGGGCTTCCTCGCCATTGAGAAGGAGATCGCTGCTCTTGGCAAGAAGGTGTGCAATCAATCCATCCGGTCACTGGAATCTCTTTCGCTCACCATGATTGTAGGCCAGGGACAGTAAGCTCACTCTCGAGGATATGGCAGGAGGTACCTTCACCATGTGAGTCTATCCATTGGTCCGTCGTAGACCGGATTTGACAGCGTGCAACCAGCTCCAATGGAGGCGTCTTCGGCTCGCTCTATGGCACCCCTATCATCAACCTGCCACAGTCTGCTGTCCTCGGTATGCACGCGATCAAAGAGAAGCCCGTTGTTGTCAACGGCCAAATCGTTATCCGCCCTATCATGGTCGTCGCACTTACCTACGATCACCGTCTCCTTGACGGCCGGGAGGCCGTCACGTTCCTTGGTCAGTTGGTTTAACATGACGCTGCTGATTTGTCTCGAGCTGAGATTGCCTTTTTTTGCAACAGTCAAAGTCCGTGACTACATCGAGGACCCTAGGAAGATGCTCCTTGCTCCTTAATCAGGCTTAGATTTAGACTGTTTCATGCGATGTGCGTAGTCTGGATTGTAACCCTCTAACTCATAATTTGTCGACCTACTATCACGAATAAATATTAAGTAGCCATCATTTCCACCCTAAGGACAGCCCTATGTGCGGACTAAGCACGAACTGAGACCATGTACTGCTGCTACTTACCGTGGGTTCTTGTGTGTGAGAGAAACGACTGTCTGGTGCTCCTCGTACAGTTCTATATTTTGGTCTATCAGGCTGTGACAGCTGGGTAAGGTTTCTCAGCTTTCACAGCAGGTTTCTCTCTCTCTCCGCCGTGCGCCATGGAGAAGGGCGTAGTACTAATACTAAACATGCATACATCAGGCCTGGCGCCACTACGGTTCCGGAGGGCAGGCAAACGAGTCTGGCCTGTTCTCGCCGTGCTGGTGCTTGCAGCCCTCTACCTCTCAACCGAACTAGCCTTTCTCCCGCTAGACTCCCATCGAACTCAGGTTCACGTACCACTGCATGCAGCCGAGGCGCTTGCAAAGTGCCAGTCATTGAACCTCAAACCACTGACTGCACCAGCACCCAGTTTCGGCAGTCGTTCGCAATCAGATAGGTATGAACATGGAACAAAGTCGGTTTTGATCCGGAATACGTCTATTTGGACTGGCCTCCAGGATGGCATGGATGTTGTTCATGGCGATATCTTGCTAGAACAGGGATTAATCAAGGCCGTTGGGGATGTTGACTCATTGGTAACCTTGAACAAGGCGGACGTTACAGAAATTGATGCCAAGGTATGCGGCCACGACACGTCAGCATACGCAATTGACGCACGACTTAGGGAGCTTGGGTGACTCCAGGGTGAGCGGGAGCTTGTCATCGACATCGAATATATGCTGCATCGAGAACTGACAGGGCCTTGAAGCATCGTCGATGTTCACTCTCATATCGCTGTCGAACCCTCTCCCAGTCTCAAGGGCGCTAATGACGGTAATTCCCTAAAGGGCCTCACTTTGCCGTGGTTGCGATCGCTCGACGGGTTAAACACACACGACGCCAGTTATGCTCATTCCATCGCGGGTGGAGTGACCACATCGCTCATTCTTCCCGGATCTGCTGACGCTATTGGTCACTGACTTTTCGTACTTGTTTTGTGGCGTTGTGGACTGACTGTTGCTCATTCAAAGGTGGACAGGCGTTTGCAATCAAGCTTCGATCAACTACCGAAAGGTCACCCTCGTCAATGTTAGTCGATCCACCTTATAGCCTCAATGGCACACAAGTGGATCCCGATACACCACCTCGCTGGCGCCATATGAAGTAGTATCACTTCGTTATCGTGCCCAGAGTCTAGCTGACGTCACTCATAGGCACGCTTGTGGTACGTGATCACCATGCATGAAGTGTTTCCAATTCATCCACATACATATAACAATTAGGAGAGAACCCTTGTAAGTTACTATGTTCTTGTCTTCGCTCTCTCAACCTCAACTTTTGCCTTCAGCACGGGTGTACTCGGGAACAAGAATGGACACAGTGTGGTCGTACCGTGAAGCGTAGGTACCAAGAGCTCCTCAGTTGAATGGTATAGTCATGTGCTTGGCAGTTATGAATATGCCCGCCAGATTAAGAACAAGCAAGACGAGTATTGCTCGAAGGCCATCGCCGGCGAGTGGAAGGGACTGGGTGACTTCCCTGAGGATTTGCAATGGGAGGCCCTCGTCGACATCTTGAGAGGAAAAGTCAAGGTGAGTGCAGAATCCTTCACGGGAACTCTGTCTGCTTCACGCCCCTTGTTCAGGTACAAACACACTGCTATGAAGCGGTAGACTTTGATGCCTTCGTGAGGGTACGTGTTGTCTGGTTCCTCCTTCCAAACGTACGAGCGTGACCCGCTTTTCAGTTATCCAACGAATTCCGATTCCCCATTGCTGCCTTCCATCATGCCCACGAAGCGTATCTTGTTCCAGATGTTCTCAAACGGGCCTATGGCCAGTCGCCTCCTCCAACAAATGTGCTAGTGCCTGATTGTTCTTTACAGAGCACCCTCCTGCAGTTGCAGTCTTCGCAGCGTTCTCAAGGCAGGTTCGCTGAGGCTTGTCTGAGGGCTTATGGCTGATTATTGCTAGGTACAAGCGCGAAGGGTATCGTCACTCGGAGTTTGCCCCTCGTGTCCTGAATGACGATGGCCTGAAGGTCGTCATGAAGGTGAAGCGATCTTGGTTTTATCGTGAGACACCACTGATTGGTTTCATGTTAGAGTGATCATCCAGCTATTCAGTCTCGTTGGCTCTTGCATGAAGCCCAACAAGCTCATTACTACGGTCTTCCTGAAAACGTTGCACTGGCTTCTGTCACAACGAATGCTGCCGAGGTACTTGGACTAGAGCACCGACTGGGTTACATCACAGGAGGTGAGTAATCGCATAAAAAAGGAGTACAATGGGCACTGACAGCGTTCCGCAGGTTATGACGCAGGCAAGCTTGGATCCTAATTGGTTCATACCGTGATTCTGACGGGAGGGTATCACAGATCTTGTCATCTGGGATAGCCACCCACTGGCTCTTGGAGTTACGCCAGTTCAAGTGTTCATTGACGGAATTCCTCAACTGGAGACATCGTTTTCCAGCAAGAAGGATGGCAGTCAGGCTGCTCCAGTGACCCCAAACTTTGACGAAGAAGCAAAGGCTGCTGTGAAGTACGTCGGGCTGCCACCTCTGGAAGCGACTCCGATCACGTTTGGCGGTGTGGTTTTCCGAAACGTGTCCAGCATGTGGAGGAGGGACGAGTTTGGCGTACATCCTGTCTTCCAGGCTCGTAGTGTCGCAGACGAAGGCATCGTCCTGGTTGAAAAGGGAGAAATCACCTGTGCGGGATCGATGGGCTCATGCGATTCTTACCTCAGCGAAGGACTGCATGTGGTCAACTTGGAAGGCGGGTCTATCGCTCCAGCTTTGGTATCTGCAGGCACTGCAATTGGTCTTCAAGAGATTGCGATGGAGTCGAGTACCTCGGATGGACCTGTCCTCGATCCACTGGAGGGACCAATCCCAATTCTTGGTGAAGGTAGCATCATTCGCGCCGTGGATGGCCTGATGTTTGGAACTCGTGATGCCTTGTGGGTGCTGCATTTTTTTCGTTGTCCTTTGTGGCACGTGTGCTGATGTTTCCATCAAGACTTGCTTATCGATCTGGTGTCTCGACGGCAGTCACATCCCCAATCTTCGATGGTTTGCTTGGTGGATTGAGCACTCATTTTTTCCTGGGCGCTCAACACCAGCTAGAGAAAGAAGCAGTGCTCAAAGATGTCACTGCCGTCCACGTCGCCGTCGTACACCGCAGCGGAGGAACGAGCGTGAGCACGCAGATTGCGGCACTGCGCCGTCTTTTGCTGGGGCCATACACAGGCGAAAGAGGAACATGGTTCAAAGCAGTTGTCAAGGTTCGTCCCGGGCTTTGCTATGTCCCTAAAATTCACGAATATGACCGGTGCATCGTATAGGGAGAGCTGCCTCTTGTTGTCAATGTGAAAAATGCTGACATTATCGCAACACTCCTTAAACTCAAACACGAAGTGGAAGCGGTTTCCGGTACGCTCATGAAGATGACGCTCGTGGGAGCGGCCGAAGCACATCTCGTAGCTGCTGAGCTCGCGGGTGCCAGTGTGGGCGTCGTCACGCCACCGAGATCCTTCCCCTTTACTTGGGAAGGTCGCCGTATGTGAGTTGCATTTGTATACGCCCTCATTTGGTGACTGACATGCCCGACTCAAGTTTGCACGGGCCACCTGTCACTGAGCAAAGTCTCATTACGACACTTTTCGCTCACGGCGTAACGGTTGGTATCGGACACCAAGGGGTTGAAGAGGAACCACAAATGGCTGGATGGGCTGCACGCAATCTGAGGTGGGACGCCGCATGGGTGAGTCGATATAATAATGCGAATGGCGTAGCATGCCAATTGACAACCGCTTTACCGAACAGGCATCCATTGATTCCCAAGGTTTGATTAGCATGGTGGACGCATTGACGATGGCGACGACGAACGTGGAGAAACTGTTGGGCGTTACTCGGAAGGCATTCAATAGCGATATGGTCGCTACAAAAGGAGGAGAGTTACTCAGTTTTGAAGGGAAAGTCGTCGCGGTTACTTCGCCGAGGCGTGGGGTTGTCGATCTCTTCTAGGTAGTACGCATGTACGACTTTGCACAGGGTTTGCTCTGCTAAACAATAATGCATGCATTTATATTCTCTTGATTGTTCCTTCTCGTTGTTGCAGGTGCGACTGGATCCTCGGCTATCTACCTCAGACTTTGGCAGAAATGATTTTGTTCTATGTACATACATAGTGAATCTATAGCGAGGACAAACGACACACCACTGGGAAGGTTGTACATGTATCGGGAAGGACAACTCCGTATCGCCCATACTATGAGAAAGTTTGAAACGACCTTCTCGCTCACAGGGAGACAAGCTGAAGTCCCTCATTCAGAACTTAGAATCGATGGACTCCTAGCCTTTGGTCCTAAAGTTTCTCCAAAGCTCTGAAAGCTGTCTGAATTGTCCCCATGTCCTCTTCCGATCCGGAATAGAGTCCGACTCGTAGCGAAGACGGACGAACAGAACATAATCGCAGGGATATCGTTTATAAATCCTTGTAGGTCGGCGTAGACTGGAGCCAAGCCTGCTTTTGCAGCGTCCCCGACCTCGCCCGGCATTGTATCAACTAACATGATCCAGCGCAGAGAGCAATCCGACAGTTCCGCCCATGGCGCCCCTGCTGACATTACTGTCTGCTTGCTAACAAAACTTCGAAATCAAATAGCACATTGCAGACAAACGAGGACGTGATTGGGAACAGGGAAGTGTGCCGTCGATTCAAATGGTTATGTCGTTTGCAGAACAGGCTTGCTGCAACAACTTCAACTTCGGTTGCCAATCCATGTCCAGGGTAAGAATGGGGTTGTTCCAGGCTAGAATATCATAATTGAAACCAGATGACTGCCTGGTGTGAGCCAGAGACGTAAGACACCCATCAGGTCATCACTGAGTAGTACATCAGTGATTTCCTTCACACAGGCAGCGCCATTGTTCTCACAGCACGCCAGCCATGATGTGTATCTAAGTAGAGCGACTGCACATTAGTTGTACTAATTCGCTACATTACATCCCATGTGTCGCTGTTCGTTGTCGTGGCACTGTTCCTGATGGCTTCACGACTACCCAAGAAAACCCGCGCATTAGTGGTGAAAACATCACCCGCTGACAGGAAACCGCTGTATCACGACGCCGTAATTGAGGAGCAGCCAATACCCACCCTCAAGAGAGGTCAGGTTCTGGTCAAAATGGGCGCCGTGTCGTTCAATCACCGGGATGTCAGTATGCTTTTGTTAAATTTGTTCAGAGAACTAAACGACTGGGACACCCATTACAGCTCTGGATTCGTCTCGGACAATATCCAGGGATAAGCTTCGGGAGTACGTTCGGAGCTGACGGTGCAGGTACATGGATTCAACTTCTGTGAACTGGGCTATTCAACACTCAACTATAGGGACGGTGGTGGCGTCTGCAGACTCTCATGACCCGCTCCTTCAGAGACGAGTATTCCTCACTCCAATGCGGGGTTGGGACAACAGCCCAGATGCCCCGGAACCTTGGTGAATGTGCATTTCACCCAATGTAGTCGACTGTCGTCTCATCAGGCGTTGTGTCGTTAGGTCCACCTTCGGAATCCTTGGTGGTGGGAGTAATCCCCCTCTTGGAACGTTTGCAGATTATGTCGTGGTTGAACGGGACCAAGTCATTCTGTCCCCAGAGCACCTAGATGACGTTCAAGTGGCCGCCTGGCCACTTGGGGGCTTGACTGCTTGGAGGTCTGTTTGAGTCCACTGAAGTGTCATCTTTGGCGCCACGCTGATCCTCCTGTTCGCTACACAGAGCTGCGATCGTCAACGCCCAAGTAGCCAAAGACCAGAACGTTCTCATAACTGGTATAGGAGGCGGCGTCGCACTTGTTGCTCTTCAGCTCTGTCTCGCCAAAGGTGCAAACGTGTTCGTGACAAGCGGTAGCGAGGATAAAATTCAGAAATCACAAGTTCTCGGAGCTATTGCTGGTGTTAACTATAAGTCTGGTGGGTGTTTTCTCCTGGCCATGCACCATCGCTGAAGGCCTTTCCAGAGAATTGGCCAAACCAGCTCGTAAAAATCCTCGAGCAAAGAGGTGGTGCGTCAATGCTGATTGACGCAGTCATAGACTCTGGCGGCGGAGATATCATGGGCAAAGTCAATAGAGTATTGAAACCCGGTGGAAAAGTCATTGTCTATGGCATGTATGCATTATTTCCAGACAAACCCGCTACTCTTTCATTCCAACTAAATCTCCGTTTAGGACTGCTAACCCACAAATCAAATTCACTATGCGTGAAGTGCTGAAGCAGCACCAGCTTATTGGTACGTCTTGTCAATCGGAGATGGTAGAGGGCTCTCCTGAGTGGCAAGAAACGCAGGGTCGACAATGGGGTCACATAAAGATCTTGTGGATGCCTCGAATTTCATGGCTGAGCATCACATTGTCCCTGTGGTGTCTCATGTGTTTGAGGGTTTAGGGTCTGCTGAGGAAGGGTTTGAGCTCATGAAACGTGGCGACCAGTTTGGCAAGATTGTGATTCGGATGGACGAGAGTGTGCATGTTCCAGCACGACTTTAATGCTTTCGACCGCCAGGACCTCATGTGCACCCACCGGGTTAGTCCATCTTGCGTGCATGGTTAATTAAGATTTGACACGTAGCTCGTAGATTCGCACTAGGCTGCCTGATGGGGATACATATATAGTTCTAATGGTTTCCGCAGCACCAATGGGTTGGACGTCGAAGGGGTAGGATAAGAAGGTTCCACAAAGCACACATTGTTGATTCATTCATACATTTATCGGACATTTAGTAACGCTTCTTTGATTCTATACTCCCAATACCTGGTCAACAAAAACCAAGTCAGATTAATGGCCGAACTGCACTACCACAAACAATCACAAGAATCACATACTTCTTTCTCATAGTGTCATGCTCATGTGCAAGGGACTTCCAAAGCTTCACATGAAGTGACCGGTCAACGTTGGTTCCGTCAAACCGGTCATACGATAAGAAATGAAGGATCTGGCGTACCTCAGTTGCCTTCATGAGATCGTTTCTGCCGTTGCTTTCATAGATATCTGCCATGAACTCTATTGCCGCGACACAAGGTAGCTGTGCGCCAGGTGATGGGAGGGGATTTTCAAGGTCGATGGCGTCTACCGAGGGTGCATCCTGCTGCGCGGAGTGTGGCACAGAATAAGGGGCTACAAAAAACTCGAGGTTCGAGTATGGCATCTTGGAATGGTCAAGTACACCTCGGAGGTAGTTCCATGCAGACGCGTTGTTCGGGGCTATAGCTATCTTAGACTTCACGAAGCTAGAGACAACCAATCAATCAATCCAGATGACATGACCACCATTACAAGTGAGCCGGAGAGACTCACGTCAATTCTCTCCGGACGGTTTCATCCCTATCCTCGTTCCCCTTCCTGACTCCCGACTGGAACACCACGAAGAACCTATGATGCCACGCTGAATTGTTCCGCAGATCATTATTTAACATGCTCTCCACAAATTCGAGCTCACGGCTCCAGAGTTTATCGTCGTTGAAATGTGCGAGTATCCATTGCCTGTACGACCAGGTGTGGTAGTTCTTCGTGTCTATCTGGAGAGCGTTGGCGATAAACTCGAGTTCTGGTCCGGGTTGTTTAGTCTGTTGGACGAGGAGGCGGCGATGGTGCCACACTTGATAAGTTTTTAGGTACTTGATGGAAAGCTCGTCTATCAACTGCAGCTCAACGTCCAAAGGGGTGTTCAGGGACATGAGAGTTTTGTAGCGATACTGCCTGATTGACCGAGATTGGATGCAGTTCAAGATATCTCTCGAAGAGAGGCTAAAGGGGACTCACCATGCTGAGTAGTGTGCAGGATTCTGACGGATGATGTTCTCGGTAAGATCGAGCACCCTGGCGCTTTTCTCCCCGGTCTTGACGATACCTCTGAAGTAGTTTGTAGCATCTTTGTCTAAATCGTTGATGGCAATGTCTAAGATGACCCGAACGAACAAGTTATCGCACATACGCACATGCAGGTGTATAAAAGATTGGCGCAAGAGGAGTGACGCCTTCGTACTGGTGCAGAGGAACGACGTCTGCCCACTCTGGTCTGTCAGCGAACAATAGCTGGTCTTCCAAGGCGAGGCTTGCCATTGCACGAGATGGCGACGTTGAAAGATGCAGGACTGATGTCGCTCTGGACAATACACCGATGATGTGGTTGTTGTCTCAGCAGAATATTCCTCAATCCAAACATGGAAGAGAAATTGAAATTTCAAGCCAGTAGAGCGACAGATCGTAGAATACAAAGAAGCCCAGAGACCAGAGCAAACATGTAGGTATCAAGATACGACTGAAAACCAAATCACGACAAGAGACGGAGTGAAAGATACTGCATCACGCAAATGGAAGTCAACTACTTAAGCGGAAGCAGCTGCAGGTGCAACAACGTTGCTCGCGGTGTAGTCCTACACCATACAGTCAGAAGTATGTACGACACATACAGAACTGAGAGAACATACCTCCATCTCGGCATCGAGATCAGCCGCACTCTTCGGCAGGCGTTCGTTACCTTTCCTGCCACGACCTCTTCCCCTGCGAATACCCCGGGAAGCGGGCCTAGGTAGAAAGTTGAGAAAGAAGTTAAGAACATCCGTGATTCATTAGAGTGAGACCAACCTTGCAGCTCTTGTATTGGGTGCCGCAGCTGCAGGGGGAGGAGCAACGCGAGAGGCAAGTGACTGAGGTGGCACGGGACGAGCCGGGTCAACGACGATTTCAATCTTCATGGGACGTTCTATAGATTGACGGACGAGGCGCGAAATAGTGAAGACATTCATTAGTCGGCTGAGTTCTGACGCAAGGAGGCAAGCAAAAAAGGAGGACGGATACGATTTAACCCATAACCCGATCTGCTACTGAGGATCGCTGTGTCGTTCATCGTGTCTGCAAGGTACCGTGCATGACAGCGCCGCGGGTATCGAGCCTTCATAACATGCCTAATCCTGAAATCGGTGAAGCGGTGAAGATTTGGAGCACACCGACCCCTCACTCCATAATACTTGCACCATGCTCACAACCAGATCCCATGACCGCACCATGTAAAGGAAGCCCGCTTAACAGGCTAACAGGCAACATGGATTCGAAGGGTGATCGAGCCTTCATAGTGAACCCATGGCTGGAATCCACCACATGCATGTGGGGAGGCGAGGACAAGTCATGGCCACCAGACAGACTGTCAACTCGCACTTTCAGCGCCTGCCATGTGTCGTCCCAAGTAGCATCGGAGCCATGCTTCGACCGGAGTTCGACAGCGATTGCCTCTGCAACACAGGATTGCTCTCGACGAGACACACAGGAAAGCAGAAGAAAGTGGCGATACTAACTCCCATCGATCAGTCGGTTGTTGTATTGTTGATAAGCCTTGGTGCCATCTCCTTTCCTTTGGAAGTGAATGGCAGCAACTCCTTTCGAACGGCCAGCACTGTCATAGTGCAAGGTGACATCGCGGAGGGGGCCCACAGTTGAATGGAAAAGTTCCTTTTTCGCCGGTAAGTAACGTGGTCAATTTCAATTAACGGTCATGCCTATTCACCTTGATCTGAACCTCATTCACATCAGCCGGGAGATTTGAGACGATGATCTTGTCCGCCGGATGAGAGGTCGGTGCAGCCGCAGCGACCACTTTTGCGGCGGCAGCATTCTGGGCAGCGGCGCGTGTAGCAGCGTTGGCGGGATTACCCAGAACTTGGGCTTTAGCTGAGGAACGGCGACCAGTGCGACGGTGGCTCTTGGGACGGGAAGAGATGACCTGAGCGACGAGACGTTCACTTTTGCTGCCTCGTAAAATTGTATTGCGAGTCCTCCTCACCTCATCAAGAGACTTGTCCATTTTGAAAGTAGAATTGAAATTAATGTAAGAAAAAGCACTGAGATACAGCGATTTGACGACGATTGGGCTTGCAGAGGACGATGTGGTGGCAGCGACAAAGGGGTGCGCGAAAAAGAGGAAGACAAAGCAACTATGCTATATATTGGAAGTCGGAGTTTCGGAGCTTAAATTTACAGCCATCGGAGGTGCCTGTACCTAGTAACCTACAGGAAGAACAAGCTAGGTACTATCAGAGTAACTTACTAACTATCAGTCATGTCTAGAGGTGGTCGTGGTGGAGGTCGTGGTGGGGGACGAGGTGGATTCAGAGGTGGTGGTAGCTTCGGAGCAGGCAGTATGCCTCCCATGGGACTCACATTCGCCGATATACAAGCAATGTCGCGTGAAGCAGATGCATTGTACCCCGTACGATCGGATAATCTTGTATTGTTACATGGCAATAATCTCATGTTCTTTCTTTGTCCAGCCCTTGGATCCGTTGCCTGTTCTCTCACACTACTCCAACGAGGAGAAAAAGATCTGTGAATTGCAGACTGGCTTTGCTGCTCGACTTCGCAAGTCCGCCTATTATGTGGTAGAAACTATAAAGTCTAGTGGTCAGGTCGATGCTCCTCAGTGTCCATCCTTTTGGGGCTGATCCGTTTATGTCAGATCTTGTCCGGTATTCCGATAAATATCGCACGTCCCCCGCGTCACAGCCCACTCTCAAACGCAAAGACCTGCATGCACCTTTCTTCCCTCCAGAGATAATCGAGGGTTACTTCAACCCTAGGAAAAAGCGGAAAGGCTAGTGTCATATCTACTTCCAGACACAATACTTTCTGAAGTTGGTGCATGTACAGTGGAGCAAAAAGTTAAACACTCCCGTATGAACCTCGACGAGCTAGTGGAAGAAGCTGAAGAACAGGTGCGATACTTCCTACAATGACACCATGGTCGCCATTTACTTTGTATTAGGAAAAAAGTGGCGATGAACGGTCAGAGGTCGGCTCACAGCTTGCTGAATCAGACTACGACGTCGAAGAGGAATATGACAATGATTACGCGGAGAACTACTTCGACAATGGTGAAGGTGACGATCTGGATGATCTAGGTGGTGGGGGTGGAGGTGATGATGGAGGAGGTGAGATGCGTCTGTACCTTTGTCGACCCATTACTCACCAGCAACGCAATTCAACACAGGTGATTATGATTAGCTTGCATTGCTGGGGCTTCAGAGCCTTGCAGGACTCCGTGAAGATACACGGACACTCATTATGCGGTTGATCATGGTTTTGCTGGGTCACCCGACTGCGCTCAATCGTATCTTCCAACCAGCAGGAAGTTTGCTGCAAGGCTTCGACTTGATCGGGTCCCTAAAACGGCTTCCCTCTGTTCTTCATGTATCACGTAAAATTAGCGGGGTCCCTACCATCGACAACGATCATCTTCCTGCGCTAACGTCACTTTTGCGTGTATGCTGCCGCGTCACACTTGGCCGGGAGACCATCGCTGCTGAGTTTGCCGTCATACAAGGTAAGTTTCAGGTGTGTTCGATGGGAAAGCAGGCGAGATATTTTTTGAGACATACGATATGACGGAGTCACGTGACTGCGATGGGCCAAGGACTTCGACGTTTGAACCCACTTACTCAGTTATTCCTCAACGTCGATCTCGCTGTGCCAGGAACGACCCCTCTGACGTTCATATCCATACTACAATACACCGGATGGTTTCGACAACTCACCTGTTAACTTTCCTCGTCGCGCCGGTCGCTGTCCTCGCGTGCGAGGGAGAATGCATCATAGGCATCACCAACATGTTTCTAGACTTATACTCCTCTACAATCTACAACATTTTCCAAAACATGGCAAGTCTCTCTGACCCTCTCTCCCTCTGTCTTCCCAGTACTCACAGCGAGAGTGCACAACCGTAGGCCGATCAAATCGATGCCAAGATCGTCCCCCCAAGCAGCCGCCAACAAAACTCCATCAGCTACTTCACTCCAGTCCTCAACACATACAACAAAACAGCCTACCCCGGACTAGAACACGCCATTTTTCCTAGTTATTTCCACGGAAAATGTCAGGATGCAAACGGCGTTAACCCTCCTGGCTGTCCGAATCCCGACTGTTCCAAAGTATGCGGCACGCCCGGGTCCATGGTTCACTTCTATACGAAACTGCAGACGATTGTGTTCGACCAGACGCGTGGGCTGTTAACCAACCTCACTTCGCCGGGAAGCAAGACCTATAAACAAGTCCAGGCGAAGGTTCTGGCCGACGCGAGCAAGGGACAACAACGAGCTCTGTCGAAGGTGTCACGATTCGCGAAGCTTCAAGCCCGAGGAACCACCAAAGCACAAAAGGACTTGCAAAACATCATGAAGAAGTTTCCAGCAATGATGATGAACGCATGCGGCGGCCCCAGTCTTTCGCAGTGCAGCTGGGAAGCATTTATGAAGCAATTCATCTTGCAATACCCTTAAGAGCACAACACCAGACGACTTGCCCATTCGACGCTCCTTGATGCCCATCCCATTCTAGTCCCACTTTTATTTGTTTGATGCGTTGCCTGTACTGTACAACGGTTTTTGTTTTGTTCGTAAATCTAAATCCTCCACAACTTGTCTCAGAACAGTTTTAGTAAATCACTCATGACCCCCATGGCTGTAACCGCATTCCCAGCGCCTGCGCCTTGAATGAGAAGTGGCCGAGCCCCATAGCGTTCAGTATGGAACATTATAATGTTATCGCTGCCTTGCAAAGAGGTTGCAAAGGCGTGTGTTTTTGGATATCTGCACATGGCTCTGTCAATAAATCATAGTCGTCGCGCACACGATGCTTACTCTTCAAGTTTAGCTTTGACCTCGCCCTGTCCCTTGGCAACGTCAATGACACCGACATAACGCAGGACGTTTCCTCTCCTTGCTGCGCCGTCCCGTTTTCTGGAAATATCAGAGTCAAACTCGGGCAACCTCTGCATGAACTCTTGAGCATCGGCGCCTCTGAGGGCTTCGGGGACGAGCGAGGTTGGTCTGACGTCCACGTATCCATTCGGAAGGAGGTCCAACAAACCAGGAATCATGCGAGATAAGATAGTGAGCTTTCTTGCGACGTCGGCACCATTGAGATCGTCTCCGGGGTGGGGTTCCTGTCCATATGTCATGTCGCTGCTACGCGGTGGAAAAACAGGGGTACTGTCGACTCACCGTGTACCCATTTGCTTTTGCGACCTGGACGATGGACGAAAACGAAGGGCCGCCTTCCTGACCCTTGGAGTATTCGTTGAAGATGTAGCTGAGGGTACCAGAGAAAACACCCTCGATCTTCTTCACCTATCCAAAGAATAGACCTTGTCAGGTCCTCTGCCAATCACCCGTGACAACGAATATACCTTGTCTCCGGTGTTAACCAGATCTTTGAGTGTCGAAATAATCGGAAGCCCAGCACCGACAGTCGACTCATTATAAAAGGCCCCACGAGGCAACTCGGCTGGGCTCCTAGATTCTCCCCCGATGATGCTCTTGTAAAGCCCAAGGTCACCAGAGAATGCTTTCTTATTCGGCGTCACTACATGAACCCCTGCATCCAAGAACATCGGATACACATTCGCTACGGCCTCCGAAGACGTGTTATCCACCAAGACCACCATGCTTGGGCTCTTCCTTGCAAGAGCCCCGAGAGCATCACGCAGGACATCAAGATCCGTGTCTGGTGCATCGGCTGCGTCGAGAGCAGTGGCCCATTGCACGCGGCTGAAGCACGCGGTTCCATCGGTGAAAAGGAGCATTTTGCGGGAGTTGGAGATCGCAGCGATCTTGATGGGGTATGGCGTTTCGATGAGCTGCTTCATGAGCTCCTTGCCAACACCCCCCAGCCCGACAACGGCGACGTGGATAGCTTTCGTGGAGGCGAGACTGCTCATGGTAGGGAGGGATGCGCGCTGGTAGTTGGAAGAGGGAGCACGAGGGGAAGAGTGTGCAGTGTGACCTTGGCGAGTGCTTGGAGGAAATCCTCGAGACTTTGAATGCGAGGAATGCAAGGAATTTCTGGATGCACTGGTGTTGGGTCCTCGTGCCAGAAAACGACTACCAGTACACTGAACACGGTTTTGATAAAGATTCAAATCCAGTGACAGCCCTGTGCGACCCAGATTACATTTACTCGGCCGAAACCTGTTCAAAGCAAAGCGAAACGAAAAGCTTGCGAGACGTGAGTGAAGCAACATGGCATTCAAGCAACCTGATCTGAACAGCGCAGACCACCTCAACAACTCGGAGCTTTGGCTAGTTATTGTTCAGAGCGCATCTGGCTAACTTACGCATGTACACCAATTCACTAAGATGTATTTTGGAACACGTTTGAAAAACGAATGTACTGGTTGGGAAGGTGTATAACGAGTGTAAAGGTTTGAGATGCTATACAGAAAACGATGGAAAACGACAGGGGATGCGACGACGAGCAGACACAACGAACGATATAATAGTTGGAGAGGATGGCGAAGTAGCGGGTTACTCCTGCTCCGCCTGCATCGTTGGGAAGGTGGATAAAAAAATAGGTAGAGGGTATGTGTGCACGTTAATTCAGTAGCAACACAATGAACTGTAGCATAAGATGCAATCAGTTCGGTAAATGGAAAACACAAGGGATGAAGAGACGTACAACTTGGACCAATGTATACACCGGAAGACCAGTATCGCATCATAGACACCATAAAGGGGAAAAATGAAAAAGGGGGAAAGTATGCTATAGCACAAATGGATGAGAATGATGCGATGTGATCCTAGTGGGTCGAGTTGATATTGATACACAGTGCCAAAATGAGAAAAGAAAAAGGAACGCTGCCGGTCATAGATGAAAGTCCGGGAGCTCGAAGAAAGAGACGGGAAGTTGGAGGGCAGGAGTGGAGAATACGGATCACTAAAAGGACATGGGCGGATGTAGTTGACCACAAACGTAGAAAGTTGGGGCATAGGGGCAACGAAGCGTATGGAGCATATAAGAAGGGAAAATAAAGGGGGTGAGGCAAAATATCAGAAAAGTCCCAAGATCCAAGAACACAGAAAAGTGGAGAAATAGTAGCCCGACGCACGGAACGTATAAATAAGCAGGGGGTCGGCTGATAGGTGTGGTTGTAGGTGGATGTGGCGCGCAACCTGAGTAACGGTAAAGTCATCGCATGCACATGGCGATGGAGGGTGACTGGTGTGGGTACTTGGACTTTTCTTAAAATTTTTTGGTTGCCTCGTCGACGTCTTTTGTACAAACCCAATTTCTCCACGCGAGTTGGGAGACCGAAATAAGAGATGCAGATGCGATGTTGTGAAAGCTTGCAGATGAGGAAATGAGCCGATAGTAGTGACACATTGTGAAACGGAAAGGTAGATGGAGAAACGGGATGGGGTGGAGATGCCGAGACGCATGTCCGCCAGCGAGCGAGGTATAAATATCGGCGCTGGGCAATACCCGGAAATAGTCACTCCGGGTAGTGTAAAAACGCGAGTGTCCTGTACGAGCGACCATGACCAGTAAAAAGACCGAGGGATGCAGACCAGAGTGGAGAGCCAAGCACTATTCGTTGAACGACGCCAAAAGAAGCGTGGATACCAACAGCCCCAGGAGAAAAAAACCACATATGAGAACCAATGCCGAGGAAGATGCCGAAGTGATAATGATATTGGTAAAAAGAGATGAGACACTGAACGTCCCGGAAGACCACATCATCACCGAGCGGGGAGTGTATATCAACTTTGTGGTTGATGTGGGGGTGTATGTTAATGAGCAAGTCGAGACTTTCCGGCGGCGGGAGGGGATCATTATGTCGGTGAGGTGATATTAGTCTAATGGGGCTGTACGAATAGTCTAAGCTGCAGGGGTGTCAGTAAATGCGCGGACGGACAAGAATTCAAGTCACCTCTACACGTAAGAATCACGAAGAACGAAATGGGGGAATGCTCAGAAAGCGGGAGGAGGCAACTCGTCCGGGCTCGGGGAGTTCTGGAACACTGAACTCGCAAAAAAGCCTGCCTTGTCCATGCCAGTACGAGTCGCACTGGGCCCCACCGATCCAAATCGTTTTGGCGGGAAGCCAAAGAGCTTTTTGAGCTCGTCTGAGGCATTGCAAGTTGATGACATATCCTCGTCAAAGGACATGTTAAAAACGCCCTCACTTGGTGTCCGATAATGACGACGGGTAGGTGAGGGACTGGAGCCCGCAGGACCAGCGTAGGAGAAACCGTTCAATGTAGACAAAGGTGCCGTTCGGGGACCATCAAATGCGAGCTGCTGCCACTTGGTCTGTACGGTAGATTCCCGAGTGGGTGTAGAAGGAAGCGCACTATCCTCCACGTCAGTAGTATCATCACAGACGGGAAAATCCGGAGAAAACCCGGCAGAGGTTCGCCTATTCTCGGGGGGAGGAAACGCAGACGGGTTAGGTGCGGAGCGAGACATGTTGTTACGAGGAGCGGATTGTTTTCCGGTCCGTGGTACAGGAACAGCACGAGAAGCTGGTGTGGGGGTTGGGGAAGCCTGGGATGCGTGATTCCGGCGACGGGCAAGCTTGCCGGACGGTTGAGCCACCAAAGCAGGGGCAGCTTTGGTGGAGCCGTTGTTGAACGGCAAAGACATCAGTGGAGGTCGTAAATTGTCCGAATCTGAATCGGAGCTGACGATGAAAGGATCAAAGGTGTTCGATGCAGCACTAATATTGCGATGTGCGAAGGATTGGGTTGAAGGTAGGATGTTGCCATCTACTTGCGAGGAGTGAATGGGTGGTGAAGGTTGACGGACATTGTTGCGCCGTGCGTGCGCATGAGCAGAAGTACTTCTACAGGGGGAAGGAACCAGGTAACAAGTTTTTAGAAACCGTATATATTGTGCATGTGTGCCGAGAATCACCTTGTCGAGCCCTTATCTTTCGGAGCCTTGGATTGTCTGCCACGAGCAGACTTCTCCGGCAGTGGGATAGCCGATTGTGGTGGGAGCTTCTTCTCAACAACAACAACGGTAGCGACAGAGACCTCGGAGGCCTGCTCCAACCGCACAGATTTGCTTGAGTTCTTTGGTGACTGAACCTCGGGGAGTTGTGGCTGTGGTGTTCGGTTTTGTGGACCGAGGTGCTTCGGCTTTGGCGAGCGATGTTGGTGGCGCTGGTGGCTCTGTGGCTGCTGCTGTTGATGTTGACGGGGTGAAGAAGTGCGTAGCGGCTTTGATATGGAAAGTATGCCTGGTACTTTAGTTGGCTGTACGACGACGGCTGGAGGTGCAGAAGGATGACGACGATGTATTGTTGGCGGCGACATTGGAAGTAGCACTGGTTTCTGAGCGAGTATCATTGATATTGAGTATGTTGGGAAAGGAAATAAAAGAGGATGCGACGCTGCACGGCGACAACGGCGACGGGGAAGAGGACGACGAAGGAAGGGGACGTTGGGATGTAAAATAAAAAACGAGGATATCAAGTGTGGGATGTGACACGCGATTTGTCGTGATCAAGTGTCAGCCGGCTTGGAGCCTTTTTGTTCTCCGACAACGGCACAGCCCGGTTAGGCGCAAGAGCTTTCCATAAAAGGATATCTCATGATCAATCGGGGTTTGAATCTGCGCTGAACTATAATTTTGTGCCTTCGTTTTTTTACTGCCCTGGATCGGCCCAAGGACTAGTACAAATTACTAAGCCACCGTTCCGACAATACGCCTCTCTGAATCCGCCGCTTCTCCATTCGTTTCCCTGCCACGCTCTGATACAGCACTTGTGATACAGCACCTATGGTACAAGTACCTGTGAATATTACAGCACTGATCTCATAACCCCCACAATCTCCATTCCGGCTGTCGTTGTCTTCATCCATATCTTGTTCTCGACTGGTGGCATCGCGTGCGCTCATGGCAGTGGTCTGTGTACAATAGCTCGATCGTTACAATCACAGATTCAATGCCTCTTGCGCGCTAGAATCCACTGTCATTGATCTGACATGAGGCAGCAATCACACGAAACAATACCACATTGTTGTCCTATTTGCACCACACATGTACCCTTATCTACCAAGTACCCTCCTATGTTACATTGGTATACCACAACCGTGAATTCTATTATTCGGCCTCTCACCATCCAGCTCTTCTTGCCTCCTTCCTCCTTTCCTGTGGACCTACTTGTACTTTTCTAGTCTGCCTCGTTGCAGCTACAAGTACTGGATTTAGACAAGTTACAACGTTCCGAGTCCCTCCGTGAGATCTGCGTGCATCAGGTGCTGATAGGAGTGGAGCCATCTAACCGTAAGCGCACCCCACGCCCTTCAAATTTCATTAATATTACCAAGCGGTTGGTTCGGAAAAGGGCAGTCCACTTTCCACGTCGACGTCAGGCTCCAACAAGGGGAAGGTCCTTACGTTCCGTAGCCATCTCCACTTCTATCATGGTTACTGTAATTGTTGCGTTCGTGACTCTACTTATCATTAGGAAACATGGTCTCCGTCGACCCACTGGGTGCTCGGAAGTAGTAATATGGACACAATAGTGAGATGGGCAATGTCCTCTCAATTGTTTCTTGCCCAACGTCTGCGCAATCGCTCAACTACAGCATGTCAACTAGGAAACGAGATACGGTCTTCCATTGGTTGCATTTCACTTGAACTAGGGTGACGGCAGCTTGCACTATCATCAGAGCCTTGCGTCGTATGACGTGTCCCCTATTCCAAGGACATAACAATCAATGTCCACCCTCTCACACGTTGTCACTAAAGAAATCTGATATGCGTACTCTCTTCCGAGGCCAAGCTTCGGATACATATATTCCCATGTCCGCTTCCCATCCACGCCCCCCGTCATACTCTTATTCACCGGTCACGCAGCTCGTCGCGGGACCGGTCGTAGCGCGATCTTCAGAAATCACCCGGAATGAAGCACCAGATCAGACCCCTCAGAATCATTGCGATGCAGACGGTGTCACTTGTGCATGACCAAGTTCTTGGACTACACATCTGTACTCGAGGCTAACGTACACACCTCTTTGATATCCTATGCGATCTTCTCGGAAGATAAGCAATTGATGGGCTCGTAATGTACGACATTCTCGTCCATATATTCAAAGCTTCGTATCTATGACATGCATACGAGCATGGGAGTTGGGTGGCATACTGCTGGTCGCCATGCGTGCTGCGTATGTATATGCCATTCATGTACCGAGCCTCGAACCTGAGTGGCCCGACGAGAATTGCGGCTATCATCAACGAGACTCCACATTTGGGGGATGCGTTATGACATGTGGGATAGGAGAATCAGCAGACGAAGGTGCCTGAGGGCGGCGAGGTACTTAATACTACGAGATTGGACTGTACTTGTGTGCGTTTCATCACGAGGCACATAGAGCGGATCCGAGGCAAACCGTGATAGGTCTCGACTTCCATCTTTCTCGAGATGCCGTCGACGATGATCATGATTGCAAGCTGACCCTGATATCCTTGAGCGAGAGAAGATCCAAGCAATCTTCACATACTGTCGGGCTACTTGCGTACCTGAGGATTGATCACTACATCAACAGCACACAAGGAAAAAGTACGTGAACCACCGCCCAGAAATGGAGCGAAGTGAAAAAATAAAATAAAGACACTTCTTGGCAACGCAACTTGCAATGAAAGTAACGAAGAGACACGGTGTGACTCGTGATTCTGCATGCCAGTGAGTGTTCAGCTCATTGACGTCCCACTACGCATAACGGAGTGTATCATACGTCGCACCTACGAGCTAAGGGAGCGTACCCTCCGCCCAAGGTTCTCGGCCCGAAAACAAGAAGACGCTCACCTGGTCTCCACGATGCGGAACCTTCAAATCATTGGACCTCTGCGTCTTGCAATGGAAGTCACAAGGATTCCACGCGGACTCGGTAGGCCGGCATGCAGCAAGTGCCAATGCATTCATTGGGTTGCGTGCTGGGTTGATTTGTGCGAGCATCCGCGCCAACACTTGTCTTCAGAAGTCAATCAGGATCATCTTATATGAGCCAATCTCGTAACGTTTTACTTGTATTGTCCAAGTCGAGGTAAGGTAAGGCAAGGCAAGGGGTTCGAACGAAATGCCTGAGATTTAATCGGTGACATACATTAAACGCAGCAGGTATACGTGCAACTTTCCAGGTAACTCCCACAAGTACATGGGGGCAAGGGACTACTCACCCAAGACGAATAAGGGCAGTTGATACACTTGCAGTGCAGGACATGAAAACATTCCATGTCCTGGACTGCAGGGTACGTCGACGTAGTGTAATGCAACAAAGACCATCCTCACGAAGAGGACAAAAGAATTAAAAAAATTGGCATGAACCATGACAGTTCGAGAGTAGTCTGAATCGAGTTTCGCAGCCGACAAAGGACCGCGAGCCACGAAGTGAACTAAAGGACGGGGGTCCTATACCAAGACAACGAATCGGTTCCTCTCCTCGTGCGGGGCACGACCCAGATCGTGACACTGACTGCCAATTAATCCACACTGCCGAATCAGCTCTCGAGGAGCTGACCAGCGACCACAAGAGGACACGGTTCACCACGATAGAGAGAGCATCGATCAATGTATGATGGCAAGGGAAGAGAAACCACCCGCCCGATCTCCACGACGCATTTCAAAGTTGGGCATTGCGCAACTGTTTTTCTGGTACGTCGCTCAGTCCGTTAAGACTGGTCCCGGCTAGAGACGATCGAGGGAGATTGGAATGCTCAGACCTTATCCCGCTCTGGAGGAAAGACCCGTGCGAGACGCGTCTTGTACGTCGTGAGCCTCGTAGCTTTCGAGCTGTCTTGGGTTAGAGATAAATAAAAAAGATTGCCATTTGATTTATTTCGTGGGAGGCGGAGTGCCCGGCATTCACCGATGGGTGTGACATCGTGACGGTGCTGAACGAAATAGAAACGTCACAAGCAGAAGAAACAAGTAGATTGCTGGTTACCAGGCAAGTGATACATGTAACAGGCACTGACATTTTGTAGAACTAGACACGTCGTTAGACTATACGAGCATGTTAGTACGACGTCGAGTACATGAATGACAGACTTACCCTCAATCAGTTGGACGTAACTGACTGAGGGATAGGAAGCACCGGGCGTGAACTATACAGTCATCAACCGGCACTTGACCCAACCATCGGCGCTTGACCCAACCGCCAACCACGCACAACACAATTCATGGACAATCGCAGTATGAATATACCATGCTTGATACTTAAACATGTAGATACTAATGTATGGATGAATAGAAATTACTTGATCCCTTATTATTCACAGTTTATGGGCTGAATTCGATGGTTTCTTGGTTTTTGGGGACTTGTTGAGCTCGGAACAAGTTTTATTTTATTTTTAATGTTAGAGTTCGATGAAAATGGGTATTAGGCATATTTTTACAGCGTAAATATACTACACAGATGTGATGGGACCATGCCAGGGACATGCCGGTGAGCAAGGTTTTGCAAGGTCATCCACGCCAATCTTATCAGTCAGGAACATGTATTTGCCTAAAATGGAAGTGATAAGAGAGCCAATATTCTACTACGTATTGAGGGAGACCGGCGAGAGTGACAAGTAACTCAACTTTTTGCATCAGAATGGTGGGCAAGGCTTTCTCTGAAACAAAGAAGAAACAAATCCAAGCCAAGAAACAAGAAGAAGCACTTGCTAATGCCATCAGAATAGCCCAGGCTGAAGAAGAGAAGCCAAAGAAAGAAAGGTGGGCCATGAGGGAAATCTGTCGAGAGGTCAAGAAGAGATGGCAGCAAAAGAGTGGATATGGAGGTATTACAGTCGATTGGAAAACTGAAGAGAAGGATGGACGGAGGTCAGAGTTCTCGTCAATTTAACATGGAAACAAATGGATGGCTCACCGAGGAGGAAGAAGAAAATCTGGTTGAGTTTTGTCTTGACTATGGCGCGTGAGGCTTTCCACTCAATCATGAGTCCCTGAAACAGCACATCGACAATGTTGTGTGAGCTCGATTAGGGGACAAATTTCCCCAAACTGGGGTTGGGAAGAACTGGACCCCCCGATTCCTGGAGCGCAACTACGAGTGGCTGAAGAGCATTTGGAGCTCACCACTGGACACTGCTCAAGGGTGTGCTGTTAATGAGAACACCAATAAGGCATGGTTTGACTTACTGGGAAGTACAATCGAGAAATTTGCAATTGAGGAAGACTGCATTTGAGGTGCTGATGAAACTGGCTTCCAGCCAGGTGGAGGCCAAACCCAGCATGTTATTGGTTCTGCAGAAAAGAAGACACAGTATCAGCAGCAGGACAGTAATTGTGAAAACATCACCATCATGGTCACAATCTGCACAGATGGTGACGAAATTCCCCCAACTGTAATCTACAAAGGTCAGAGCTTCTCAACATCATGGCATCAAGGGAATTCTATCAAAGCTTCATAAGTGACATGATTCTAACAAGGTCCAGGCTGACAACTTACTGCAGGGTTGCACACTCCAAGAAAGGGTGGACTGATAAGGTTCTTGGTCAGCTTTGGATCCAAGATTTCAATCAGAAGACTCATGACAAGGCAAATGGGTGAGCACGACTGCTTCTCATTGACGGTCACAACTCCCATTACACGAAAGATTTCCTAAATTATGCAAGACTCAATAACATCCATGTCCTATGCTACCCAGCACATGCAACTCACATATATCAAGGTCTTGATGTTCAGGCCATTGAAGAATGCATGGACAAAGGAGTGTGACGAGTTTGAAAGCTCTATGAGGCAAAAAGTAATGAAAGCAAACTTTATATCAATCTACAGCAAAGCTCACCAAAAAGCAATTACACTGGAGATCATCCGCACTGCCTTCAGGGTCACCAGGGTATGGCCATTCAACCCAGAGGTTGTGACAGTGGACATGATGGCCCTGAGCTTTGAAACATCGGCTGTTGCTCATTTGCCTTTGCCCCAGTCCAGCCCTGTTCACGCAATTTCGTCAGCCATTTACCAGTATCAACGTGAACGATGCACACATGCTGACGGTCCTGCAACACTGCCAGCATTGCTAGCAGCACTCGATGACCCATTCACCATGGTTGCTACACCCCCACCTCAGGGGGATCAAGCATTATCACCCGGGATGCTGTAAATGCACTCGCTTCAACATCAGCATCATTTCTCGTTGACGAAACACCACTTACCTCCAATGACCATCTTCCCCCATTCACCCCCTCGCCACTGACTCCAACTCGGAAGCACACACATAGCCTGCTGCTTTGTCACCCTGAAAACAAAATAGAAAAGACTTACCAAGTCGCGCTGCATCAGTCATACATCCGTGAGGTCAATGCCAAAGTGGACTTGCTGAGGATGCAATCCACAGCAGTCCTTCAGTCAATTTACTGTGACTGGCTTTCTGGTCAGTTGGCTGCACAGGAAGAAACTCCAAAAAAAGAAGGGTAAACTGATGGGGGATGGATTACCAAGATTACTCACTGGCAACGAGTTTTACAATTGGGTTGTCGAACATGAAAAGATGATTGTGCAAGAAGAGCTGGTGTGAAAGGAGTGATGTAAACATAAGGAGGGGAGGGTGGAAGCAATGGCAGCATGGAAAATGGTAGATGTAGCACGGCGTGAACGCAACAAGGCTTGAAGGCAGTTGTTTAAGGATGATTTGGTGGCTTGGGGGGTGGAGAGAGATCAGGCAAAGGTTGAGGGTCGACAAAACCAGTGGAATCAGCCCAAACTGAGCAATGTCATTGAGCTGCCACTGCCCAAACTGACATTCAACCAGGGTGAAAGCGAAGCACTGGGTGGGAATAGCGAAGTGATTGATGAGGGTGCACCTTCCAAGAGTGGGAGTGGGAATGATGATGAGGAATGTGATATCAGTTGATAATGCTTAGGTCATGTATGATTACGGAACACCTTTTGATATACTCTTTTGGGCCTGGGTCAAGTGCTGGGGTATGCACAACAAGAGGCCTAAACAGAGATTTAATCACTCTACCTACACAACACAAGATGTTGACTCCAGCTGTTTAGTAGAGGTAGAGTATGTATGTACATTTGTATTGGTATAGTCTGATCTACAAAAATAGGTGATGTGTTGCAATGTGAAGGTTTTTCTTTTTTGCTGGGTCAAGTGCTGGTTGATGACTATACATACCAAATCACTGATTTTACTATCACACAACATCATGGGCAATCACAGAATCAGTCAAGATGTCAAGGTCACTGCCATCAGGCTTCACGAGCATGGACTTCTTTGCCTTCAGGATATTCTAGAGTGCTGTAATTTCTCAGAACATACTTTCTATCGCATTAAGCTCTGGCATGACACTGGTGATGTTGTCACTCACAATCAAAGCTTCCATGGAAGGCCTTGCCTTTTGGATCATGATGACCTCGACTATGTCCTTCATCTTGTGTGATCCAACCCTGACTACTTCCTTGATGAGTCCCTTATCAAGAATGACTGCTTCATTTCTGTTCACTTCACAACAATCTTCTGAGAGCTTGAATGTGCAGGGATGAGCTATGAGAAGCTCCAATGCATTGCAGCAGAGTGCAATGATATTCATGCTGATTTCATTGCTCAGATGTGTCAAGTCCAGGTTCAATCCCGGAATTCCTGGATAGTCCAGAGTGTGCAGAAGGGCGGAGTTTTGCGGGAATCCCTGAGGGGGGTCGGAGGTGTAAGGAACTTTGGCTTCAGCTTATGTGCTGCACCCCTGTACGAGTTCTGTTCCTTGATTTCAGAGCAGAGGGTCGGAGATCAATCCTAAGGTCAACTTAAGGACTGAGGAGGTTCAGAGTGAAGGGGATCAGGAAAGAACGGGATTTAGTTGATATTTGAACTAAGGAAATATCAGAGAGTACAAGCGGGTTTATATACTGAAGAGTCCGGAAGATATAAAGATGTTAAAGTATGTTGGACGAATCAGAGTTTCAGATTTCCAGAAGAAAAGAAGGAATGAATCAGAATGGCATCAGAATAGGAGAATAATGACTGAAGGCAATGGCGCAATAATTGCGAGGCAAGGGGAAAGGGAATTATCGATAGGAACTGTAGATGTCAAGAAGTGTCAAAGGAAAGTGACATATGTCAAGAGATAGCCGAGATAGGAATACAAAAGTCCGGGATGGGAATGCGAAAGTCCAGGACGGGAAGTATGGGGTTCGGAATGTCTGATGAAAGAGAAATTGTCTAAGGTAAAGTCTGAGGCTCTGGATTTGGGATTTGATCATAGGGGTTTGGAATTGGGCTGGATGGGTTAGGGAAGTTTCGGGATGTGACAGTATCCGGAATTGGGCCCGATTCCGAACCCCTATGACCAAATTCCAAATCCCGGCCCTCGGACTTTACCTTAGACAATTTCTCTTTCATCAGACATTCCGAACCCCATACTTCCCGTCCTGGACTTTCCGCATTCCCGTCCTGGACTTTCCGCATTCCAGTCCTGGACTTTCCGCATTCCCATCCCGGACTTTTGTGTCCCTGTCCCAGACTTTTGTATTCCTATCTCGGTTATCTCTTGACATATGTCAGTCTCCTTTGACACTTCTTGACATTTACAGTTCCTATCAATAATTCCCTTCCCCCTTGCCTCGCAATTATTGCGCCATTGCCTTCAGTCATTATTCTCCCATTCTGACGCCATTCCGATTCATTCCTTCCTTTCTTCCAGAAACCCAAAACTCTGATTCGTCTGACATACTTTAACATCTTTATATCTTCCGGACTCTTCAGTATATAAACCCGCTTGTACTCTCTGATATTTCCTTAGTTTGAATATCAACTAAATCCTGTTCCTTCCTGATCCTCTCCCTTCCGATTCTCTAAGTCCTTAAGTTGACCTTTGGACCAGTCTCCAACCCTCCACTCTTAAATTAAGGAACAGAACTTGTACAGGGGCACAGCACATAAGCTGAAGCTGCAGTTCCTTACCCCTCCGACCCCCCTCAGGAATTCCCGCAAACCCTGCCTTCTCTGCACTCCGGACAATCCGGGAATTCTGGGAATGAACCCGGACTTAACAATGTGACAAGATGGCCCAATACAACCCACAGCAGCTTGGCTTTATTGACGAGACATCCAAAGATGAGCATCAGGAAAATGGTGAAGAAAAGGGTTAGCCATGCATCAGAAACTTGACACACATCTTATTTCATCTTATTCATCTTAGATTCATCTTATGTGTGTAAAGTTTCTGATGTATATAATATTATCCTTTATAAATACCCTACAATCAACATCAGAATGATACACACCTAGCTTATGTCAGATAATCCAGGACTGGGATGAGAGCATAGATCAAAACCTATCAGTCATATTGTATATTTAATATAAATCTATATGATTGGTGTAGATCATCAATATCTACAGTGTCATAAGCAGCACTCTGATTGTGTTTTCATGCATGATCAGTTTCAAAAGGCTTGCAAAAATTATCCAGCACTATCTTCTTTACCAGGGAATATTTTTTCATATAGATTTATATTAACTATACAATATGACTGATAGGTTTTGATCTATGCTCTCATCCCAGTCCTGGATTATCTGACACGAGCTGGATGTGCATCATTCTGATGTTAATTGTAGGGTATTTATAAAGGATAAGATTATATACATCAGAAACCTTACACACATAAGATGAATCTAAGATGAATAAGATGAATGATGGGAACGGTGGCAACAATGACCCTGACCCCTCTGATGATGACAACCCCTTCAACGACAACCCTGATAATGCAATCCCACCTAACCCCATCATGGCGCTTGCAAATGCAGTTCGTGGCCTCGCTGAGTTATTGCGCCATGACTGCAAATCCGAAAACTCCTCATCTCCATGCACGAAGGTGTGGGAACCCAACACCTTTGATGGGACTGACCCCCACAAGCTGTGGGCCTTCCTGGTCCAATGTGAACTGAACTTCCAGGACCATCCACGTGCATTCTGGACTGACTGCACAAAAGTCACCTTTGCCCAGTCTTACCTAAAAGGTATGGCCCTTGAGTGGTTTGAGCCTGACCTCCTCCAGATGGATGATCCAGACTTTTGTCTGGACTGGATGGACAATTATCAGGAATTCGTCCTCGAGCTCCAGACCAACTTCAGCCCCCATGACCCTGTTGGTGATGCGGAACACCAACTTGACCACCTATCCATGAAAGACTCCCAGCATATCAACAAGTACATGGTAGAATTCAATCACCTAGCCTCCCAGGTCCAGGGTTATGGCAAGGGATCCCTCTGACATCACTTCTACAATGGACTTCTGGATCGCATCAAGGACGAGCTTTCCCACATCGGAAAGCCGCGCTCCCTAGGAGAACTCTGGACTCTCTCCCAGACTATCGATGGGAGATATTGGGAATGCAAGTCTGAAGTTGCTCGCCAAATCAGACCCTCTGGAAACCAGTCCTCCACATCCAAAAGCACTCCCACCACCTCATCTCCGAAACCCGCCACTTTGTCCAACCCCTCCACGTCCTCGTCAGCCAAATCCTCTGCCCCTACCCCAAAACCCACATCCAACCCCCCCAGCAAACTCAGGAAGGACAGACACCTCACCTCTGAGGAATGCAAATGCCACTTTGACCTCAAGCTGTGCATGTTCTGCGGAGCCGCCGGACATATGGCTAAGGATTGCCAGAAGTCCACTTCCCACACAGCCAAAATGTCCCCCACTCCGCAAGCCAAACTGGAGGCCTCTACCCCTGAGGCAAAAAATTAGGGCACAGCCCTCCGGACTCCACACAGGAAGGAGGCTGCATTGATTCCCACCATGCACCTATGGAGATCTGGCTCAACGTGTCCGCTCTTTATGATCCCAAGGCCCTTATGCTGCTTGTTTCTTTTCCTGACTTTTCCGAAATTTCCGCTTTTCCTGCTTTGTTAGATTATGGTTCTACTGATTGTTTCATTGATACTACTTTCATTGACAAGCATCATTTTCCGACATATTTCGTTCCCCCTATTCCATTGAAACTTTTTGACGGTACTTCCAATTCTACGATTACCCATGCTGTTGACCTTTCCGTTCGTTTCCCTTCCGGCTTTGTCACCTCTGATACATTTTATGTTACTCCATTGGATTCCTCTTGCTCCCTTGTTCTAGGACACAACTGGCTCACCTGCTACAATCCGTCAATTGACTGGGTATTGGGCAGTATTACTTTCCAAACTCTGGCTCAAGACTTGCCAATGACCCCGACGTCACCTCCGGAGATTCCGGACTCTGTTCCCCTATCTCACTCCGACACTCCCGGCAAGCTGCCTTGTGAAGCTCCTCGCATCTCATTTGTCAATGCTGCTGCCTTTGTGCCCGTGTGCAAACTCAATGGCTCTGAGCAGTTTGGCATTCACCTCTGTCCCCAGGACTCCAAACTCCATTCCGTATCCCGTGACTCCGACACTTCCGAAACTCCTGAAGAAGTCAATCTGTCCTCCATCCCTCTGGACTATCACAATTTCCCTGATGTTTTCAGTAAGTGCAAGGCTGACACCCTCACGCCCCACAGGGCATTCAATCTCAAGATTGACTTAGAGGAAGGTGCTTCCCCTCCTCTCAGAACTGTTTACCCAGTCTCCGCTACAGAACTTGAGTCCCTCCAGGAATTCATAGACAAACACCTCAACTACGGCTTCATCCACCAGTCCAAATCCGCCCACGGCGCTCCCGTCCTCTTTGTCCACAAGAAGGATGGATCCCTATGCCTCTGTGTCGATTTCTGAGGACTCAACAAAATCACAAAAAAAGACCACTATCCCCTACCCCTGATTTCTGACCTCCTTGATTCCCCTAGCCGCGCCAAGGTATACACAAAAATTGACCTCCGCCATGCATATCACCTTGTCCGCATCGCTCCCAGGGATGAGTGGAAAACCGCCTTCCGGACTTGCTATGGCTCGTACAAGTGGCTGGTGATGCCCTTCGGGCTCACCAACACCCCTGCAGCCTTTCAGCGCTTCATCAATAGTGTCTTTGTGGACCTCCTAGATGTCTGCGTCATGGTCTACCTCGACAACATCCTCATTTATTCCAACAACATGGCTTCTCACAAGGAGCATGTTTGGGAAGTCCTCCAGCGTCTCCAGAAACATGGACTTTATGCCAAACTGGAGAAATGTGAGTGGCACTTGGACTCTGTTGAATACCTGGGCTACTGCCTCTCCCCCCTGGGATTGACTATGTCCCCGGAGAAAGTCCAGGCAGTCTGAGATTGGCCCAAACCCTGGAAAGTCAAGGACATTCAGTCCTTCCTTGGGTTCACCAACTTCTATTGTTGCTTCATCTTCAACTACTCCGATATTGTTGTCCCGCTCACCCGACTCACTTGGAAAAATGCCCCCTGGGACTTTGTTATGGTAGAACTGTTTTAGCCCCTTTTCTTTTCCTTCTCACGTGACTCTGTACCATCTGTCAAGTCCGGGTTCTTTCCTGGAATTCCCGGATAGTATAGTCCGGAGTTGTGGAGGGGGCGGGGTTTTGCAGGAATTCCTGAGAGGGGTCGGAGGGGTAAGGAACTGTGGCTTCAGCTTATGTGCTGCACCCCTGTACGAGTTCGGTTCCTTAATTTAAGAGCAGAGGGTCGGAGGTTGGTCCTAAGGTCAACTTAAGGAATTAGAGTATCGGAAGGGAGAGGATCAGGAAGGAACAGGATTTAGTTGATATTCGAACTAAGGAAATATCAGAGA
>MU127423.1:1158486-1291035 GCA_014904945.1 Gyrodon lividus
GAATACAAATACACTACATGAATGGCCACTGGTATCTAGAATCTCTGTCAGAGGATTGGATCTCTGCAAGGATGTCCTCAGGGGACCAATGTTCCTCCATCTGCACTATCCTTTCCATGGTCAACCACATCTCATCATATACATGGGTGAGCTCTCTGGACAAAGTCATCCTTGTCTCCACAGTCCACCTCCATGCCAGCTCAATCTGTTGTTGGTCAGTGCAGATTGGTGGAGGGCCCACTGGAGTGATCAAAAGCTAAATAACAGGGAATGAGTCAAGTGGGACAGGAGAATGGACTGGACAGAAACTTATCTAAACTGTATGGGGGATGTCTAATGTCCACCCATGCATCACTGCAGTGGAGATCAGCCAGGTGGCCATGGCCTGGGAGCAGGGTAAGATCAGAAAAAAGTGTACTAAACCAACACTTACTACTTCTGATGGCAGATTTCTCCTTCGTTGATTGGGGTCGAAGGGGTTGGCTTGCAAGGCCCATTGGATCAACTTGAATCTGAGGCCAATGTACTCCAGCATGTCCTGAAAACCTTGTTGGGTTGGGGCTGACAAAATACAGTGAACTCTGGAACCAGAACAATAAACCCTGCATTTCCGGAACATCAGAGTCTGTGCCTCCACATGTCCGAAATGCCGGAATTCCTACCCCCACTCTGCTGCCAGGTAAAACTGCTCAGAGTCTCGGTATGATACTGACAGGGAAGATTTGGGGTGTACTGATGGAAAGCAAGAGCCCAGCCATTTGGGCCATAGGAAGTCAGGGGGTGAGTACATCTCATGACTGTCATATCCAAATATAATTGCTGATACAACAAGACAGGTAATGAACCAAAAAAAGGTCATCAATAGAAGAGGGACCAAGAATGAAGCCAAGGGCAAATGTATCATGGGGCCAAAGCCGACCCCTGCACCAAAGGCCAAACCCCATATAGCTACCAGATCACAACCTGATGCTGAACAAGTTGAAACAAGGGAAGTGGCAAGGAAGCCAAGTGAGCAACCTCAAAAATCAAAGCTGAAGCCAACTGTCAGAGACCCAAAGCCAGCCAGGGCAGATTCCGAAATTCATGACAGCTCAAAAGATGGTAAGTGAGTATTATCCTGGGGTTATGTCAAGTCCAAGTTCAATCCCGGAATTCCCAGAGAGTCCAGAGTGTGTGGAAAGGCAAAGGGGGTTGGAGGGGCAAGGGACTTTGGCTTCAGCTTATGTGCTGCACCCCTGTATGAGTTCTGTCCCTTAATTTCAAGGCAGAAGTTCGGAAGACAATCCTAAGATCAACTTAAGGACTGAGAGAGGTTTTCAGAGTGAAGCAGAGACTTTGGAGGATAGAACAGGATTTAGTTGATATTCAAACTAAGGAAATATTACAGAGTAAAGGCAGGTTTATATACTGAAGAGTCTGGAAGATATAAAACTATTAAAGTATATCAGACAAATTGGGGTTTCAGGTTTCCAGAGTAAAGTAAGAGGATGAATTGGAATGGCATCAGAATGATGGAATAATAACTAAGGACGATGGTGTAATCATTGTGAAGCAGGGGGAAAGGGAATTATTGATAGGAACTGTAAATGTAAAGGGATTTCAAAGGAAAGGAACATATGTCAAAAGATAGCTGAGATAGGAGCATGAAAGTCCGGGATGGGAAATATGATATGGGATTTGGGATATCAGATGAAGGAGAAAATCTTCTAAGGTAAAGTCCGGGGCTCAGGGTTTGGGGTATGATCATAAGGGGCCAGAAGTGTGTTGGATGGGTAGGTAAAGTTTTGGGATGTGACAGGTTAGCTGTGAGATGAACCTATATTCTTCAGATCAAGAAAAGCAACAGTCAAGGCCAAAGCAGAGCTGAAAGGCACAAAGCTGATTCCATGAGGAAATCCCTGAGGGTAGAGCTGTTCACAAAAGGCAGAAATCAGTTTCGGATTGAAATGCCAAGTTGTCAAGTCCAGGTTCAATCATGGAATTCCCGGATAAGTCTGGAGTGTGCAGAATGGTGGGGTTAGTTGGGAATCCCTGAGGGGGGTCGGAGGGGCAAGGAACTTTGGCTTCAGCTTATGTGCTGTGCCCCTGTACAAGTTCTGTTCCTTAATTTCAGGGAAGAGGGTTGGAAGACAATCCTAAGGTCAACTTAAGGACTGAAGTGGTTTTCAGAGTGAAGTGGAGCAGGAGAGAATGGGATTTAGTTGATATTTGAACTAGGGAAATATCAGAGAGTACAAGTGGATTTATATACTGAAGAGTCCGGAAGATATAAAGGTGTTAAAGTATGTCAGATGAATCGGAGTTTTGGGTTTCCAGAACAAGGTAAGGAATGAATCGGAATGGCGTTAGAATGGTGGAATAATGACTGAGGGTAATGGCGCAATAATTGTGAAGCAGGGGGAAAGGGAATTATTGATAGGAACTGTAGATGTCAAGAAATATCAAAGGAAAGTGACATATGCCAAGATATAGCTGAGATAGGAATACAAAAGTCCAGGATGGGAATGCAAAAGTCCAGGATGGGAAATATGGGGTTTGGAATGTCCGATGAAAGAGAAATCTTCTAAGGTAAAGTCCGAGGCTCGGGATCCGGGATTTGATCATAGGAGGCTGGAATTGGGCCAGATGGGTTAGGAAAGTTTTAGGATGTGACACAAGTACCCACTCATTGTTGATAGACAGAGTTGATACAATAAAATACACTTAATCTATGTATATACAGTTACTTTACTCCATCCTTGCCAGCACATTGTCCAGGTGGCTGATAGTATCATCAAGCCTTAGAATCTCAGTCGAGATCCACATGTCGGTTGGTCAGATACATGAACCTATTCACATAGTGGACATAGGCCATAATCAGAAATCTGTCATGGTGCTGGCTCAATGGGTGATTCTCTGTGAGATGTTGTTGTTGTCACCAATACCCATCACACATCAGCTGATCTGCATATATAGTTGAATGGTGAAATGAAAATCAAATCAAATGGGACTTGCAGTATTCCAACCAAGCTAAGTCCTTGGGCTGAATATCACTGCCCAGGATTGGGGGCTGTACTAATGTCCTCAATATGTATTCTAGTTGTTCTTGGGATGAACAACCTGTGAGCAATGTCCGACAAAATAAGGCCATTCCAGTAGGAATTGGCCTGAGTTGAATTTTGGAATCTGATGGTTGACAAAAACTATAAGAGGAAAGTGATTGCCCAGACTCAGCCGCTGCCAAAGAGGGGCAAAGAATGACTGAGGATGCCAAAGTGAAAACTAAGTATATATATATAACAGAGTGGGCAGAGAAGCGCTCGCTAATGATAATCAGGGAATAGGAACAGGAACAAGAGGAATTTGGAATTAAGCAATGTAAGGAAGTGACGGAGCGTCCCCGGAGGCTCAGGAATGATGACAAGTAAAGGATGATGCAATACAATAAGGGTGACAAACATCTGCACAAATTCCAGATCAATTCCGAGTGGTTCCACCTGGCAGCAGAGCGGGGGTAGGCATTCTGACATTCCAGAAATGCAGAGTTTGTTGTTCCGGTTCCGGAGTTCACTGTATTTTGTCAACGGTCCTGACAAAATTGTCCAACAGGTGCTGGCCAATTCAGCATTGGAATGAATGGCGGGCTGGGGAGAGGACTGTCCTTGAGCATGGGTGGAGTTGGCAGTTCTGGACTGCTATCAGGGATGACTGGAGGTGTCAGAAACCTCAGATCATCATATGTGGGACTTGGAACTTAGATGGCTAGGAACCTCGGGGGGCTCAAAGGATAGAGAAAATGAAAATGGGATATTCATAGAGGAACCTTGGGGGGTTGAGAAGTCCCAAGAGGAAGTCTGGGAAGGAATGGATGGGGCTAAGAATAAATCTGAGGAAGATGGTGGTTCAATCTCCATCAGTTGATCTGGAAAATAATGGTTGGTTTGGGTGAGCAAAATGAATTTGTAGGCTTACCATCAAATCTGACCCAGCCAGGGGCATTACCTTGGGTTTGTGTGTTGGACATGATCAATGTTAATATGGGTGATTTGGTGGGAAATGGTGTGAAATGGTGTGCAAAAAGTATTCCGAGACTTCTGTCTTGTCAATATTAATATTACTCCTGAACCAAATCAGTCTTTGTGCTCAGGCAATGCCATCAGTACGTAGTTTATTATTCAAACATAACCTCAGCTTTGAAACCATTTCACCCCTCTGCTCACATCCACCCAACCTGTCTGTCAAAGAATTACTGATTTGAATACAAATGTCTTCATCTACAAACAACATTTCCAAGTTCAAGCCTTTTGCTGAGAAAGCAGCTCAGCTGATCCAAAGTTCAGTTGTGAAACTTTGAGGGAAGGTGGGAGTGGAGGAATGGAAGAAGGCAGTGAACACTGTCAATGAAATATTGGTAGGTGGAAAATCTATGACATTAGGTGGGGAGCTAATGATGGAAATAGGGTTAAGTTAGGGAAAGCCATGTAGCTGGGGCCAAGGTTCCTCCTGTGTTCATAGCCACTGACATTGTCACATCCCAAAACTTTCCTAACCCATCCGGCCCAATTCCAGCCTTCTATGATCAAATCCCAAATCCCAAGCCTCGGACTTTACCTTAGAAGATTTCTCTTTCATCGGACATTCCAAACCCCGTATTTCCCATCCTGGACTTCTGCATTCCCATCCTGGACTTTTGTATTCCTATCTTAGCTATCTCTTGACATATGTCTCTTTCCTTTGACATTTCATGACATCTACAGTTCCTATTGATAATTCCCTTTTCCCCTGCTTCACAATTATTGCGCCATTACCCTCAGTCATCATTCCACCATTCTGACGCCATTCCGATTCATTCCTTACTTTCTTCCAGAAACCTGAAACTCTGATTCGTCCGACATACTTTAACACCTTTATATCTTCTGGACTCTTCAGTATATAAACCCGCTTGTACCCTCTGATATTTCCTTAGTTTGAATATCAACTAAATCCCATTCTCTCCTACTCCACTTCACTCTAAAAACCACTTCAGTCCTTAAGTTGACCTTAGGATTGTCTTCCAACCCTCTGCCCTGAAATTAAGGAACAGAACTCATACAGGGGCACAGCACATAAGCTGAAGCCAAAGTTGCTTGCCCCTCCGACCCCCCTCAGGGATTCCCGACCGACCCCGCCATTCTGTGCACTCCGGACTTATCTGGGAATTCCGGGATTGAACCTGGATTTGACAGACATGGTCATGTATCCCATGGCCAAGGTCATAACCTGAGGATGGCCAAAGGTCAGTTTGATCTTGAATCCCAGCCCTGAAATCAGTGGCCACTTATGGTCACATCCCCCAAAGCTGATCTTAAAGGGAAAGGGGGGGAGGCATAGTTTCCAGTGGAAGAAAGGAGAAAAGGAGCACAAGGAAGGTAAGAGTTCAAAGGATGGGGGGAAGAAGAAGCAGGAGGAGAATTACAAGGAGGAGGATGAGGAGGATGAGAACCCAGAGGGCTTTGAGAAAAGGTCATCTCAGGGAAAGGTAGGCTTGGGTAGAAGAGCAGGAGAGGAAGAGGAAAAGTGGGGGAGCAGCCGGGAGAGGAGGTCAAAGAACCAGCCAAAATGTCGGTCTCAGTCCTGTGCCATCAAATCATGGGAATTTATCTCCTCCAATGAGAACAAAGAACCCAAACCATTGACATTCCATCCCAACACCACTACAACTCCCCCTGCATCCCTGAAGGCTCCTTCCAAAGTCTGTGAAAGCTGTGCCCAAAAAGTGCGGCCTTGCACCCAAAACTTCAAGGACAATATTGCCATCAGTGCATGCCAGCCATGTAACTGATCCAAGATAGTTTGCAGCTTTGTGAAAGTGACCAAACAAACCCATCAGAAATCCCATGGCCCAAGCAAGGTGGCGTCAAGGGCCCCTTCAAAAGCCCCTTTCTGTCAACTGCTCAGAGCCATGACAGTTGCAGCCACCATCCCCTGCCAAGTGTGCCCCAAGTCTGGCACCCAGTCCATCTCCAAGGAAGAAGGTCAAACATTTGGCATCAAAGCCAAGGCCCAAGACCCCCACCCCCAAAGCCAGCCCAAGCTCCACCCCTGCTGGCTCAACTTTTAAACTGAAACTCGGTAAATTTGGTAGTCTACAAATGTTTCTATTTCCAACTGATATTGATATTTTATGATGGTGTAGTGATCCCAAAGCAGCTTCCATCCCACTCCATCCCATCCTGCTCCATCAGCCACACCATCCTGGCTGGGCCTCTCAATACCCTGCTGCTCCCAGCCTCCACCCCCACTCCCCACCTAACTGATGATTCCAGGGATGCAGTCATCACTGCCCTTGAAAGTCAGGTTTCTGCTCTCAAAAGGGAGCTCAAATGGATTCCAGTGCTTGAGAAACAGCTTGGCACATTGGTTCAGGCAGTTGAGGCCCTTCGGGATAGGGCTCAAGAGCAAGGGTCAGTTGGGTCAAAACTGTCACATCCCAAAACTTTCCTAATCCATCCAGCCCAATTCTGGCCCCCTATGATCAATTCCTGAATCCCGAGCCTCAGACTTTACCTTAGAAGATTTCTCCTTCATTGGATAGTCCGAACCCCGTATTTCCCATCCCAGACTTTTGCATTCCCGTCCCGGACTTTCATATTCCTATCTTGGCTATTGTCACATCCCGAAACTTTCCCAACCCATCCGGCCCCTATGATCAAATCCTGAATCCTGAGCCTCAGACTTTACCTTAGAAGATTTCTCTTTCATTGGACATTGTCACATCCCAAAACTTCCCTAACCCATCTGGCCCAATTCTGACCCCCTATGATCAAATCCCAAATCCCGAGCCTCGGACTTTACCTTGGAAGATTTCTCTTTCATTGGACATTCTGAACCCCGTATTTCCCATCCTGGACTTCCGCATTCCCATCCCGGACTTTCGTATTCCTATCTCAGCTATCTCTTGACATGTCATTTTCATTTGACACTTCTTGACATCTACAGTTCCTATCAATAATTCCCTTTCCCCTTGCGTCGCAATTATCGCGCCA
The DNA here is from genome assembly GCA_014904945.1 of Gyrodon lividus. Classification (NCBI taxonomy): domain Eukaryota; kingdom Fungi; phylum Basidiomycota; class Agaricomycetes; order Boletales; family Gyrodontaceae; genus Gyrodon; species Gyrodon lividus. The sequence continues at coordinate 1,165,491 of MU127423.1, forward strand.
TTGCCCTCAGTCATTATTCCACCATTCTGACGCCATTCCGATTCATTCCTTCCTTTCTTCCGGAAACCCAAAACTCCGATTTGTCCAACATACTTTAACATCTTTATATCTTCCAGACTCTTCAGTATATAAACCCACTTGTACTCTCCAATATTTCCTCAGTTCAAATATCAACTAAATCCTGTTCTCTCCTGATCTGCTTCACTCTGAACCCCTCAGTCCTTAAGTTGACCTTAGGATTGATATCTGACCCTCTGCTCTGAAATCAAGGAACAGAACTCATACAGGGGCACAGCACATAAGCTGAAGCCAAAGTTCCTTACCCCTCCAACCCCCCTCAGGGATTCCCGACCGACTCCACCATTCCACGTGCTCCAGACTATCCAGGAATTCCGGGATTGAACCCGGACTTGACAGTATATTTGAACTCAAACCTCTATGAGTTTGCTAACATCACCTCTTTACCACATGTCTAGAACTATTCAGACTCATGCTCAAACATGCAGTATGCAAAGCATCGATGCAGCTCAGTTGGAGGCAGCCCAAGAAGATGCCCTGCACTCCCTGATGACCTTGCATCGAGGCCCCAACATTGCCAAACAATTCCGAAGCTTCTCTGCACGTCTCAAAGCATCTCCACCCCTAAAATCTCCCCTGCTCCGGAAGCCAAACCAATGGCCTCTACCCCTGAGGCAAAAAATAGGGTGCAGCCTTCCGGACTCCGCATGGGAAGGAGGCTGTGTTGAATCCCACTGTGCACCTACAGAGACCCATCTCAACGTGTCTGCTCTTTATGATCCCATGGCCCTTATGCCGCTTATTTCTTTTCTGAAATTCCTGCTTTTCCCACTTTATTAGATTGTGGTTCTACTGATTGTTTCATTGATACTACTTTCATTAACAAGCATCATTTTCTGTGCCTCCTATTCCATTGAAACTCTTTGATGATACTTCCAATTCTATGATTACCTGTGCTGTTGACCTTCTGTTTGTTTCCCTTCCGGCTTTGTCACCTCCAATACATTTTATGTTACTCTGTTGGATTCCTCTTGTTCCCTTGTTCTAGGACACAACTGGCTCACCCGCTACAATCCGTCAATTGACTGGGTACTGGGCAGTATTACTTTCCGAACTCCAGCTCAAGACTTGCCAATGACCCTGACGTCACCTCCAGAGATTCCAGACTCCATTCCCCTATCTCATTCTGACACTCCTGACAAGCCACCTTGCAAAGCTCCTTGCATCTCATTTGTCAATGCTGCTGCCTTTGTTCATGCATGCAAACTCGATGGCTCCAAGCAGTTCAGCATTCACCTCCATCCCCAGGACTCCAAACTCCATTCCGTATCCCTCAATTCTGAAACCCCCAAAGAAGTCAATCTGTCCTCCGTCCCTCTGGACTATCACAATTTCCCTGATGTCTTCAGTAAACACAAGGCTGACACCCTCGTACCCCACAGGGAATTCAACCTCAAGATTGACTTAGAGGAAGGTGCTTCCCCTCCTCTCAGGACTGTTTACCCGGTTTCCGCTACAGAACTTGAGTCCCTCCAGGAATTCATAGACCAACTATGGCTTCATCCGCCAGTCCAAATCTGCTCATGGTGCTCCTGTCCTCTTTGTCTGAAAGAAGGATGGATCCCTGTGCCTCTGCATTGATTTCCAAGGACTCAACAAAATCATGAAAAAAGACCGCTATCCCCTACCCCTGATCTCCGACCTCCTTGATTCCCCTAGCTACGCCAAGGTGTACACCAAACTTGACCTCCATCACGCCTACCACCCTCTCCACATTGCCCCCAGGATGAATGGAAAACCACCTTCTGGATGTGCTATGGCTCATATGAGTGGCTGGTGATGCCCTTCAGGCTCACCAATGCCCCTGTGGCCTTTCAGCACTTTGTCAATAGCGTCTTTGTGGATCTCCTAGATGTCTGTGTTGTGGTCTACCTCAACGACATCCTCATTTATTCCAACAACATGGCTTCTCACAAGGAACATGTCCAGGAAGTCCTCTGGCATCTCCAGAAACATGGACTTTATGCCAAACTGGACAAATGTGAGTGGCACTCAGACTCCATTGAATACCTGGGCTACCGTCTCTCCCCCCAGGGATTGACTATGTTCCTGGAAAAAGTCCAAGCGGTCCGAGATTGGCCCAAACCCTGGAAAGTCAAGGACATTCAGTCCTTCCTTGGGTTTGCCAACTTCTATCATTGCTTCATCTTCAACTACTCCGATATTGTTGTCCTGCTTACCCAACTCACTCAGAAAAACCCCCCCTGGAACTTTGACAATTCCTGCTGCTCCGCCTTCACCCAGCTTAAAGACGCCTTCACCCAAGCCCCTATCCTGACTCACTGGATTCCGGACTGTCCTATCATGGTTAAAACTGATGCTTCAGACTACACTATCATGGGAATCCTCTCCATCCATTGCCCGGACAAGGAATTCTGCCCCATCGCATACCCTGATAGCCCCAGAACTCAACTATGACACCCATGATAAGGAACTCCTCACTATCCATGAAGCCTTCCAGCATTGGTGTCATTACCTTGAAGGTTCTGGCACCCCTATTGATCTTGTTACCGAACACAAAAACTTGGAATATTTCTCCACCTCCAAAGTCCTGACCTGCCGGCAAGCCCACTGGTCGGACTATCCCAATTCAACCTCATCATTTGCTTCCACCCTGGATGCTTAGGAGCTAAGCCTGATTCCCTCACTAGATGCTGGGATGTCTACCCGAAAGAGGGATAAGGACTATGCTCGTGTCAATCCCCACAACCTCCACCTGGTGTTCACTCAGAAACAGCTCACCTCGTCCATACAAGCCACTATCCTACTCGCCCTGGTCCTCCGGGCCTCATCCCTGCTTGACATTGAAGACATCCACAAGGACATCCTAGAATCCCTGTCCTCCAACCCCATAGCTTCCCCCCATCTTTCAGACTTGTCAGACTCCCGGTGGGCTGTCAACCCCGACAGTTTTCTGACACTCAACAATTGCATCTTCATCCCGGAAGCTAAGGACCTCCATCTTCACATCCTCCGATACAAGCATGACCACCCCCTGTCTGGACATTTCGAGCAAAACAGGACACTAGAGCTCATCTGTCAGGAATACACTTGGCCAGGACTCCACACCTTCATGAAAAACTATGTCAGTTCCTGCACTTCCTGTGCCTGAGCTAAAACTCCTAGACACTGCCCCTATGGGATGCTCAAGCAGCTCCCAATTCCTGAAAACCCCTGGAACTCCATTTCCATGGACTTCCCTCTTCCGGCGGATACACTGCAATCCTCGTAGTCATTGACCGCCTTTCCAAACAATCCATATTCATTCCCACTCATGACACTATCGACTCTCCGAGCCTCATGAAGTTATTCCTCCTTCACATGTTTTCCAAGCACGGAGTTCCCTCCCACATCACCTCTGACTGGGGTTCCGAGTTCATCTCCCATTTCTTCTGTTCCCTCAGGAAAGCCCTCGACATCTGCCTTCACTTCACTTTGGGATATCATCCCAAAGGTGACGGGCAAACGGAACAAGCAAACCAAACCCTTGAGCAGTACCTATGAATCTACTGCAACTACCAACAGGACAATTGGTCAGAACTCCTACCCCTCATAGAATTCACATACAACAATGCCCCTAGCACTACTACAGGAGTATCCCTATTCTTTGCTAACAAAGGCTACCATCCCAATGTCTTGGTCTACCCTGAAAGGGATTTGCCCTCATCCCATGCTCATGAATATGCAGTTGACCTACAGGAACTCCCCGAATTCCTATGCACGGAAATGGCCTGCACGCAACAATGCTACCAAGGACCCAGGGACTTCTGAAAAATCCCCGCACTGGACTTCTAGATTGGAGACCAAGTGTTTGTCAAGGTGAAGTACTTCCGCTCCACACACCCTTCCAAGAAACCCTCGGAAAAGAACCTTGGCCCCTATCCCATCATCGCTCAAGCCAGAGCCCTGTCCTTCACCCTCCGACTTCTGGACTCCATGCATGCCGTCCATCCCGTCTTCCACGTCTCTCAGTTGGAACCCACAACTCCAAACATCATCCCAAATCGGGTCCAACCCCCACCTCCCCCAGTCAAAGTGGATAGAGAACCCGAAATCCTAGACTCCAAAATTGACCGGCGATGCAGGAATTGCCAACTCCTGTACCTGGTAAAGTGGGCAGGCTATGAAGGGACTGATGAAGAAACTTCCTGGATCCTTGTGACCAAACTTGCTCACACATTGGAACTCATCTTGGACTTCCACTCTGCATATCCCATGAAGTCCAGACCCCTTAATTCTCTCGGATGAGGGTGGAAATGCATTTTACAATTCATCAAAACAGAACTATGCTAATTGTACACAAGGAGACCAATGGAATGTTCTATACTACTTCCCCATCTCCATCCTCCTCTTGTCCTCCTCCGCTTTCCTCCACGCCTCCTCCTTAATCTTTCACCTCACCTCCTCGCACTTTTCTACCTCCTGCCAGGCCATCTTCTCCTTTGCCTCCTGAATTTTCCAGGCAGACTCCCACACGTGTTCTTCCTCCTCCTGCTGGAGATGGGACTCCTATCCAGGCACTCAAGGGTTTGTGCCTAAGAGGGGGATACTGTCACATCCCAAAACTTTCCTAACCCATCCAGCCCAATTCTGGCCCCCTATGATCAATTCCTGAATCCCCAGCCTTGGACTTTACCTTAGAAGATTTCTCCTTCATCGGATATTCCAAACCCTGTATTTCCCATCCCAGACTTTCACATTCCCGTCCCAGACTTTCATATTCCTATCTTGGCTATCTCTTGACATATGTCTCTTTCCTTTGACATTCCTTGACATCTGCAGTTCCTATCAGTAATTCCCTTTCCCCCTGCTTCACAATCATTGTGCCATTGCCCTCAGTTATTATTCCACCATTCTGATGCCATTCCGATTCATCCCCTACTTTGTTCCCAAAACCCAAAACCCCAATTTGTCCAACATACTTTAACACCTTTATATCTTCCGGACTCTTCAGTATATAAACCCGCTTGTACTCTGCAATATTTCCTTAGTTCAAATATCAACTAAATCACATTCTATCCTGTGAAGTCCCCACTTCACTCTGAAACCCCCTTCAGTCCTTAAGTTGACCTTAGGATTGTCTTCCGACCCTCTGCCTTGAAATTAAGGAACAGAACTCATACAGGGGCACAGCACATAAGCTGAGTTGGCCCATCTGAAACCTACAGACCACCTGGTCCTCAGCCTACTCAACACCTATGGGCCACCCATCGCTCAGCCCATCCATGACTTGTGGGTCACCCATTCCTCAGCCCACCCAACCCATCCCTTGGCCCGCCTGAGACCTACAGGTCATGCATTCCTCAGCCCATCCAACACCTACAGACTGTCAAGTCCGGGTTCAATCCCAGAATTCCTGGATAGTTCTGGAGCACGCAGAAAGGTGGAGTTGGTTGGGAATCCCTGAGGGGGGTCAGAGGGGTAAGGAACTTTGGCTTCAGCTTATGTGCTGTGCCCCTGTATGAGTTCTGTTCCTCAATTTCAAGGCAGAGGGTTGGAAGACAATCCTAAGGTCAACTTAAGGACTGAAGGAGGTTTCAGAGTGAAGTGGAGACTTCGCAGGATAGAATGAGATTTAGTTGATATTCAAACTAAGGAAATATCGGAGAGTACAAGCAGGTTTATATACTGAAGAGTCCAGAAGATATAAAACTGTTAAAGTATGTTGGACAAATCGGGGTTTTGGGTTTCCGGAACAAAGTAAGGGGATGAATTGGAATGGTGTCAGAATGATGGAATAGTAACTGAGGGCAATGGTGCAATAATTGTGAAGCAGTGGGAAAGGGAATTATCAATAGGAACTGTGAATGTCAAGGAATGTCAAAGGAAAGGAACATATGTCAAGAGATAGCCGAGATAGGAATGCGAAAGTCTGGGATGGGAATGTGAAAGTCCGGGATGGGAAATACGGGGTTTGGAATGTCCGATGAAGGAGAAATCTTTTAAGGTAAAGTCTGAGGCTCAGGATTCAGGATTTGATCATAGGGGGCTGGAATTGGGTTGGATGGGTTGGGAAAGTTTCAGGATGACAGGCCCCCCCTCCCTTGGCCCATCTGAGACCTACAGGTCATGCATTCCTTGGCCCACCCAACACCTACTGAAGCACCACAGATGACTCGCAAAAGCAATGTCTTAGGAACAACACTCAAAACAAGGAAGATAAAAGACTTAATACACCATTCTGCAAAGCAGTGATGTGGTAGAGATAAATGAGAGGAACCCAAACTTGTAGTCTGTAGAAGAAGACCCAAGTGAACTAAACTGGAGTTCCTTGGTTGCTATATTGCAGCTTAAATACTTATACATGAGTGTGCACAGACCAAGCTGTGGACGAGAGGGCTATACTACTTACTAGATATAAGTGGAAAGTATGATATCATAGTGGAGTTAGAAAGAATGTCATAGAATGTAGAAGAACATATGAAGTCATATAGAATGAACTAGAGCATACATGCATAGGGCATGAGGAAGACATAAGGTGTGATGTCATAGTAGAAAGTCACTTCCTTTGACATTCCTTGATATTCACAGTTCCTATTGATAATTCCCTTTCCCCCTGCTTCACAATTATTGTGCCATCACCCTCAGTTATTATTCCATCATTCTGACGCCATTCTGATTCATCCTCTTGCTTTGTTCCAAAACCTGAAACCCCGATTTGTCCAAAATACTTTAACAGTTTTATATCTTCTGAACTCTTCAGTATATAAACCCGACTTCACTCTGTAATATTTCCTTAGTTCAAATATCAACTAAATCCTGTTCTATCCTCCAAAGTCTTACTTCACTCTGAAAACCTCTCTCAGTCCTTAAGTTGATCTTAGGATTGTCCTCCAACCCCCCCTCAGGGATTCCCAACTGACTCTGCCCTTCCATGCACTCTGGACTATCCAGGAATTCTGGGATTGAACCTGGACTTGACAGTCCCAATGATATGCATTATGAGGATATCTACTGTAGTCTGAATTGAGTTTCACAGGAACAAAGCTAATGAGCCACAAATTGCACTAAAGGTCCTGACAGAAGAGAAATGGGCAATCTCCTCATACGAGGAAAAGTGAGATCAACATGATTGGGATTGACCGATCAGATAGGCTGGGCTGACATGACTGTCAGTGACATGGTATGGCAAGGTGGTGGTGATCACCAAGAGCTAGGGCTAGGCTGCTACTTGCCTCGGGGAGTGCCCCGAATCATATTTACATTGACAACATTGACGCGGTATGTCTTTGGCATTTGTAGCGGAGTTCGGATTTACTCGAATATAGGGGCAATTACATCACGTGATCTGCAGACGTGTAAGTTCACCAGGTTTTACGCGACATTTGACTATACCACATACCTACACCTCCTCCCAAACTTTTGCTGGTGCCCTACACCTAGGCTATTGCTATTACTAGCATCTATTTAACTGAACAGTACTCAAAGGTGCAGAGTGGAGGTCAGGCATGACCATGACACTTCCTTGCAGTCTCTTCGCCTTGACAGGTGTTGTCATGAGTGCCCTCAGCGTTCATGGCGCGTCACCACCTGTCACAGTCTCCCTCAGATCGTCTTTTACCGCGAGTGACCCATTGCTGGAAGCATTGTAAGCTTGTCAACCTGTTCAGTCTCAAACACCGACCTCCACTCACCTGGCGTCCAGTGAGACGGTCGCAATGGAAGATCCTTCGGTTCTATTCCCCCTGCTCTCCTCATTCTCGCGTCCAGAAGAGTTGCTCCCACCCCAAGCTGCACATAATGCTGTATTCAACGCTGCCTCGACTCATTTAGATTGGTCTGCCCTTGCTTCTGCACGTGCTCGCCTTGCGCTGCACGCTGGGAGTCCTCGTTTGGCAGCATCCGCAGAGTACTACGACGGTCACATTGCGAATTTGACGGACAGCCACAAGCTATACGGCCCTGAATGTGCTTCCTGGGTCGACTGGTATGGTCAAATTGTTTGTGATGCGGAAACTCTTTTTCAGTTTGCAAATACCGAGAATAATGTTCTTGCCATCACAAAGCCAAAACGCCTTCCTTTGGATCATGTACATCAAGTAACTTCCTCTCTAGAAGAGCCACGGTATACAGCCATCCACTTCGCGGACCCCACGGCACCTTCGTTTGCCTCTCTTCACCGAGCGCTTCTCAGCTTGGAGCCCAAAGTCGAATACATTCTCCGTTGGGCGAAAGGTACCGTCGAGAAAGGAGAGAGGGAACTATCCAGTTACCTCTCTGGCTATGGCGTTGCGCTGGATCTCAAAAAAATGGATTATCTAGTACTTGATGACAGGAACCAACACCAAGGGGACTCAGCTGCACAGCACACGTCCCTTGGTGATAATGCAGTCGATGGAGATAAGCGGCCAACCGATGAAGAAATTATGACCTGCATTTTTGACTCGTTGCCATACATCGATGAACAGGCGGAGGCAAGAGCGAAGACTGGCGAACCGCTGTCTTCGGAGGAGATCGCTGGTTCGTCTTTATTCTCCTACCTCGGTTGGGGCTAGCATAATGTAGTCTTCTTTCGCAGACCTTGGTGTGAAAGCCGTCCAGTTCATAATGTCGTTCTCCGACCGGCCTCGTGCAGGACCACTGTATATACATCAATGCTGGGACAACCACCATCATGTACCGTTCCCCGCCATAGGCCTCTTCAGTACGCTATCCACTTCTTTCCCTCTTTATGCGACATCCCTCGCGCGCAAGATACAGGTCTCGGACAAGGTGAGAGATGAAGTTTACGAGAATTGGGCGAAGGCTGCCCCGGGAGTGAACATGGTTTGGGTGAACGGCCGAGTTATCAACGAGAACGAGGGTAGTGCGGGAAGCATCTTTGGGTAAGAACAACTTACTCTGCTACAGCTGAGCTTTGGAATTTAACCCGCGGATCCAGCCTTCTGCGCACATTGCAACGCGAACGCGGCCTCGTGAAGTCGCTCGTCGATTTGGGTTTGACATTAGAGCAAGCCATCGAGCTCCTCATGCATCCTGCTCACTCAACCATCCAGCAGTTTGCCTCATCAACCCCTCCAGCAGCATCCAGCAAGGGGTCAATGCGGGGCTCTGCGAAGGGCGTCGTTGTGGAGGATGGGGCAGATGAGATCCATGGCGTCGAGATTTCTGCAAAGAAAACATTTGCGATCACCCCAAAGTTTACCGAGTTTCTCGATGGACTCGTTGATGCGAGCGACAGACAAGAAGGCGGAGGTGTTGTCCTGTATTGGAACGATCTGGAGGAAGATGAGCGGTATGCCAGGTTCAGTCCCTCTTTGCAAGGGGTACGTATGATTTCTACCACCTTTGCACTCACCAGAAATGACGGTGCAATATGCAGCTTCTTCGCGTCCACATGATGTCGCTCTTTTCGCCGATTCTCAAGATCCGACTGAACTTGGTGAATGTTATCTTCGTGCTTTCCCTCTCAGAGACACGTTCTCTCTCGCTTCTGGGTAGTTTGTCTGAAAGCTTTGTTGCTCGTGGGTTCCCAGTCAGGTGGGGCTTTGTTCCGGAAGGCCGGGGAGATAGTCAGTCCACAGAGAAGTGGTGTCTTGTTCAATACTGACTCTTCCCAGGTCTCAAAATGGCTCGCCTCGTGTACTACATGAAGCAGGCGTACGGACGTGATCGAATGACAGCCTTCATCCAAGGGGTACGTGAATCCATCCCATCCCTTCCATCGAGAGGAGCCTTGTGATGACTCTCAATATAGGTCTCGCACTCACATGCCGAACTAAGACTGTCATCTTTGTCGTGGCAGATAGTGCATCAAACGTTCAATGCGCTTCATGCCGAGGGTGACTTTGGGGCTATTGCAAGGGGAGACGTCCCTATTATTGATGAGGCGACGGGGGAGGATGTCTTGGTGCGGGTCCAGAAATATGCCCGACGACTGGGTTTAGGGGTACAGGGGACTGCTGGGAAGGGACATGCCTTTGTCAACGGGAGATATTTGCCTGTCGGTGATGTAAGTGGTCGATTTTCTAATTTGAGGGAACAGAATCGTGAAAAATTCAATGTAATTTTGCAGAACCTGTTCCGTCAGATGTCTAGCGAAGTCACAGCACAGCTTCAAATCCTCCAGGAGATGGTACGTGGACCAAGATTCTGGTTGACTGCTCGATGTTGAAAGTTCCTTAGGTGTACACTGGCGAAATCACGGACACTGATGCATCCCTGATGCCCACATTTTTCTATGACCTCCCCTCAACTTTGCCCCGGCGAAATCCATATATCTTTGTTAAAAGCGCCGCTGGCGGCGGACATTTACTTGATGGCACTGGGTTGCAGATGTTCAATTTGCCTGAGTTGTTCTCTAAAGCCGGTTTCGAGCAGAAGGATGGGTCGTTCGTAGTTCCGAGCACGTACCTTTTCCCTGGTTTTTCTCCACGCTGCTAACGATGACTAGGTGTCAGTGATGCTATTCCGATTACGATGTATGTCATTGCCGACTTCGATTCTCCTGAAGGCCTTGAACTGGTAAAGGAAGCCCTGAGATTTGTCGTACGTTCATACCCTATGGTCTTCCATCAAATTGCTGCTCATGATCACTTTGCATTGTGTAGACGGAGTCAGTCAGAACTCGTGCAACTTTCATCCACAATCCCAAAGTAACGACCCCTGGGGTTGTTTCCACGCTCGTATCTACGCTCGTCTGCTCAGGGAGGCTTAGCGATCTCTCTGCTCCCCGCATGTTGGAAGCATTAGCTGATGAATTGGACGAACAACACTTCTCTAGAACGCAGAAAGCTTTCGTCAACGAATTCATGGCTGGTAAAGAAGTGACTGACGCAGAGATCCTCCGCGTTTCACAAACGAATCGTTTAGTCACTCGAGAGTTAGGACTCGGGCCCGGTCAACGAGCCATACTGCTCAACGGACGAGTAAGTCACTTTGTTAAACCTATGTGAGCGCTCACGTCATTCACTGCCTCGTTAAATAGCTAGTTGGACCCTTCGACTCGGGCTCCGACTTCATCGCGGAGGACTTTGAGCTGCTGGAGGCATTTGAGATCAAACAACGTGTCGGTCGGGTAATGGAAGCTATCGATGCTGTCCTTGATGGAGGCAATGTTCTTGACGTGTAAGTCACGCAATCCTACGAACTAGTCCCTGAGAATTGATTTTCCGATGCATGACACCATCAGACCCAACCACGCGAACCTGATTTCGATGGCTTCTTCCATCATTTACGCTGATCAGCAGCCAGACCCTTCTGAAGCGGGCCTTTTCGATTCTGCGCCCAGACCACGCACACGGAATTATCGATTGCTTTCGGGAAACTACACGTGAGTCCCTCTGAACCGAGATCTTGACCATTATTTATGTGCCATTTGCAGTAAACTTCAGTTTGGCGACCCCTCGAGGGTTCAAAGTCATATTGCACTGTTGTTGGATCCCCTGAGTGAAACCGCCCAGAAGTGGTCCACGATCTTGGCGGTAAGACTACACAGTCTTGACACCTTAAAGAATGCTGAGTTGTCCTTCCAGAGGTCTTTGGAGTTCTTCCCGGAGGTCTATATTGAGCTTTATATCAACCCGGCGCAGCACTCAGAGGTACGCCTGCATTGATTTGGTGTTTGTTGACTGTCAGACGAACACTTGTCTAGATACCGCTGAAAAGGTTCTATCGTCCCAACGTCATTCCATATCTCAAGTATGATGCAAATGGGTATAACCTTCCATCGAGCTACACTCCCCCTCCTGACTCCTTTGTAGACAGGAAATTGCAGCACAGGTCACGTTTACGGGACTCCCTGTGGAGCCAATTTATACCTTGAGCATGGACGTCCCACCCTCATGGCTCGTGCGCCCTCGTGAAGCCCTCTACGATCTCGACAACATCCAGCTTGGTAAGCTCCCCGCAGAAGAACGATCCGGTGGTGTTCAGGCACTCTTTGCGCTTGACTACCTCGTCGTCGAAGGACATGCTCGTGAGCTGGAGACAGCCAATCCACCTCGAGGTGTCCAGTTGCAGCTTATCAGTACCAATGATGGTTCGGTCGTCGACGATACACAGGTCGTTGCGAACTTGGGGTACTTGCAGTTCAAGGCTCGCCCGGGTACTTTCCGACTCGAGATCAGGGAGGGTCGCGGAAGGGAGATCTATGAGTTGGAAAGCGTTGGGAGCGAGGGATGGAATAGCTTGTCTGTGGCTGAAGCTGGTGATGAGCTGATGGTTATGAGCTTTGATGGCCTCACTTTATATCCTCGGCTGGCTCGGAAACCTGGCATGGAGAGGATGGATGTGCTTGATGGCTTGCAGGCACCCGTTGAAGAGACACCGAGTGTCATGGAGGCCATTGTGTCAAAGTAGGTATCGGGTCTTGTTTGACCATCGTCTGGCTCATTCTATCGCAGGATGTCCTCGCTCTTCATGTCGAGGGATGAGGGCAAAGAAGTTCAAGCCGTCAAGAAACAGGGAGATGGCCAAGCTGACATTAACATATTTACTGTGGCCTCTGGGCTGTTGTATGAGGTTGGAACCGTCCAGGCTTTTGTGAATGCGTGCTCACATGTTCTGCTTAGCGCTTTGCTTCGATCATGATACTGAGCGTGCTTCACAATACCAAGAGCAGCGTCAAGTTCTGGTTCATCGAAAACTTTCTTTCTCCTTCCTTCCTCGTGAGTCCTGCAATCTGTTGCTCTGGCAACAACGGCTGATAGCTCATTCAGGAGTTCATACCACACATGGCCGAAGAGTACGGCTTCCAATATGAGTTGGTAACTTACAAGTGGCCGTCATGGCTTCGAGCACAGAAAGAGAAACAACGCATTATATGGGCGTACAAGATACTCTTCCTCGACGTCCTCTTCCCGATGGACCTCAAGAAAGTCATTTTCGTCGATGCTGACCAGATCGTGCGCGCGGACTTGCAAGAACTCGTAGACCTCGATCTTCATGGAGCCCCGTACGGTTACACGCCCATGGGTGATGATAACTATGAGATGGAAGGGTTCCGGTTCTGGAAGACGGGTTATTGGCACGACTTCTTGGGGGGTAAACCGTATCACATCAGGTATGCTGGTTCGGTAGGCTATCATTTTTTGTCCTCACATTGCAAGTGCGCTATACGTCGTGGATCTTGTCCGCTTCCGCCAAGTAAGTTCTTGTGTTGATCACGCTTCAACCGCACTCATTGTCTACTCTAGATGGCTGCTGGAGTAAGTGCATGCTCTCGACAGTGTAGTCCCTTACCCCTCATCGCAAACAGGATATTCTCCGTGGATCGTACCAGATGTTGTCTGCGGACCCAAATTCACTAGCAAACTTGGATCAAGGTTTGTATCGCATTTCACGTTCAGGGACGCCAACTAACACTGGAAAAAGATCTTCCCAACAATTTGCAGAGAGATGTTCCGATCGTAAGTCAACATCACTGTTGGTCGGACAGTTACTAACGCGCCCACAGTATCCACTTCATGAAGACTGGCTATGGGTAAGCAGATAAACATGTAGCTGACAATGTGATGCTGACCATGACACGCTAGTGTGAAACTTGGTGTATGTCTGCTCTTGACTCGACATGTCCAGTGATGCTCAATGACCACAAATTACAGGCAGTAAAGACAGATTGCATCGCGCAAAAACCATTGACTTGTGCCAAAATCCTCTGACGGTCAGTTGTCGCAGCCAATACGAATGCATAGATCCACTCACTAATCCTCTGAGAACAGAAAGAGCCCAAGCTCTCTCGAGCTCGACAGATTCCCGAATGGGAGGTGTACGACAACGAAATCGCCCACTTTGCGCGTAGGCTCGCGGCAGAGGGGAAGATTCACGCGAGCGTGGCCACCGCGGACTCCAACACCCTCGCTGGCAGTAATGCGTTGCTTACCTCAGGCGAAACACCAGCAACAGATCCATCACATTCACATGACGAGCTGTAGTAGACAACTCGTTCACAATCAATAGATGATATACATGAGCATCGAAAGCGTCGATCAATTAATTGAGAACCATACGCTGTCAACAACTTCGAGTCAGCTCCATAGGTTAGCTTTTTATTAGGCAGCAGCTACCTGCATGGTGCAGGGGAGTTGCTGAACACTCGGGATTATACTAGTCCTTCCACAAAACCAGAAGAAATGCCCTTGGCTAACCTCCTCACCAAGGCACCGTTTCCCCCTTGTAATCTATAAAGCGCCCCACATCCGATGCAGTTGCGCTCGATATAACTTGGATTATACCAGCTGCACTCTCGTGAGGTTCGAGTGTGGCATGAGTCCCGCCCATGTCTAGTCAGTCAGGATCTGGTTAGACTCGGTTGCTCGCGCACAAGTGCATATTGTACCTGTCTTGACCCAACCTGGATCAACAAGGAAGGCTATCAAATCTGGACGCTCCTTTGCTTGTTTGTAGGTCTGGATTAAAGTCCGAGGTTAGCGGTTGTTTTCTTTCCGCGATTGGACTTGACGTACCAACATGTTGAGCGCTGCCTTGGAAATACTATAAGATGAATGCTCGCCGCCGTAGTCCATGCCTATGCTCGCCATGGCAGACGATATGTTCGCAATGACCTTGCGATTGCCCTTCTCAATGAAAGGTATGAAAGCCCTGGTGACAAGGGCAGGGCCAGCCACATTCGATATTATGGTTGAGGCAAGGTCCTTTGGTGCGAGAGTAGCTGGAGTATCATTCTTCGCAGCCTTTATGAAGGTAAACAGGGGAAGTCAGTATCTGTAAGTGATTGTTGTATGACTGCTTACTATACCAGCGTTGTTAATCAAATAGTCAACACCTCCACCATCGAGGATGCTTCCGACCTCGTCTTTGGCACATGAGATAGAAGCCTCATCAGTTACATCCATCTGTATGATGTATACCTTCCCTAATGTTTCAGGAGCATGTTCCAAGGCATTGAGAACAACGGCAGACGCCGGATTCCGACATGCAGCAAAGACGATATTGTCTGGGGAGCGGAGCAGTTGCTGAACGATACTGAAACCGATGCCGCGAGATGCACTGCACCGGTGGTCCTGTCAATATGATGTCCTATCGTTTGGGCTGAATACAGCTCACCCAGTGACAAGCCAAGTCCGGGAGATGGACATGAATATGAAGCTGAGGTCGGCCGAGATCGAGGGTATGAAGTTGCAGATACCTTAGAATGCTATAATATACCCTTAGGATTATCATTTCAGTGCTTCGGGCCCCTCACATCATCGGAGTCCATGAGTTGAATGAACGGTCTGGCAGTGCGATTACAAAGTCTTTCTAAACAAGAACTAGAACGTTCAGATGACTTGGTATGAATGTCACATCATGCGATCATCGGATGTGCTAGGTTTCCTTGGCTGCTGTCAGCACATATCACACTCGAGTCGACCGTAACTTTAGTATACTGCATGTGTCTTGGCTCTTGACGATGTCCTCGACCGTCGCGGTGAACGAATATCTTTGCAACCGCTCGAGTTCTATGGATTTCAAGCGGCCGAACGTGATTTATGTTATCTCGACGCTCAGTCATAAACACGACCTCTCCAAGGTTTTCTGATTCAAACCGATCGGCTTCCTTGCTCCACGACAAAGGTAAATTTCATGTACTAGCAGAGGTTTGTTTTGTTTTGACACTCAATCGCAATCAACTCTACAACCACCTGGAGACCTCAAGCTCCTGTTAATGCCCAGTACAATACGTTGTGGTGCTTACATCTGCGTGTCCAGTACGGCAGTTTCCTCACGCGAGGCGAAGTTGCGTCACACCAGGCCGCCAAAATGCTGTAAGCGACCTTCGTGGAGTTGGGTTCATGGGCATTTCGATCCTCCGGGTCATCTGTACATCTAGACGCCCTTTTCATTAGCAAGAGCCATGGATGTTGAAACGTTGATGACTTATCACCATAGAAATCAGAAATTCCATCAGTCCGTAGCGGAAACCTCACTAAGTTACAGGTCTTACAGCACAGCACCGTCGTCAGTGTTCTGTAACGCTCGCAATAGCGTCTCTACCGGGCCAAGAGTTTATAGCTTCATATCCTGTGCTCGTCTCGTCTCGTCTCTTCGTGCACTAGCCTAGCACGCTATGATTTCCGGTCTACGGAAAAGAGAAGGAATATTGGGGGACTCCATCCATGTCCCTTTGGGGTGACTGGCTGAACTTAACAGAACCAGTACTTCATCAAACTCCTCGATAGAAGGCCTCCTACTCCCGACTTTACCGACATCTAACGGTGTTTGGAGCTTCGTTGTCCATATTCTAGATGCCAAAGGATGTGGTATACAGCCCGCGGTCCTCTACCGATGAACGGATTTATCCGAGTTTTCGGTGGTCCTCTGGTAGGTAGAAATTTGCGGCAAATTATGTGTGCTCTTGAGCACTGGCTGATCGGTTGTCACTGTACTGCAGAAGGGCCAAAGATGTGTGTCAGTGAAGCACGACCAGCTTAATGGTTTTGGTTGAGGGCATCGGGTTGTATTGTGTACGTCCTCCATGGCCAGGAATGTTAATCAAGATAATGAAGTTCTATCAGATCTTTGCGCGTGACCACTGGATCACGCCCCCTCATGCACATGGTCCATGATGGATGCCGTTGTTATATAACGAACCAAGATTGCGATGGTGAGTATCTTCTTAGATTTTCTTGGGCGTTACAGTTGCGCGATGAAACGGAAATTCCTTCTGCTTACAACGTGAGAGCGGTGTATTGATCATCTGCGCCTCACGTGCAGAGCTAATTTGGCGAGCAGGCGTAGACGCCGAGTTCGAACCTGGCGAATCTTGCGACGGTTTTGTTCCCAAGTGTCTTGCAAGAAGGCATAAAAAGAAGAAGGTAACTCTGGTCGGGTCTTCCACTGGTAGAATTCGTTCCCTGATTCGCCTACTGAAACTACTATGAAATTGACTCTCATCTCTTTCCTTGCTCTTGCGCCGGGAGTGCTCGCCCAACGCACTATCACTGTGTATAATGCCTGCCCATTCACAATCTGGTGAGTATAACCCCAACACAAATGACTCTTTGCTGACAAGCTTCGAAGGCCTGCGGTATATACCAACATATTCTTAGAGGGATTCCATTCCTTAATTTCTTTCAGATGTTCACAGGATTTGGTACCCATCCAGCCTACACTACCGGGTCGGTATCATAATTCTCCAAAACTTCACATGAAATCAATCCCTTTGAAGGTGGGAAGCTGCCGCGTACACCGCCGTCACTTTCCAGGTGCGAAATTGTTTGTGTCCTCCCTGCTTATGCTCAAGTGACCTGCCTAGGTTCCGAGTGATTGGACCGCTGGCAGAATCTGGGCAAGTTGTCATGTGAAGTCCGATACCAATCTCATGCTCCCGTCCCACAGGGTCGTCGTGACTGTGACTTCAGCACCAACCCAGGTCCTAATTCCTGTCTCGATGGTGGCTGCAATGGCGGCCTGGTCTGCGACCCCAACACCGGCACAGTGAGGTTTTATTGTTTCCTCCGAGGACTTTCATTAACGTGATGTGACTGCAGGGTGTTCCACCCGCTAGTCTTGCAGAGTTCACGCTTGGTTCTGGGGGTGTCGACTACTATGATGGTCTGCACTGTCGGTTATCCTATTAGGACTATCCTGACCGTCCGTTCGTTAGTTTCCCTTGTCGACGGATACAACTTACCTGTCAGCATCACGAACAATGTTAACTGCGGTATCGCGGACTGCCCGGTTGATCTCGGCCCGGGCTGTTTGTATTGATCCGTTTTCCATGCTTGATTCGATGGCTTGATGATGACATCTAGGTCCCGCACCACTTCAGGGGCCATATGACTCGACTGGCTTTCCTGTAGGATGCAAGAGTGCCTGCGAGGCCAACCTCGACGGCGACCCAAGTATGCAATCACATACTGATCCAGGCATGATTGATGTCTGACGGCTTTGTTTACTTAGCTAACTCGCCCAACTGCTGCACCGGGCAATATAATACCCCCGCGACTTGCCCATCCTCTGGTGTCGAGTACTACAGTTACTTCAGTGCGTACTCGGTTTCCTCGGAAATATTGAATCTATGACAATACTCGACGTTATAGAGAGCAACTGCCCCAACTCGTACTGCTACGCCTATGACGAATCCAGCGGAACTGCCATCTGGACTTGCAATTCTAACCTTAACGCCGTGTACACTGTTACTTTCTGTCCTCCTCCTTAGATGAGATTTGAGCGACAACGAAGGATTGGATGTGGGACTAGTGGATGTAACGATACACAAGCACATCTGCTAAGCTTCGAAATTTCTTGGTATCTCTGTTGTATACTGGGTCGATCGGATCTATGATTAGGATTAAAGTCAAATGCCAGGTAGTGATCAGACAGTTTCGGTGGCCGCTCTATCATGTTCAGGATGTTTGGCAGCTCAAAAGCCTATCTATCCAGCGAAGTTGTTCTTAGAGTCATCGTGGGTTTATGACGCGGAGGGGCTCTTGTCGTGATACTGAGGTCTCTATACCGAAGCAGGTTGTCAACCATAAAATTACATTGGCAAGACATATACGTGCGCTCATGGCTTCAAGTTTGGAAGCAGGAATAGCAACCATTCCCTATCCAAGCTTGTCTGATCTCTAGGCCCCATCAGTTTATGGATTATCGTTTGCCAGGTAAGCCCCCGCCACTAGTACTAGTGATTTCCCATGCAATCTTATTCTCCAGTGCATATCATCCCCCGAAACTGGCCTCTACGCCGCAACGCAAGTCCCTATAGGCGCTGCTCATGGACTACAAACACACGGTCGGTCCAATTACGAGCCCTCGGATAGTCCGCGTCTTAAAAGAAGGACCTGAAATGATAGGTGAACGAATTGCGCGTTGTGGTGCCAAATAAATTTCATGGGTTTCTGTAAGCCACCTGATCAGACACACAACGGACGTACTACGCACCTGATAAGATTGGACACCGCAGATGATCACTATACCAAGACGGATTCCACTTACTTACCGAACATTCCTTGAGACCACTTATATAGCAGTCTAACTTGCTTGTATCCGCATCATCTTATCTCATACGCTTTTCACGTTCTGTTCTCGTCTGAGTGAGACCTGCCGGTCTACACTTTCGTGCAATTGGAGGCTAGCACGCGCCGTCATATTAATATGTAATTGCCCCTTGAGCATCAGTACGAAAACAACACAAAACGATACGGTTGAAGATACTAGCTCTCCGGCACCGCCTTCCACCTGGCGCTCCGTCGGGCATGCTGGACAGCATATCTATTTGACCCGACCTACGCTATATTGCTCATAAGCAAGCGGCCACCGAGTTGAACGGTGGAAAAAAACACGTGTTGGACGTGCCTCGGGCAGCTACCTCATTTGGAAGCTTCTGCAGCCTTTAAAGCGGCATCAAAGACGCGTAGTAGCGTTTCCTTATCCTCCAGACCAACGCTAATCCGCACCAACCCCGCCTCAACACCGTATTGTGCGGCCCATCCGAGCTCAGTGTAGTGAGCGAGGATTGTATATGGACAAGCCAGCGTGAAGTTTGTGCCAAGGCTGGGGCCTTTCAAGCAAGGCAACGCATCGAAGAAAGCCTGGGACGCAGCCAAGGATGTGAAAGTGAGGGAGAACAACCCCCCATATCCGCCTTCAGGGAGCTTGCAGCGCGAGTAGTTGGTGGAGGTCGTATATTTAGGGTACCACACCTCCTTGATGGCGGGAGACGGCACTCCCTCTGCCGCGGAGCGCGAGCGAAGAAATGCACAGACAGCTTGAGTATTTTCGTCGATGGTCCGGATGCGCTGAGCGAAGTTACGCGAGTTGCGCTCCATGAAAAGAGCATCCTCGTCGAAGTAGGTGTCGTCATAGGTAGTCATGTGACTTTTCAATGTTGTGTAGTGCCGTCCTTTCGGGTTGAGGACAAGGCTGGGCGTATGGACTTGAGGCTCAAGAATCGGGTAGATGTCGTGAGTAAACGTACCTCCCACCCATAGCGTTCGCATCACCACTGAAGACCTTCGACAGGCTGCTGACCACAATGTCAGCGAATGGAAGGACTTCGACGTTTACGAAGTTCCCGATGGTTTCGTCGATAACTAACAGGAAATCATATTTGTCCGCCAGTGCTCTGAGACGAGGGATATCTGCTGAGCGCAAAAGTGGATTGGATGGAAACTCGGTGAAGAGTGCGAGAACTGGAGGGCTCAACGGATCCCGACAAAGTTCGTCGGAAATGAGGTTTTCTAGGGTATCGATGTCTGAATCTAGACCGTGACCAAAGAAATGCGCTCCTGGGCCCCATTTCTCGAGTATTTTGAGGGTGTCAGTGTAAGGGAACCTGTGTAAGAAACTTTTTAGTGACCAATCCTCTCGACAAGGTTCGGCTTACCCAAAGCAGACGCTCTTAGCTGTGGGTCGAGCACGCAGAACAAGTTGATGTGCATTCCAGATCGCGGACATTCCGGTGGGGTAAAGAAAAACATCATCTTCGGTAATGTCCTGAACCCCTCTGTTGCTTGGCCCGATTTCGACATCCTGCGCGCCAGCACAGGGACCCTGCGGACCGTCGTCTACGTTGTCTCGGACCAGAACCCCAGCAATGCGTCTCCGAAGTGCACGCTTCGCGAACGCGCCTGCGCTGAGAGGCAAGTTGCGCCCATATCGTTCCTCAAGGTATGTGCTCTGATCCTTGCTCAGGACGTCCGGAGGTATGGTGGAAGGTAGTACGAGTGACCTGGTGTCTCCAAGCGATGGCGATCGGGGTGCGTGTTTGACCGAGTAATGCTTGTTGAGAGCTTTGAACGGTGGACGAGGAGAAATGGAAGAGGGTGAGGGTGATGCGGGCGATTGTGGGCTTTGCGTATCTTGACTAGGGAGAAGGGATAAACAATATTCAGCCAGCCGAGAGGAGATGCCCAGGCCAGTGTGTTGCCAGAATTGTTTGGCGATCGGGAAGATTTCCGTTGGGAAAAGGACGATGTGCAAGCAAGCCCACTGGAGTGGCGAAACAGATGGAGACTGTTGCGTAGGCGAGGCCGTGGTCAAGGAATCTTCGGGGCAGATGGAATACTGGACAAGTCTGACGTGAGTTGGAGTACCGGCAAGGACTGCTCGGTCGAATATGAATGTTCTGCAATGCTCTGCAACCTTCTTGGAGGGACACAATAAGCATCTCTCTCCATTAATTCCGAATTTTTGTTCACAGATACTAGCAAGCTTAATGCAGTGAGGCAGAGCAATGACCAGCGTAGATCAAACGACGTACCTTTTGAATACTTAGATGTATGAAGAATCGCGGATATCCCGAGACCATTGACTCTACCACACGTTTCTCGCCCTCTTCGTAACCAACATTATCTCTCCAAGTAGGCAGAGAAACTGATATGGCGTGCTGGGTGAATGGGGGGACCGGGAGTCCAAGGGTTTCGCTCCCAACAGCAACAGGTGCAGCCATAGTGATCCTGATCCTGCTGAATCTACTTGATAATGATGTGAGGAGGTGGATTTGTCCAACGGCAAATTAAATAATCGTGCCCGTGGCAGATGGACCTGGATGAATTAAATTCTATGTTACACCCATATAGTAGATCAAGTAGTACTAGGTCGGCCGAAGGATTCTTCCACACATGTTTTGAACTTTCTCCGCTTGTCTCTACATCAAGTTTACTCACACATATTCAAGGTTTGTGCAATTGTTCGCGCTTTATGAGCTTGGTTTTGTACCACATATACCGCAGTGACTGAATCCATCATACATCGTAAGTTGAATGCTTCCTAACAATGATGCTCAGGTACAACTGCAGAATCTGAGTCCCACTCAGTATCCTCCGCAAACCGGGAATTACCAGTTCATTTCTACACCAACATGGCATTGTCCTGTTCATCGTACAACTTAGGATGGCGCTGATCCTTCCACTTCCGATTTCCATCATGTGGCCGTTTGTTTGATTGACAAAGTCACAATCAGAACGCCGAGTTGATGACCACAGTTGTAGGTCCCTGCTGCTCCATCTAGGGAGTGCTGATTGCGGCGATTACACCACGAGGTGCATAAATGACACTCATCTGGACCTTTCAAGTTGACCTTCAAGTTTCTCACCCATCCATTCTCCCCCATAGTTGAGCCATGAGTCACAGTATCCGTACACTCCCTCCAGATAATCCTGGCTGGTCCTCATTTCAGTTATTCAATTCCCCGTCATTTCTTTCAGGGGGCTGGCGAGGATTGATCGATCATGTAGTCAATCAGAACACCAGATTTCCACCGCTGGAGGTACTGCCATGTGCAAATGTCCAGGTAGACTTGTACACTGCTTGC
Organism: Gyrodon lividus; assembly: GCA_014904945.1. Taxonomy (NCBI): domain Eukaryota; kingdom Fungi; phylum Basidiomycota; class Agaricomycetes; order Boletales; family Gyrodontaceae; genus Gyrodon; species Gyrodon lividus. The sequence continues at coordinate 1,187,770 of MU127423.1, forward strand.
GAGAAGCCAGGGAAACTAGCTTGTAGTGTGTGCAAGCTGGTTTCCTACTGTTCAAAGGTTTGTTGCATTGACAGTGCCTTGGGTGATTGCTATCTCATTGTGTGCACAGGAATGCCAGAAAATTCACTGGGTCATCCATAAACGAGGTGAGAGATACGCCGCATGTTCGATGACGACATCCTAAGAGGCAAGCAGACTGCAAGGATCCAATCAGGTCTGGAAACTGGAAGCCCGCGTGGATTAATGATGGTCGCACACCTACTTTTATTGACAAAGGCAACATGACAACAATGGAAGAGTTCGCCCATCGATTCCAAGAAAAGTTGGCAGTCGGCTTGTCACTGTCTGTGCTTCCCTTTGCTCCAATATCGCTAAGCTCTCATCTCATCTCCACTAATAGATGGGGTAACATTCCCGCAATGGACATCGTCAACTTGCAAAACAACGAGAAAGACCCAGGCACGGACTTGTCGCTCGCCTTTACTGGTCGGTAGCTTGTCTATGACAAACCTCCGTCTTCGCCTCACAGCTTTTCAGCTTCTGGGGATCTTAGGCACGTTGTCGCGACGGTCAATGCCCTTGGACCCGAATACACTGGTCAAGTGGACATCCTACTCAATGATATCCAACCACCACTAGTGTCCCGCAACATCATCTTGCTGTTGATTTTGGGGATGATTCCCAACGAAGTCGTCGCTGCCGACATAGCTCTCCACTTCTGGTACTCCGTTTTCATGCCTATGGAGTATCGCATCCGCATTTTGTCCATGGTGTCGTCTCTTTTGAAAAATAGTGGCCGTGGAGGGCCAATGGTCACTGCTCTGGGATCTCGCTCAAGAATGACTTGCTTCGTCTCGGTGCTGGTACAAGAACTTTTGATAAGCAATGCGGGACCGACGTTGTCTACAGATGAAGCACAAGCCGAGTACGAGCGCGTGAGGACGGCACCCTCTCGGTTGGATTATCGAGATCGAATGTACATGGGACTGAAACCATCCCATCGCCTCGCGTTCTTGGAGTTTCGACGATCCGGCGTCGTCCTCCCCTTTGGAGCTATCAATGCACATTTTAATGTACCAAATCCCTCGCTCTTCTCCCCGGCTGGAGAATGGTTACAGACTGACTATGCCGACCCGCTCGGATCTTGGGAGTAAGTAGTCCTGTTATATAGCAAGGGTCACATGTGACATGCTTCTCCTGCAGCCTGGACCAAGTTTTCCAATCAGGAAAGGCGCACGGTGCGCAGGCTGAAGATATCTATGGGTGTCTATACTTTTTCCTGTCAGACCAACTACGAACATTTGCGCGACGCATCCGCGAGCACCGCATTTCATTCCACGTCTTCAACTCCGACGCCTGTGCACTTGCAGAGGAGGTTGGTAAAGGTACATATCTGGCCTACGGCATTCCGTCCACCGTGCGGTTCGACCGCATCGATGTCTCCAACATCATGGACCCAAATCACGTTGGCACACAACTTGTGCTGAACATGTGGGGTCCGCTGCTCGCGAAGAGCGATAATTCTGCCTTCATTGGGTACTTCATGAACTGGATGGCATATGTGGAAAAGGGACGTGCTATAGACGCTAGCTCTGCTGTGATGAGGAACATTTTAGATATGATGATCAAGAACAAAAGAGTGAGTTACTCACCTCACCACCATCGTTCCAGGCAAAATGACCTCCCCCCAAGGTCCAACCTGGTCTGGACCCAAGTATAACCGTGTTCCTCGCAATGCGTAATGTTGACACGTATTATGACAACTCGAAGGCATTCTTCAAATTCTTAAAGAATCGTGGCCTTGAAGATGCCCAGCGGGAGACCAAGCTCAAGCTTAGAGCTAAGCACAAGATAGTTCCTCACGTGCGTAGCATATGTGTCGCGTCAAAAACATGCCTTTTGAACTTGAGACATGACAGCGGCTCAGGACGCCTGTGAACGGTAGATCGGATGCACTGCCTCGCTTCGCTGACGATGAGACGTGGTACCGTTATGTGGGTCGACTCCCGTATAAGTAATGGAAGCCCAGCCATTAACTCTGTGCTGCAGACGCAATTAGTGAATATTATGTGGACGGAACGCTTCGTGGAGTTCGCCCCCGTCAAAGGATAGGTCATTCAATACAAGGGGTGTATAAGTGTAATAACAGGCATTTGTATTCAAATCATTTACACCTCGTATTCCGAGCGGTTCTGCACTGATTCATGCACATATACATAGTTTTATCTGAATTTCAGTGAGGGCCGTTCCTCTCCTCCTGTGAGCCAAAAATTATGCAAGTTTTGTCAGGGTTTCTAGCTCTCACTTCCATAAGCGAGTGTCGTGATCTCCGTAGTCTAGAACTTCTAGGTCCTCCTTCCATCCTTTCATCCACGGGCGACTGCGGTGTCAAACACGTACATGATCCACCACGTTCCATTCCTCATAAGGGTTCGATGATCATGGTGGGTCCATGGGCCTATTTATGTGCTCAGCACTACCCCATTCGCACTTGAAGCTTGAGGCTTGAGGCTTGGTGCACCATGAGTAACTATCTTGAAAACCCTCCGGAGGCTCATCTCGCATTGCTCCTAAAACACAACGATCCTTTGGGAGTGTTCCCGGAACCCGATTGTGATGCTCTCGGCAACGCGATCGAGGGGAGCACGCTGGCACTTAGGTTTTCCTCTTGAGGAGCTACCTTGTGCAAACCATCACTTTCGAAACGATGTGTTCTGCACCAAACCTGGGCGGTTTCCCTGCGACGCATGCAAACTGGTTTCTTATTGCTCTCAGGTAGGGCTCAATTTGAATTTGGAGTGCTCGCTGCTGGTTTCTCAGTTGAAGCCCTGTAGAAGTGCCAGAGAGAACACAAAAACATCCATAAACGAGGTACGTCGATGAGCACGCTACTGTGGGGTAGGATAGTACGAGCGCATGAGGACAACACCAGCTCGACTTGACTCCAGAGATCGAACGGTTGCGGGATTGAAACCGTCTCATCGCCTCGCGTTCCTGGAGTTTCGGCGATCTGGTCTTGTCCTCCCTTTTGGTGCTGTAAACGCACATTTCACTACACCTAACGTTTCCCTCTTTCGCCTACCGGTGTTTGGCTTCAAAACAACGTTGAAGATCCACTTACCTTTTGGGAGTAAGTCAAGTCGAAGCTTTCACTTTCAGATTATACTCTGACATGATCCTTTTCACTGTAGTCCCGAGGATGTCATCAAGTCAGGACAAGCGCATGGCGCCCAACCCGAAGATATCTATGGGTGCCTTTATTTTTACTTGTCGGACCAGCTCAGAACTTTTGCGAAACGTATCCGAGAGCTCCATATCACATTCTATGTCTCCAGCACCGACCCGCGCATACTCGCCAAAGATATCTCCAGCGGCCAATATTTGATGTATGGCCTACCGCCGAGCACTCGATTCAACCGTATCGATGTCGCCAACACTCTTGATGCAGACCACGTCGGCGTGCAAGATGTTCTGCGGTCGTGGGGCCCGCTACTCGCGCAAGGAGACACGGCTGCGATCATTGGCGTACTCCTAAATTGGTCGGAAATTCAGAAGGACGGTAGTGCTACCGGTGCAGGAGAAGTCGTCATTGTCCGGATCGTTGGCAGCCTGACGAAAGCAGTCAGAGTGAGCTGTCCGAATTGCCAACATCGCCACTCACATGACCTGTTGGAGGATAGATTCCACCTGGAACGACTGCGACTACCGCGATATTTATGGCAGTACGGGAGTTGGATGCTATGTACGATAATCCAAAGCTTCCTCCAATTTCTTGGCAGCCCAGGGCCTCGGAGGCGTCCTTCGCGAGGCGAAACTAAAGCGCCGGTTGAAGAACAAAATTCTCCCCCACGTGCGTTAGCTGCTGTCAATTGTACTAGCGAGGCTGATTACATCGTCAGAGAGTCAGGATGCCGATAGACGCGAGAACAGGAAATTTGCCTTACCTTCCCGATGATGAGATATGGTATCATTATGTTTGTCCCACCTTTCGTTTGCAGGTTGGCTGGTGTACCTACACTTAGTAACGACCCCCTGCAGGTGCGACTGAACAGGACGTCATTCGCGGCACGTTCTGTAGAATTTACTCCTACGGGTGCATAGTGGGTCAAGAGGACCGGCAGATGTTCATGAGTAATAAATGGTTCATGATCAGAAACGTCTTCCTCTCCACCGTTAGCAAACCAGTAGTATTACGATGCTCGCTTTGTCTGAGAATCGCCGAACTAGAGGCTTGTTTGCGAGCAACGCCTCTGGTGAACCATGGTGAGCAACTTTTCTACAGTCTGTTGTTGTCGGACATGTCCTGTCGCCGGTTCCTGTTGGCTCAGGTGCACTTCCACTTGACCTGTCTGGTCCTAAAGAACAGAACAGTCATGTCCTGCACCGCCGACTTACAAGAACGTGCGTCATTCCAATTGATTACAAGGCGTGATTGACAATTCATATACACAACGTGATGAGATATCTACATGATAACAAAACTATATGTGGTTATGGCAAATACCGTCCGTCCTGATGTGTGCAAGTTCACCGAAGGCCACCCCCAATCACAATACCTCCTCTCCGCGCCTCACCTCTCCGCCAAAAAAGCGACAGCTCTCTCATACCCGCCTCCAAAATCTCCGATGAAAACAGGGTTCGGAACCAGCATTCCATAATCGTCCTCTTCATCTTCACTTTCTTCCTCTCCATCCTCACCTGCAAATCGAAAGATCGGTCTAGGAGGCGCAGGCGGTGGGGGCGACTGGATCTCGACGGGAGCCACCAGGCTCGTACAACCATCAGAGATGTGTCGATTATCTTGGTCACGTTGAACGAGGCCGATCAATAGCTCCCATCGAGCATACCAAGACAGCTCCCATGCACCAATGCCATTCCATAGGAAGCGGCTCGATGAACGTGGAGACGGAGAACAGGACGGACTTTCAGGGGGCGTGTCACCTTTCCTCACCGCCTCGTCATCTGCCACCAGAGTGTCGTCCGAGTCGTCGTCTCCCGAAGTCACGGACGTATCAGGGCTTATGATAGACGACGAACTTGAGTCTTCTATGCTCTGCCCGTCAGCTCTGTCTGGTGAAGGCTTGAGACAGGCGGATCTCTGATGCATGTCGAATACATATAACGTCTTGTGTATCGTCCACAAGGGGAACTTGACGAAGCAACGATCAACGTTGGCACAGTACGGGTCCCTCAAGGCCGAGATATCGCCGGCACGAGGATAGATCGGAGCGTGCACGTCCTGTTCGTATTTCCCTGGTGGGTACTCTTGCAGGTCACGCTCCAGTCCAGATGGCGGGATGCGTATGTGCGGCGATGGGCCTCCTACAACGTATGGTTCGACGGTGGTGATACCTGTGTATGCGCTGTTCGTTTCTAATGCTCGCCTTCGGGCCTCATCTTGTTCTGCGTGTGACTGCCATTCCATCCATTCGTCGTGCCGCGAGTTCCAGAAGGACTTTCGGTGGAGAAGGGCACTACGGGAAAAGCCGTGATGGGTATAATTGAGTCTCTGAGCTGAGATGCGAGATGGGTGTGTGCGTTCTTGTACGGCTGCTTGAGCTGGGACTGGAAGTGGGCGGACCGGAGTTGGAGCATGGCATGGAGACCATTCGGGTGGCGTCGGGAAGAACGTCTGGCATACACTTATATCTTCATGGGAGTAAGAGTCAGAATCCTCCGATGGGCAAGTTTTATCATCCTGCAAAGTCGGAAGACAGGAGAAGACCGTATAGGATGGCTCAGTGACATCGTCATCTGCTTCAACAAATTTCTGGTTGCGCGTGCGTTTTACGCGAAAGAGACTACGGGCCCAGTCTATTTTGCGCGCTGCCATCTCCAGTCGCGTCACGGCTTCATGATTTAATTCGCTAGGAGTATCACCATCTTCCGTTTCTTGTGTGCAGAAATCTAGACGACTGGGAGAGCGAGGCGGTGTTTGGGGTTCATCTGACTCATCTGACGAGAGTGATATCATGGAGAAAGAGTCGCCCAAGGGTGTAGCGTTGTTGGTGTCGTTAGGATTACCAAAGGATAGAAGAGGCATTGAAGGATGAACGAGGAAAGAAGAAACGACAGACCTAAAGCGAGGAATTGCTGGCGGGACTTTATTTACTTCGTTGTGGACAAGTCATGTTTAATTATGTACGCGCCAAAATTCCAGAAGAGAACGCGACGCCGTCCAAACAACCGCAAAGAAACACGACACGCCCAGTCACGTGAAATGATTTTCCTCATCCACCCGTCAATAAATGATGTGTCAAGTAATAGGTAGATCGTACAAACACATCAGGTGCATCACCGATCCTTTACTTTCTATCGAACCTTAGCTTCGTCTTTCGCATTTTCTCCGAGTGTTCCGACGAGGTTACGACATACCCCCCCAGAGATGCCACAAGCCCAATCCTTCGATTTGCACTGGAGTTGTCATCCGGGGGTGCAGAAACTATTTGGATTATGGACTGCGTCTCGACACTATGAATCTCAATCGTGCCGTTCGGGAGGAGAGTTGTAACGTGTGGGTAGTCCAGACCTATCATTGTTGGTCTCTTCACTTCAATCAAAGGTCGGACTGCCACTTACAAACTGATAGCGGATGGCTTGGCCACTCAAGGGTTCCCCTGACAGGGTCGCCCTCGCCCGTGAGGAACACGCCGAGGGTACTTGCGCCAGTCCACGATAGCATCAGAAACTCGTCCTCGCCGACGACTATGATAAACGGTTTAACTGGCTTTGGATCATCCAGCGCCTGATTAAGAGGAAGCAGGGGGAACATTTGAGCGCTTTGCAGATTAATGATGTGATAATACTGGCTATCGGCGATACAAAGATATTGGCCCGTTCGTCTTGCCAACTGAAATCCGGGTTGAATCTGCATGTCCTGCATAAAGAAGAGGTTCGTCTGTCCAGCTCTACAATGGTATCCAGGAGATGACCAACCCTAGAAAAGGTTAATCGTTCCTCGTGCAGGCTAAACAGTGCGACGCAATTTCTCTTTATTACGCAAAAATCAACCGGTTGTAGCTTCGTTGGAATATCATGCACAGGGGGCGCGGTCTTCAATAAGTGCTGCTGGTCGACCGCAAAAGTCTCCACGTGGCGAATGGGATTGATATTTGGCACAGGATCCAATGAAGGTAGAATATAAAAGTGGATTTGTCGGTCTTCGTGAAGTGGGTATTCAGTGTCTGCGAACGAAACGATTTTTCCAAACTTACCAGATAGAATCAGGACGCGAGACAGATAGGGGATGAGGATAAGGTCATCGATGGGTTTGCCATTGGGGAGACTCTGGCGTGAGAGAAGAGTGTACGATTCTAATTGCTGAAACAAGCAAGTGAGTGATGGAGCTGCTGGAACGACTTCGTTCCACCGACCTTAGTGAAATCGGCCTCGGCCGGAAGAGAGTAGCGCAGCAGTTCGCCGTTAAAGCATCCCACGTATACCTCGGAGCCTGTAACACACGAATTAAGAAAGACAAGAAGAAGTGCATTGTGAATACCTAATGCTTGGGCGCATGAGATGTTACCAGTGGTTATCTCAGGTATGAGCGGTTGGATCAGGTATGGGGGTACATCCTGAGGAATAATTGGGGCAGAGGCCATTACAAGGTCTAGGTTGCTTGATGAGTACAGCTGTCAGCAGGAGTTCATGAATGATCTCGAGTTATCTCAGACCTGTTGCTGATGAAAGGTAAGGTTGAATAAAACTGAGGTGCTTGGGTAATTTCACAGTGGGGTAGTTGTACGTAATTGATTTGAGCAGCGACGCCAGTTTCCGTGCCATCATATCACTGGTTGCGCTATCAAGCTAGGAGTCATGCACACCCGTTACCTTGCCGGGTTTGAATTTTCCTATTTTACTTCCACCATCATCGATTCGTCTTTGACTTGCCTTGTTGTCTATGGCGTTGGCACAGCAGCGAAGGGCATCCATTTCATTAGCGCACGCCAGAAGCTCTACTGGCCGTGATTCACCGTTAGCGTCAGCGATGCTCCAATCGGTGTCAGTAGGTCCCGAATCCAATGAATGGGTTAAATCGTGGGCGCAGGTCCATGTAAGAGGTCAGTCGATGTCGATGATTGATATATCTATATCACCTGATTGACATGCACGTTTCTGGCACTTAGATCTCATCGACTCTCGTATTGTTGCCGTGGAGGCGGAGAGCACTGTGGAAGACGCCTGCGATGCAAGTGATGGACTTGTTCTCTGTGCTTGGTACTCATATATCTATATCCCCACAGCTTCTCCTAACTGAAGATATCCATTGTCTGGTAGTGAAGGCCCTCCCAGGCGACCCAGCCGATTCATTCCTTGGCCTCTTTGACGTGCGTGCACACAATGACCTGGATTACATCCATCTAACACACACAGTTTTCCGATGTAAACGCGTTCTTGACCTTGGCCGCAACGAGGCATACTATTCCTCCGCATGAACTCAAAGCGAACCCCCGTGCAGATCAAATCATGTCTGCGGCGCGCTCGGGACGCGTACCCGTCCACCTAGTCAGTAGTGAGTATCACCCACATAACACCATTCCCTTCATATCGATCAACCCCGGACAGACCTTTCCGAGAAGAACTTCCTTGAAATTCTGCCGTACGAGGCGACTGTGATATCCTTGTTGTCTGTGTTCGCTCGCGGAACACACCGGGGTAGGAAACACATCGAATGACAATGAAATACCACTTATGCGTACCGATAGTACTCATTCGATCGCCCTCTCCATCCAGCACGTATCTTGGCATGGTATCCGACATGCGCCTCCTATCTTGGTTCTCCACCTACGCGGATCGCACCCCAGCGTTTCAGTCTTATCTTGCTAACTCGCTATACGCACTTTCCCTTCCTTCCCTCCACATGTACTCTTCCGTCGTTGCAACATCTAGCACGGCACAGGTCCTTGATGCCATGCGCCTCATGAGCGAGCAGGGCGTGAGCAGTGTCGCCGTCATCGATGAAGAACTAGGGACCTTGTTGAGTGCCGTCAGTGTAACAGATGTTGGCAAGGTATGATGATAGGTGATTCGCGTTCCTTACTTGTATGCTGATTCAATCCTTGTCTTCAGATCGTGGTTCCATCGCAGAGCAATCATATCCTTTCCACTCCTGTACATCAATTTATTGCGCAAATCAAGGTACTGTGCTCGTCTTTTTCCAGTTTGAGCCCAATATCAATATTCTTGTAGGAACCCGATGGTTCGACAGATGGCATTGACAAATATCCAAGTAAGAGACACCCTCCTCAGCGCAACAAAGTATTTGACTTTATGGTGGCCGTGCAGTATACGTTGTATTCCCAACTAGCACCCTTTCGTACACGATTCAGAAGCTTCTTGCAAGTGCGTATTCCTATTTCTACAGTGTCCCTCGCGTTGATCACTATTCTACCCACAGCCGCCTCGCATCGTCTTTTCGTAACTGATAACGACTTCCCGCTATCTTCTTCTCCCTCAATTTCCAACTTGGGCAACGGCAATCTGTGCGGCATAGTTTCGATCGTTGACAGTAAGTCCCCTCTACAACTTCCCCTAGCAGTTTATGATGCCAATCCCACCATCTCCTCGTCTAGTCCTTTCCCTATTCGCCCGAATCGCCAATATCCCAGACGTAGATCCTACTCAACGCATGCGCCACCGACGTGCCTCTTCGGCTTCTTCACACTCGTCCCACTCTGGACTTGCTCGCTCGCGCTCCAGCAGCCGTACGAGCATGCGCTTGAGCGCAAGTCCACGTATCGTAGCTACGACTGTGGATAACCGTAACTCTATCTCAAGTTTGGACGCGTTTCAGTGGTCTGAACTCGTCTCGCCCCGGAAGGAAGAGGGAAAGTAGGTATGTGTCAATGAACTGGACTGCGGTAGCGTCGTTTACTTTACTGTACCGCTATACTGTTTATTGGCGTTGTACCAGTCTCTCAAACTGTACTTTGTAACCCGAAGTTGATGGCAGAACCAGGACACTTCGATACATACTGTATTATGTTGTTGCAAGACCCATGGCCATGTTTACGTTTGTATGTGGTGTATCCTTGCGAGTTAGCATTGTGAGTGAGAGTGCGTGGGCCCTTCATCGATTCTACACGACTTACTAAATCACTCAACTTGTTCTGCAAGGCTTCATCTGTCCCAAGGGTTTGGGGCATACCCATTCGGCTCAACAGCTTTTCTGATAACGATAACAGCACCTTCACAAAATGGGCCCCCGAAACTTCCTGCCTGTGTATCAACAAGGGGCGCTGCTGGCCATCTCAAGAGTATTCTTTCCCACCGCGACGAAACCTTCGTGCTCACTGGCTGAGATAGTGAGCACACATTTGCTCATTGATTCTTCACATCTTCTGGCTGCATGTAGTTGGAGTTCAATGCAGTCCTGATTCGTCAGTACTCAGTCATGCCACTACTCCCAAAAATTACTTTGGTCAACACAAAGATTCTTGAGATTGTTAACCCTCCCCCTATTCCCGGATCAACAAAACGACTGAAATGAAACTGGCGGTCAGCAGAGGTTAGTGACTTACAGCAGCTTACGTGCGGTAAACGAACACCTCTCATTGGAGGCGGCTCTCAGGGTCTCTGCCATTTCTGTGAATTATGAGTACATATGGGGATCAAACTACGATAACCATTTGTATTTTGTTGTGCAGACTCTTCTGTGCAGAGTTCTTGGATTGCTGATCGGAGTAGTACTGCATATTCCCCCTCTGTAGATAATTTGTATACTTTTCTCTATATACTTTTTTTTGGTGTTTAACAGACACAAGTAATAAATATAAGAGCATTCACCCCTTTTGTGCCTTGATGCTAAAATATTATTTTATTATTTTAATGTGCAGCTTAACCGCAAAAAGAATGTTTGTGACTACCCAACTATGCAAACTATGAGGAAACACAATGTGATGCATGCTCACTGTTTGTAAACAGCACTCTCGAGATGGCATGAAACGCCAGCACCCTCGGTGACACACAGACGGGAAGTGTCGGGGGTCTACTTGTGTGACGGTGCTGTGAAAGCGTTCGGACTTTTTCCTACGTGCGGTAATTTTATTATATATGATTCGAAATGATGACAGGGTACACAAAACTCGAATATTTGAATGCGTACAGAATGCATGTCTGACCGAAGCGCTACACGCAAAGATGAACAATCACAAGTCTATGGTCTAAGGGACATACTGTTGTCGCTGCTGGAGAAACGAGAATCATAAAAGATGACAATAACGACGAGGAATCGGCTTCTTTTACATTACAACCATTACTGCCGTGCATGACCGTTGTTGTTTTCAGAAGCTTCCTTGTCTTTCTTTGTGCCATAAATATTGACGAGGTCGCTGATCCTTTGCGAGAGCTTCTCGAGCATCGGATTTACACGCTCCTTGACTTCCTTACCCACGCGGTGAACCTTGTCCCCAACTAACATATCAGGGGTTGTGATGATGTTCCGTAGATCCGCAACGGACTTAGAGATATCTGGATAGGTAGACTGGATGGTCTGCGGGAGCGCGGCAGTAGACTGTTGAAGCTTCTGTAGCTCCTGAAGCATGCTGTCAGAGAGTGCATGGATGCGTGTTTGCGCATTAGTTATGGAGGCGGAAGCAAGGCCCTGTATGGAATTGGCCGTCTCAATAGCCTTTTGTCTGAGAAATGGTGAGCGCATACATCGAGTTAAACGTGACGTTTGCTTACACCAACGCGTTTTGCTGTTGAAGCTGCTTGAGGTGTTCAGAGGAGTAGACATATAGATTGTCCTTGAAATCTTTCGAGAGGGCATATGCGCGCTGGTACTGATACTGACAATCCGAGGAAGTGGCGCTTGGCGGAGTCGAGCCGGACTCGTTGCCAACTTTGTTAACAGCGAGCTCAATATAATCGACGATAGGAGCAAATCGCTGCGAGAGCTTTTTAGGTATGTCGAGCGCTTGAGATCACGTGCGGCTCACCTTGTCAATGCCCTCTACAACGCCAACTGCAGGCGACTTGACGTTTTCGTCGAATCGCTTGTTCGCGGACGACATCACGCTGTCGCGCCTTTCTCGCACGTAAGAGGCCACTTCCCCTGGTTTTGCTTTGAACGGGTATGGGTACTTGTGCTCGATTACATCAAGCCCCTTGTTAGCGTACCCGTCCGCAGAGACGATCAGGGGTGCGAGGCGGATTTGCAGTGGCTGCGAGTAGTTGTATGCGGTGTGTGTAAATACCTGAGCGGCATGATAAGGAGAGCGCGTCAGCACATTTGACGAGAGGGTCGTATGCATCTGATCCAAGGAAGACGCGACGATAGGGATGGAGGCTACGCGAGTGAGAACTGTAAGTTCGGGGACAGGTTGGGATTGTGTGACAGCAGCCATTAATGTAGTGCTAGTTCTGAAGATGACAAGAAGGGATAGGAGGGAGGGGAAATGAGAACGGAACGGTGAAGACAGGTTCATATACCTTTCAAATCGACATGTGATTCTCTTGCGCGCTATCAGTCACAAAATACGCATGTCACACTCCCTGTCACAAATCGATGATTCCACCTTCAGAGATTAGACAAATAGCCGGACTCATTAACCCGCTACCACACCATCGCGATGTTATTCACAAGGAGAATCGGGAAAAAATACATACCAGCTGGACCGTCGAACGCGATTAATGGACATTTGGCTGCGACGCGTCCTTGGAAATGATATAATTTCCTGCTCCATTATTTCGCAATGAAACCGTGACGCGGCGATTATACATCATTGCTTATCTCTATAACACTGCGATAGTCTCCGGCCGCTCGACTGAAAAAAGGCTCGAGACCATCCTTGGGAGATCAATAACCACCACCCCTGTTCCTGAGTGTTGTGGTTAGTGAAGCCGACAAGTGAACGGGCGAATCGACAGCTTACAACAAGCACAACCATAATTCCACTATCATAGAATCTTCTTGTCCGCCGATCTGGGAACTTCCCCGTTGTGCCCCTCGAACTCGCAGACCTCGCCGATCAAATACTGATCATATACTCAAGCCGAGCCAAGTTGATGTGGTCTAACAAGGTCATGGTTTATCTTCAAGAACACCCAGAGAGCTAAACAAGAACAACTGCGCTGGTTTTACTACGTCCAAATATCCACGACTATGACGGTGGCTTCATTGCTCTACGTAAACCTATGCTTACTTTCAATTGCAAAAAAGTGGATATGGACGTATGTACCTCCTGCCGGACATGAAAGAGAGACGCGCCTAGAATGCTGACGGTCTTTTCCATGAATCGGCTAAATGCATCCTGACGAGTCCTGGTATTGCGCAGTACATTACACGGTCGATGACTTCAGATGACCCCGGGTCACAAGGATGATGGGGCGCACATTCCCCATCAATTATGGAGGGGTGCTAATCGGGAATGTGAGATAGCTTTAGTTGGATGGAATTCCTGGGTAGTACATGGAACCTTGTAACTTATCATGGAGTTACACATGTCATTCTGAACTGGGGAAAGAAGGTTCATCTCGGTGTCTGTACGGGCAACCTAGAGAGATGGAGATAAGAGGGCCTCGACTCCCAGATGTAGGTCGTGTGCCAGATGTTGCCGCACCAGAGCCTCCCTCGTCGCATTCGAGCAAAAGCAAGGCATTAAAGTCAGTAGGCTCTTTGGAAGGTTATCGTTGGAGTTCAAACGCACTCACGTGACCCGTGGATCTTGCCCAACCTCGAGCTTTACATTAGCATGGCCAAAAATTCAGTATTTCCATCTAGACACTCGTGCCAAGACGTGTACCGTTGGCAGAGCCAGCTTCGTTTTTGGTCGGGAACTCGGGGCAATCCTTGATTCAGACAGCTGGGGTCCTCTCACTAAGGTGAGACCAACTTATCACACATTCGACAGTCCCAATGAGTGAGCATTGAATAAATATTGCCCCAAATACCATTTTACTGTAAGCTTAGCCAAGTTCTTCCCACAGCACCAAAACCTTCGTGCTCAACAGTGAACTCTATTTCCGGCTAGTTTTTTTTTGTAGCCTCCATCACCTTCATACACAATTGATTCAGAACTCAAGCAAAAAAGCGATGAGGCTGAGAGTGAGAATAGTGGGTATATTTGACTGGACCAAAAACAGCAATGTGTGTTCAACGCGGGGTCGATTATGTAAGCTCCACCGCGAACCTGCCAAATAGTTCGTTCTTACTGTTTCTTCAGGCAAGTTGTCCACGTGACTTTTTTACGCACAAAAACATCTCACCTCCGCTCGACCATATCTCCTCAACAGCTCACCGGAGTTCAATGAAAACTGGGCAGCCAGACTCTGACAAGGTCAAGGAATCGATTCCGCAATGACCGAATGACCAAAAATGAATTCTCGAAAATATGATAACTACGAAATCCCGAGATGCCGATCTTGAAAAACTTGTTCTTTGCCAACTGGTCCACACAGGATGGATTCTCTGCACTCGTCGGAGTAGAATAGTACCATTTGCATCGAATTCCAGTGAGGCGTTGAGCGGACGGAGTCGAGGGGAGATGACAAGTGTTTTTGAGTGTAAAAAATTACGTGGACAACTTGCCTAATAAACCGCAATCAGGTCGTGACGGCGACATTCTGGTCCAGAAAATTGTCGGTCACTTGGCAGTATCCAAAGATACCACAATGATATAGGCCACGGACAATCGTATCAGAGTCCCTGACTGAATCGAAAACGCCCATTTTTGACCCACCCCATGCTCTTCACCCCGTTCCACCACTCCTTCGCCATCAGTATTGCCTTGTCCTGCGTTTGTAGCCTCTCCACACTTAACCACGTCCCGTCTGCGCACATTACAAACAGCGACTTGGTCTGGGGCGAGTAGTGTGCTATCCCTGGGCTTTCGCCTTCCAAGGATGTCTCATGATTGGTGGGTCGTAGTTCACACGGAACGACACGCAAATCCGCGATTGTAACTGTTCGTCCGTCAGGGAGACCAGCTGGCACCGTCAAAGCTCGCTGATGTCCGATTGCGCGTTCCAGTCGCGCGATTATGAACGCTGATTGGGACGCGAAGTTGATAGCTGAGTCGCTGGTGGTGATCACTGGGGCATGAGGAGTAGTATGGGTAAGGTGATCTTGGGTTTTACGTTGTGCCTGAGAACATGAGTTTGATAAGTTCAATATTAAAGCAGGAAAGTGAGACGAATTTACTTGGCCCAAAAGCATGGCCCGAAGGACTTGGACCAAGATTTTCCCACCACGTTCCGCGAGGTCTTCCTGCATTTGAGAGAAATTCGCGTTTTCGGGTATGTTCTGTCAGGGTACACACCACGCCATCAATCAGTGTCGGAAAGTCCAGTGCGGTCTGTAAAGTAACGACCACTCACCACCCGCTCGACACCCCAAATACCACCCGCATCCACCGCTTTCCCCGCTTTCCTACTGACCTCACCCATCTCGATCACGCACACGCCTGTGTCTCGCTCGCCTGCCATCAACGCACGCTGGATCGGTGCAGGTCCACGGTATGCGGGGAGGAGGCTCGGGTGAACATTCAGTCGCTGGGTGTCTGGGAAAAGGCGAAGAATGGCTGTGGGGATGATGCGGCCGAAGGAGGCGGTTATGAGGAGATGGGAAGTGGGAAGGGAGATGAGTGAGTCTGAACCACCTGCAGAGGGTTGAGATGTAAAAGGAGGCGGGGGCTGTCCAAACATGGATGGGCCGCTATATTGTCTGTCTAAGCACGTGTTGCACAGAAAACGAACTCACAAGCCAATGCTTGAAGGTAGATTTCTCCTTCGGGAATGTATGCACTGGTACACCAAATGTTTCCCCTAAGGTCTTGAGTGGTGCTGTAATGGCCAGCGTGAACAGGACATAATAGGGCAAAGACCTGAGGATGACGACTGGCTGGGCAGGCTTACATATGTCCAGTCGTGATCCATTGCGGCCTGTCTTCACATCGGAGTTCGTAGCGATATGTAAGCCGTTCCAGACGTCTGTTCGCGAAGATCAGCTCAGACACGCGCTCAACTACGCAGCAGAAGATTCCGTCCACATCTAAGACACGGCAGCCATCATATTCACCCTAGCAAGTGCACTGCTTGACACTGAGACTTCCACACCGTTCTTTGCTGTTCCGGGTCATCCTCGGGTGTTCGAAGACTCCACGTCTCTCCTTCGCCAAACGGAATTGACAGAACGGCTCACCCTTTGCTTTATGTACCTCTTTGAATACGGCGCACGAAAAAGCGTCGCGTCCGCAAAAAAGGATCGTAAATGGCTCCCGGACGGACGCTTGAGAACTTGGCGATGAAGAAGTGAAAAGTGCGTCTGCGCCAGAGTTGTGCCGGGTGCAGGATGACAAAAAGGTTCGTTTATGTGTGTGTGTTGATGAGCTCGACCAGGGGGTGCCCGCGTTGCGAGAGACATTTGTCGACGTTACACCAATGAGCCGCCGACGCGAACTATGATGGGTCACCAACATGTGAGGACATTTCCTTGCCCGAAATTGGAACGCCAGATTGACGCTATAGGACATAGGGCCAACACCAAGCAAGAAAGTTGTAGAAGTAGAATGTGTAGCGTTGGCATGTCCGCGACAACTTGTATGAGGGGCTGAGACCAAATAGCCAATGGCAAGATCTCCAGTCGCACGGGGTGCCCTGCTTGTATATTCCTCACTCACGTTTTGGTGAGCAAATCGTGTAAGGTCAACTTTGCTTTTGGATACATTTCTACATCGCCCAGGCTATACATGTTCGAGACAGCTGGCGAGCACATCTTTCATCTTGCACGTTCTTAGGTACGTTCTACAGTCAGTTCCGACCGGATATGTAGCTAACACCGTTTGCTTCGAGTATGCATAGTTGTTTGACAGGGTACTCGGCTTCGGGGACATGGCTCGATGTAATTATTTCAAGTCGTCGTCTGCGTTCCATTGGCACAAATTAGACCTCCCCTACTCGCTCAAAAATGATGCACAGTTAACTGGTGCCAGATGAAGGGTACGTGCCCTATGACACGTTCTATGGGGGCTCAGGACCCCTCTGACGCTCCGTAAATAGGTCTAGCTTCTAGTGCACTGTCCGAACAACAATCCAATGCGTGGTTATTGTGAGGACGTGAAGTTTCTTCTTCCAGAATCCATGTATTCGGCCTGGCCATGGTTGTACAATCGTTCTCAGCCGTACTATCACCACCTAATTTTCGATATTGACATCACTGCGCTCTCCTTTTTCCCTGAAAATCTACCTTCTGGATCGATTTTACGTCATATGGTGTATATGAAAGCAGCTCATCGGATGGCATCAAGACATTCCGAGGATTCCTGGTGCGAGCGAGGCGCACCCCGTCATTACACCATCCGGGACCATCAACGCAATGATCAGTTACATCTCCTCAGCTACCCTGCGTCGGGTTCAAAGACTCCATTCCAGCGCTTATGCACGTCATCGGGACGAACGCTGTCGGCGTTTACAACGGCAACGGGACTTCCGTGGCTGCATCAATGGTTCCTGGATGGCTCAGCGCACCGACGGTTTTGGTAGGAAGCGCCGTCAAAAGTGCGTCAAAAGCGTCATCGCTGTACCTATATTCCATTGCCCATCCCATCCACACCCCAGCCGATATGCTGCCCAACTTCTTACACATCGTCGCAGTGCTGACGTCAATGGGTCCGGTGCTATGGTGACGCCTGAGGAGTCACAGGAATCGTGTGTTAGACAGGTTCAAATCCCTGCGAGGTTGCAGTTGCAGCCGATCCACCGGTGCTTAGGTATAACATGCCTAAACAGCTTCGGCCCAAGGTAAGTGGTGGCGCTTTTGTGGCTGAGTCGCCTTGTTCAAGTGAAGGAGGGCTTTATGTTGTGTCACCATTGCATTGCTTAGACAGTTCCCAGTTTGAATTGCCAAAAGGCTTTAGGGTGGCTTGATGGGTTGATGTAGGTGTTCATGTTCATTGCCAGCCGTAATATCTCTCACCCTTTGCATCAAATTGAAAGGGGCGAGGACGTTTATGCATGTACACAATGACAGGGAAAATAAGAATGGTGAACGGGAAACGCTTCTTGTATTACTACTTGGGGTTGGGAACGTGTGATGAAACGCTGCACATTCGACAGAGCTTTTCGCTCTCTGGACATGTATGCCCTCGCAGTTCTCGGACTGTTCGTGCCACGCACGCCGCATCCCCGTTGCTCAGCAACCCTAGCATCTGAACCAGCGGACACAATAACTCAACCCATTGGCGTTGTCTGGTAAAACCGTGAGCCGCGGAAGGAGTTTTCGACACGAGGGTTTACCCAGAGCGAGACAGCCGATATTTGAAGTTTTCACATGGTCATGGCTGGGACCTGGCCGGCATGCGCGCCCGCTTCCGCCGACGCGGGGAAGTTTCTTCCCAACTCGAGTACCATATCCTGATCAACGTAACCAAGCCTGCATCGATGATGTCAATCGTCAGGATACAGTAGGTTCCACAAAAACCTACTTCGTCCGAAGCTTTTCCGCGCATCTTCGTACACGCCTAGGTTTTCTGTGTTCTTGCAGTCGATTGTGATGAGACTGTGAAATAGCCCCTCTGAGAAGATCACGACGACAACGCAGAAGATGGTGGTCATGTACGTTGGTAGGGAGTATCTGTTGACTTTGGGGTGTGGAATGGTAATAGTCATATTTTGGAAAGCGAACGCCGAAGTGCACTGATACCCACCGAAAAAAGCATGATATACTGCCTGCACCCAGTGTAACACCCAGTTGAAGCACTGGGCTAGGCATCCGAGTGGATGATACAACGGCGAAGACTTCTCAGCCAGACGGATGTAGGACCTCGCAGACCAGTATGAAAGCCACCATGTCATAAAGATGAGCAAGAAACGCAGGACTGGGTGAACCTTGATTTCTGGTGATAACGAAAGGATGGAAAGGAGGAATGGATGGCACGTCAAGCACACGAAAAGTAATATCGAGTAAGGGCTGACTTGGAATTGCGAGGGCATGGTCACAACGGTTGGAAAGACGTGTGGCTGCAAGTCATTTATAGGGGCTTAGAATATGATTTACTTCAACGTTGTGTTAGGCACTAGCATTGTGTTATACGGGACTTGCTTCGTACGAGAAATCGCTGATAGGACATGCATGTTCGACACCAAGCTCATTGTACCTGGCACATACACATAGCGGAGTAGCAGTGACAGTGGCAGTTTGGTTATTTATTTCTAAAGCCTTTGCCAAACAGTCCCACAGCCAATCAAAGTAGTCACCATACTTTCATTACATCGTAACCAACACCTGAATACACATTTTGAGCACTTTGGTACTATTCGAACATAAAACAACTTGGGTTCATTTTCATCTCTAGTCAAACCAAGGACTGAGAACCAAACGAGATATCATGGGTACATAGAAGATATAAACCAAGAGGATATAAACCAACCGGTTCACAACAACAGACGATGCATGGTATGTGACGTGAACTCATGGGATGTACCTAAAGTTGGGAGCCTGGCGGAAAAAAAAGTCAAGTTAGCTTAAATGCGCTCACTGCCACTCCAGTGAACAATACCCACTTTATCGGCCAAATCGCTCGTGTCCACCGGCGCGTTGTTCTCTGGACGTCCGTACAACATGTCTCGCTTGGCATTGTCCCGCTTGTAAGAGATGTAGAGGGCGAGGGCACAGATCGTCGCAAAGGCTTCAAGTCCACAGGTGGTAGCGAAGCCGCGGCTGAATTTACATTCGTTAGTAATCAAATCAAGGGGATGAGGGTGGGGAGCGCGACGCACATGTAATGAGGACCATCACTTGATGGGTAAAGGTGTGTGCCGAGGACGGATCCACACTGACCAATGGACATGAACACGGGGATACCAGTAGCCTTCTTCGTCTCTGAGCCAAGGTTGTGCGCAAACCACGCAATGGTAACACCGATGGCCGTGTATGTCCCACTAGTGATACAGAACACCGCAAAGTATCTTGCATGCATATTGTCTGGTACGAGGACGACGATGAGGTACCCAATCGTACCGACGAAACAAGCCCCAGCGACTGCGAGACCGCGGGTTTGGAGTCGGTCGGTGGTATAAGCGGTGAGGCAAAGGACAATGGCAGCAACCGCGTAGGGAGGGACGGTGAGGATTTGAGCGAGGGCGTTGGCTATGAAGTTTGCGTAACTTTGAAGTGAGCTACATTCCGTCAAATAACGGAAAGAAAAGACTCACTGTATCCAAAAGTCTTGATGATGGTAGGCAGGAACGCGGAGAGACTCGCAAGCGCACAGTTCACACCGAAGTAGATCATACCGCCAGCATAGACACGCCAGTCGCCAAGTGCAGCAAAAATGTGTTCTATAGTGTTGCATCACGTGTTGGCGTCCCGGTTCCCTTCATAGAGGAAAGTGCTGCTCACCTTTTCTTACCACAGCTCCAGTATCAGCCTTCGCTCCCCTCGAACCACGCTCGAGAGCAATCTCCCTCTCTCGCTCCGTGAGGAATCTTGTCGACTCAGGTCGGTTAGGAAGGAGGAACAACGTCACGATGCCAAGTATGATTGCAGGGATACCCTAAAACACGAAAGAAACGGAGAATATTCACTTCGGCACGTTTCAGAGGGAAAGGAGGGATTATACCTCGAGCAAGAACAGAATTTTCCAATCTGACTCGCCACCAACAGCCCCAGCTGTTTTGAGCGAAGGCCCGAAGTTGATATTCTGAACGCCGAAGGCAATAAGGCCTCCAAAGGCACCTGCGACGGCTGCGAAGCCGAACCAGTAGCCCATACGAAGACCAAGCTCCTCTTTGGTGTAGAAGAAGGCTGAGTTTTGGTTGGTTGGCATTGGTGGGAGTGATTTATGGAACGAGCAAGGAGGTGAGATGAGCACGTCGCGAAAATCGGAAAACAACCCTAAACACCTACAAAAGTACAGTGGGATAGCGGGACCAAAGCCAGCTTCAAAGATGCCAATACCGATACGACTGCAAAGAATACCAGGGAGATTGAATGCGGTCGCCTGATGCAGGGGCGTGGTGATATTAGCATTAGGTTCAAAAAAAAGGATTGAGAATATGGGTAGAAGGTGAATGCTGGCAGTAACTCACCGACAACGTGGAGCAGATACCCCATCCGATAGCTGTTGCTGCCATCCAGTAAGATGGTGGGAAGAGCTTAGAGAGGATGGTTGCTGGGATTTGACAAAGGATCTGGTTGGGCATGATGTTGAAAGGGCCAAGTGTAAGTCAGCATTGGACCGTGTGAGAGGATGGAAAGAAAACCATATTATTGGGAGGTACTCCACCCGAGGAACCAAATCAAGATACAAGATATGGATATGATGTGACTCACATAGGAAAAATAGAAGGACGAAGTGATCCACTCGAAGAGGATACCTGTCGGGTCACCACCGAGGATTTCCTGAGGGAGTCCCTGTAGACGGGCGTTTCCGATGTTGCTCCTGTCGAGAACTATGGTAGGGATGATGAGGGAGGTGAGGTGGTGATTGTGGATATTAAAAAAAGGGAACTCACAGGCAAAGAGATAGAGAAGACATGTGAGGGGCAAGATGCGTCTGTCAAGTTTCCTGACGAGACGTTTCTCCTCCTCTGGTGTGGCGGTTGCTTCTGGAGCGGATGAAAAAGGGCCAGAGACTTTCTCTACAGTATACTTTTCTTCGTCGCTCATGTCGGGCACGGAATGAAAAGGAATGAAAAGGTGGGCGAACAAGCTTTGTTGTGTGGGGGGGGGGGCAAGGACAAACGGACCCGAAACTGTTGCTTGATGCGACTAGAAGGGGACGCCAGGGAAAGAAATAGTTCAAGAGTGAGGATATTTCAAGTGTTGAGGTCATCCTATCAGGAACACTAAATTTTAAGGAACGATGGCCCGGATATCGTTATTGCCAATTATTATATGTTTTGTAACTCAGCATATAATTTTAGACAAGGAGACACGCGACATACCCGATCATAACATAAGTTGATCACGAGGAAATCTGCACCGCCTTACCTAAGGCAACGAAAAACACAAGGAAAATGTCCAAATAAAACTAGGTTATCCTATATAAATATATAATACATAATATAATTATTACCCTCACTCGGTCAACATGCGTCCCTGGTCCGAATCACACGGGCGGGGCAGCAGTCTCACTCATCACCCGCGAACCACTCCGACTGACAGCCCTTGGTACTGCCGACGTCAACTAGCGTCAGTTTCTCTCACCAACATCAACTTCAATTTCACGCTTCGTGGTCAGAATAATTTCCTCCAACTAAGCAATCTATCAGTGTCACTCACTGTCACTCCTTGATGCCCTCCTTTTCCTGACCCACCCCAGTTGTGTCACATTATGGGGCCCCGCTCAGCCCCGCTCCTGTTGTCCACACTGTCCTCAGCATTAATATTGTTTCTCATTGGGAGAGCCAGTCATGTGTACCACACCGAAAGGCAGACCCTTGGTACTTATATCCGATGTAATAAAGTGAGGATGCCCGCCAAGTAGATGTCAATGCCGGACCAAGTGCGGTGAGTATCGGGTCGAGTTAATTTGTCGCCTTGGCACAGCATGTCGACCATGTTGACCATGTCGTTCCTGCGTTTCACAAAGTCCGAGTCATATCATTCAAACCTCTTTCACCGTCCAATGTCACGGAGAGAACGCCACCACCAAACTTCTCTTTTTCCCCCCCGTTATCAATAGGCCATACTCTAGAAGGGGTTAACGAAAAAGTAGCGGGAAAAACCGTTCAACAAGATTGTTGCGGTTTCTCATCCCGATGTCACGCATCTAAACTGCAAGCGGAGATGCGGCCCAAGGACGATCAATATCACAACAGACTTGCCACAATGGCATCATGACAAGACGTTTCAAGTTGAACTGTAATTACTCACCTAAACATGCTGCGGTAAGAAATCTGACAGAATGCGTAGTGACCCAGT
Source organism: Gyrodon lividus (assembly GCA_014904945.1). NCBI lineage: Eukaryota > Fungi > Basidiomycota > Agaricomycetes > Boletales > Gyrodontaceae > Gyrodon > Gyrodon lividus. Next base: position 1,210,634 of record MU127423.1, read on the forward strand.
CCGGACATTAGCGATTATCAACAGTCTACACGTAATCATGGTCCACCTAAAGAGAAAGGATAACCGTTTCTAATCGCGTTGGACACAGAAATAAAATACATAACGCTTCCGCTTCCTTCTGTCATTAGCGTGGAGACAGGTGTACCTCCACAAGGTAAGGATTTGAGGCTGAGCGCTGTGTGGGCGTCCGTTGGCGGTCAGGAAGAGAGATTTGCGCGGGCCGGGGTCTGGTAGGTTCCAGTGACTGATACCATTATTCCTTTCAACGGTTCCAACTCGATGGTATCGGACTCACAATCATTCCTCCCCTCTTGGCGTGTACCGTCCAATGTGAAAATTTCCTCTTCTTTTCTCAGTCACCGAATCCTATGGAGATGCACACCCCGTCAGACCTCATCTTACGTTCAACATTATCTCACAGTAACCATGTCGGGTGCGACAAAAGCCCTCAAAAGCCTCGCCCCCACACCCCCATGACAGCTTTACCAATCAATCACCATGCTCCGATACCTCGCTCTCCGGTGCTAATAGTTGTTACACGAGATCAGTGGACTGACACATATCATATTGAGTCAGGTACCATTCTGGGGCCCCACTGCTATCCCCCAGCATTTTTTTTGTTTTGGGGCCATGTCTCCGGTTCGCCAAGCAGAATCCTCATTCCTGAGACCTGACAAGCAATGTGGAGCTCTGCGAAACTGCATCTAGGTTTGGCATATTCTTGTCAGAGTAAGGAACGAATATTCTCCGATCAGAGCTGCTACCTCTGCCGCCAGATGGAGCTCACTTGTCTTCCACTTAGTAGTTGACCTGTTATCGATCGTTCCAAAGTTTCGAACTCGATTCATGCCGCATCAGTATTTCAAAGTGCGGGCGGTTTAACGTGAAAAAACGTAGGGAACGACTTGCAAAGGCGGAACACGTGAAAATAATAATCTGAGCTCTCTGGAATCTGCTTATGGATATCCCAATCTCCCCTTCACCCCGTCGGGGCTGCGGACCTTCCTCACGCTTGCTCATATCGTCCTCTTCGACTTTTCTTGGGATACAGGCAGACTCGCCAGTCACTATTCGACGCAGCGGCCACGTTGTTCTATCTTTTTATCTTTCCCATCGCCTCGACCCATCGCTCGCACAGCAATCAATGCCAAACGCTCATCAACTTGACCCACCCCCTCGTCACGCGCAATGAAGCTCTGCAGCTTGAGAGACTTGTGAACTCATTTTAGTCGCAAGAAAATCAAGGGCGCAGGGCTCGGGAGGCCGCAGAAGTCACTGTAGTATCTTGAATATCAGCAGATAAGCGAGCACTCCTCATTCATGGTCTGACCTCGTCTCCCCGTAGCTGGGAGGGAGTACGCGGGCTTTTGCGGATGTTGATAGGACCAATTCATTCGCGTGCTCTACGTGGCTTGATGTTCTAGACTATCCTGTGGCCGGTCCGAACTTGATATAACATTACCAACCCCTCAATGACGTTAGCGGTCTTGTTGAAGATCACCGTCACTACATTGCGGACACCGTCTACGATGCTATCACGGTGCACTCCTTATGAAGACCTGTTGTCCTTTCCCTCTTGCCATTACTTACTGTCTTGAGCGAAAGCGACGTCTGTGATTCTTTTTGGTACTAAACGAGAAATATCTGAGGACAAAAATTTCATTGACGAAGTTTCCAATGTTCGGAGTGTCGAGGCTTACAAGATCACACGTGGACTCGCGAAGATGTGGTTTGGAGGGTCCTCAGCGGCGCCGCCTGAAATGTACAGCGAGTAGCGGGCAAACCATGCATTTTACATCTGCACATTGCACATCGCTGTTAGTATTGGCCTCGTGCCTCAGCATCTAGTCTATGCAGGGGAAGCGAGGGTGGCTCACCTCTTTGCTTTTGCACTTCGTCCCGAGCATTGTCAGCGAGAGAACCTCAGCGTCGACGTTTCTCGCTCTCGTGACGCCCACCGGCCATTCCCACTACCAGAGTCTGTGCAAAAACCCAAAGCCAGCCTGGATTTGCCCGATGCTAGTCGCTCCGCCCCTGAACGGTCACACAAGCTGACCTGTTCTGCGCCCACCCGCGCATCACAGCCCACCTTGTCCCTTTCGGCTTTGGGCCTAGTTTTGGGCTGAAAACCCTTCGGGTTCCCCAAAACCTTGCAATCAACCACCCGTCTAGCTAACACCTCCGTCCATGTCTAGTAGTTCCACTATACCTGTCGTCTCGCAATCTTTCTTTTTCTCTAACCCGGGTATCGAGCATCGATACACAGAGACCTGGTGGCGGGTCCTGCACTGAGTGATATCTACCAGATGGAGGATGCTCCTACCCACCCTCGTTTTGATCAAATGGTCAAGACACTGGATGCAGCACGACAAACCCAAGGATCACTGGCGCTGTGCTGTCGCAACCGCGATGATATGACCAAGAACGCAGTTTTGCGCTTGTGGTATCCTTAGGTCGCGTTTATCCGCAAGCAATCTTGGTATCGCTATCCAGTGGATAGATATGATGGCGTCCGATTATTGCGAGAGGTGATTAATCTGCCCTGTGAAAGAGCCACTTTGCAGACTGGCCGTTAGGATATCAGTGAGCAGGGAAATTGCGAGGCTAAAAACTGCTGCACCAGGGTGTCGATGGGGATTGAAGGCAACCGTGACTTGTAATCGAACGCACACGTTTGAGTAAAGATTGGCAGGTAAACATGAGTATTATATTCTTAAATGAGGCTTGGTGACGGCACTTGGATATAACGTTGATAGACAAGGGTGCAATGGTTCCAGGCTGGCTTGGACTCGGAGTGCATTCACTGTTGGCAGTATGTACTTCAAGTTGTTGAATAATATGGATATCCTCCATAGTTTGTTTGGCATTGGGCAATGCCTTTAGACCCGCCGCAAACAACGCTCGGAAGTAATCGTCTATCGCCAACCGAGTCACTGCGCGGTCAGCTTTTCACTTGTCACTACTCAAGTGATTGTAGTACCGTAACTACGTCGGAGGACCAGCTGACTTGGTCAGGTTCCGTGATTTCGCTGCAGCACTATGGGCAGGAAAACTGCGTCTGCCTTCGCGCTGAGCCTGTTCGTAGCCGCCCCGGTCATCTCCAGTACCAACAATGCTTCGGACTTCAATGCACGATTCTCGATGGCTGGAGAACAGTACTACGAGGACCTCATCATTCAGCCACTACGGGACGGCAGAGTGGGGTCCACCTTCACCTTCACAACTTTGCTCGAAGGGGCTACCCCAAGAGACCCACGGGACTTGGAAACACCAGGTGAGCGTGAATCAACGCGTCGCTATCTGTGTCGTGCTCTCTACTGGACGTTGGCTGATGCATGCCTTCACGGGGCATAGCCCAGCACTACACCCTTTTCCCACTCACTCTCGGTCAAATCCTTCGCGAATACTCCATAACCGAACTTCACCTGTCTCTCAACGCAGGTAAATGGAACTATGACAGCTGGGGGTATCCCGAAAATCCGAACATCGGCACAGGCGCAGAGCTATTGGCATGGATGGCAGATGGTGGGCCTATGTCGTGAGTATATGTATCTTGTACATGCATCACCATCGTATTCAAACCCTGGTACTCCCACTCTATCAGTATAGATGAACGCTGGGCAGGTCTCAGAAACGCCCTCGCAGGACTTTTCTGCGCATCCCTTGGATCTCTTGACTCCCGACGCACCTCATTTCCCTCCTCCGCCTTTCCGCTCTCTTCGATACCACCTTCCCCCGAAGTCTCGATGCCATACGCCCTTAGATACGCGACCCTCCCCTCAGAACATGTGTGTACGGAGAACCTGACCCCGTTCTTGAAGCTCCTGCCCTGCAAATCATCCATGGGCCTTGCAAGGCTGTTGAACCCGCAGCGTGTGTTCGACGCCGATTGGCATGGGTTAGGAGTACATGTACGTTCAACGGAGAGGGGTGTGGAACTGAAGTTGGGAGTGCAGGCTGTGTTGGATCCTGTGAGGTGGAGCGCAGGGAAACGACGAGGTAAGATATGAAATATCGGTATTTAGTGTTGGTATTGATTGGATTACTAGATTGGTCATTCCAGACCCTCTTCGATTGCAATATTGACACTTCGTGTCCTGTTTCAAGTTCAAGCACGATACGTGTTGTCGTGCCAGATGACCACAGGCACACATTATCTCCTGCACCGTTGTTCGGTAATGACACTATGGCCATGTACGATCTGGCGGATGGTGAGGAAGCTTATGGCGGATTTCTCGAGCGCTAACTTACCTTGCACCTCTTAGAAGTTCCGCTTGACATATCGATGTCGTGGCCAAATGAGCATACCTTCCAGCATCGTATGTGTTGGGTCTCTCTGTTTTGCAAAGTGCTCACCAACCTCGGCAGCGCTCCCGCCTCTCGACCCACTTACACCTCTGTCAATAAAGCGCACACTCCACGGATCCTCCCAAACTCACGGAGTACTCTCGATGACCCTCTCTAACAATGAACACGACGATATCACCGTTGGTTACCTCGAAACTCTACCCGTTCTCGTCACTCTTTGGATGCACACGATGAAAGTCCAAGTGAGCGGCATTCAACGAGGTATGATTATATCCTGCTTCCACTCTCGTTCAGACTAATGGTATCTCCATGTAGACGACCTCATCTCAGACATACTATATCATCCACCTCTTCTCCAAGAAAATGGACAGCATGGGCCGTCGATGCTCCAAGCGAAGCTAACGGTACCAGGAAAGCGTACTTTGCGTCTTTCGATCGACGTTGGCAAGGCGTTTTTGAAGTACACTGAACACCCTCCTGATGCGATGAGGGGATGGGACTTGCCTCCCGCTGTTCTATTCCCGGTATCTGTCGATGATCCGATCATATATGGCACGAATGGCTCCATCGGAAATCGAATTAGCGGCGTGGATAAACCGAAGAATATTCCGTGCAGGATGTACACCCCTACTCTCCTGGTCGACCTCCCGACGCCAGATTTTAGCATGCCGTACAACGTCATCATACTCAGCTGCACATTGATGACATTAATTTTTGGGAGTATATTCAATTTGCTGACGAGGAAATGGGTTATTGTGAAGGTCGAGGAGTGATTTGGGCAAACAGTGAATGCACTCGGGCGAATAATTATATAATTCCTTGGATAATATGATGGCAATACCCAAATAAACCTGCAGACCGCGGCCATATGCGAGCTGGCCACCTCCCATTCAGCCTCCTACATAGTACACACGTCAAACCGAATGAAAAGCCCAATGATTTTTTCTACGAGCTTTTCGTGAGTTCTGTCCCGATTCCTCGCCATGGCCTGGTTCTGCAACTGTACGAGAATGTGCAAGGACAGTGTGTCAAGTTAGCCGCGCGGTCTATCGCAGTCACGCCAAGTATCTCCTTCCGCCCTGCACCAATCACTTGAATGCATCAGTGCCGTGTCCAAAGACCCACTCGCAGACCTATATCATCTCGGAACAAAGTACGCCAGATGTGTCGCTTTAAAACCGTTGTATTTCCTTCGCTCCACATCCAATCAGTTGACCTCCGACCTCCGACCTCATTCTGACCAAAGATGGTGCTGTCGTCTCAACGGCAGTTCGATGGTCAATCCTTCCGTGCTGCTACCGTTGTTCGTTATCACTGCTTACCGATCTCGCCTCAACTTTGTGTCTCTTTTTATAGAAATGCCCGAATCACGGATGACGAATTCTTCTTGACCGATTTTCGTTCGTTGTAATCTGGTAATCGCTGTGACATATGATCTGTTCACGTCCATGTCACGACATCGGCACCGCGGAACAGCGACAAGGGCACTTGAAGCGTTTTTGTATGATCGTTTCATCAAATTTGTCATGGAACCTTGGGTGGTAACAAAGCTGATTCTTCTTGTCCTAATTTCTGCTGAGAGTAGGCTTCTAGAATTTCGATATCGATATTTATGTAGGCGTACTGGGATCTGGCACTTTCCTCACTGATCACTCCCAGCAGCTCTACAGAAAACTAACCCCGCCCCGTTCTCGGAGTCGTTATGCAGGTCTCAGGTGTTTCATTCGAGAGTGTCGTGCTCCTTGGTTCGAAAGCTATCCTTCGCGCTATACAGACCTATCTCGATTACCATCGCGTCCTGGTGAGCATCCAGTAATCGTTCTCCCGGTATCGTATCGCTTTCATCCTCATTTTTTTTGCACCAGGTATCTTCCAGACTACTGGACGGTCATAAATAAACTCAGCAACAACATATGGAATTTCCTTTCCCCCAATTCCTGTCTTCTCCTTGGGTCATGATCACTTCTGCAGACTCAAACATGCATGTATGTCGTTTTTATTTTTTCGATATTTTTCACTTGTAAGCGGACATGTGAAAGTTGACGGACTATATTCACAACTTTCGCACAGAGAGGACTGGACGTGGTATCTACGGCAAGTTTGTCGTTTATAATACCTACCTGATCGCATGGTGGAGAGACTTCCATCGATAATTTCGTACAAAGGTGTCGTGGTGGCCCAGTGCAAAAGCCGTTCTCTGGATTGCAGATGCCCAACTGATCAAGGTGAGACGACGACATTGCGCTCAGGATATCTAATGCTATTAGTTCGTTTAGACAATCGTATGGTCGCGTGACTGCTTCCCTAAACCACTCTATCAATACAAATCATTGACCTTTTTTCCAGCATCGCTTCCGAAGGCGAAGAGTGGAAGAGGTACCGAAATATCATCGCTCCGGCATTTTCAGATGTGAGTTGCGCTTGAGGGTATTAACATGCGTAGAAAATCAATCGGCTTGTATGGGAAGTGACAACGAAGATCATGTTCAGTCTGTTCAACGATGTTTGGACGGACAACATATGAGGTCACCATCGACCATGATGTAGATCTCACCATGCCCGTCAGTAGTCTCTAAGCTCATTACCAAACACTAGCCAAACCTTTGTCCGATTCTAGCTTGCGTTGTTTGTGATTGGTGGCGCATGTCCAATTTTTACTCTCAAGCTTGCCAAAATAGATTTAGCTCGCGACACCATTGTACAGGGTTCAACAGGAGCATATCCTGGGCGGAAGATGACATAATCCCTCCAGGACACAAATGTCGTTTCGAGGATGCCCTGTATACTGTCACGAAAGATCTTATCATCAAGGCTGTGGGCACTTGGGCTTACCCCACGGTTCCGGCGGACCAGAATGGCGTCTGAGGAGCTGCAGGTACACCTCGCGCTTTCATTGCTTGTAAATAGATGCGGAACTCACTATTTCTCTTACTGATTTGTAGAGGTACTTCCTGGAGATGATACAAATTCGTAAGGCTGCAACAAAGGCGGAGGAGATGCACGACCTCTTTTCTAGTTTGTTAGCGGCCAACGATGATGTAGGGGGTGAGATGAAGCTGTCAAGTAGCGAACTAATCGGTCAGGAGTAAGATATTTTTGTCCGTCGACAGTGCTGATGCACGGGACTGCAGGAAGCTTCTTCTTCCTTCTTGCCGACCACGAGGCATGACAACCCTAGTACCCTTGATGGATTCAGTCCCTTGATTTTCTACTTCAACAGACTACAGCACACTCTCTGTGTTTTGCCCTTACAATGTTGGCTTTGTATCCTGAGGAACAGGAAAAGCTTTACCAGCACATTAGGAGCGTACTGCCCGATGACAGGATACGCGTGAGTTTCCATGCGAGCTTCTGCAACTTGCCGATCACTTGCATCTGGAACAGACCTGTCACGATATGCCGTTGCTCTTGTGTGAGTTTTTGGACTTTCCTTCCGAATGCATTGTGACCATGATCAACGAATTTTACGAGACCCTGAGGATGTTCCCTCCGGTATGCTCTCTACCTTCTCGGATTTCGCGAGTCGTTTTGACTTGACTTTGTGATCTCGGCTCAGGCAACAAGTGTCCCGAAGTTTAGTACCGACGACACCACCTTCACCACCAGGGATGTCGATGGAGAAAGGAGAGCGATCACAGTACCCCAGAGCGTGGTGTCGTCCTTTCATCTCACTGGCCTCCATTATAACCGTACGAATCATCCGTGTTCTCTAAATATACTGGATAACCTGGAATGCCTCTATAGCTAAGTACTGGGACGATCCAAAGGCTTTCAAATCTTCACAGTTCTTGGGTGATTTGAATAAGGACGAATTCATCCCTCTCAGCGGTGGTGAATCTTCGAGGCGGCTGTAAGTATACAAACAATTATCCGTTGTTCCACAATAGTATTCGAGTAATCACAGTATTCGCCATGTCGATAGGTTAGCTAGTCTGAGACACAAATGCAAGATTCTGTTTCTTCTCGTTCCAACTTCACTTTGTTGCGTCCAAAACGACTCTTCCGGCTACCTTCCCTTGGTCCAACCCCTCGTATACCCTATGATGGAATGAAAGTTATTCAGCAACAGCATGCAAATATAAACGAGGAGACACTCACTCCTGGAGCTCTGTGAGGCCCTTCAGTTCATACTTCACCTTGACCTTTCCAGCGGCGGCAATCTCCATCGCCTCGATTGCATCCTGACGATTTCCAACATATGAGCCTTTGATGGTGATGCTCTGTGGCGCGCATGAGAAATTGGTCTCTGGGCAGCATTTTAACATACTTTGATCACCGTCCAAAAGATTGAAGCCTCCAAGTTGGCATCCGCTGGGAGGCCAACGGCCATCAGTGTGCCCCCCCGCCGCAAGTATTGAACCGCTTGAGAATAGCCTGCAGCATGAGGTGACGTCACGATGGCGCAGTGCGGGCCCAGTCCATCACACGCATCCGTAACGGCCTTCACAAGGTCTGGGGTGTCCCTAAAGTCGATCCACTTCTCGGCCCCAAGCTCGAGACAAAGTTTTTTCTTTTCTTCGCCGGTATCTGGATCTCATTCGTTACGCAGAGGTGACGGTTCTGGGGCCTCAACTCACCTACTGCGAGAACTCGCATGCCCATTACCGCCGCATATTGCACAGCTAAGTGAGGGTGTGTCAACCCGATACCACGCCTGAGCAGAGGACAGGATGACATACCAAGATGACCCAGACCGCCACCTGCCCCAGGGAGAACGATCCAATCCCCGATCTTCGCATCGCAATACTTCAGTGCTCGGTAGGCGGTCAGACCCTAGATCTCATGATCAACGTTCGTGTCTCCCAATGTAGGACATAAATTTACAGCACAGAGGATGGACGCAGCGGCATAACTATCCAATGAATCTGGAATAGGGGTCACATGATTGACCCACGACACCTGGGACAGGCCGTGAATTTGACGACATGTTCGCCAATGAACATATATGTACCACGTATTGGCTGAATGTGCCATCGACAGTGAAACCGCTCAGTTTCGCCTTTAGGCAATCTGAAAGAAATATAAGTCTAGGTTGTAAGGAACATCTGCGGCAAATTTGCCTTGTTCAAGTCCTTTGCGACATTGTTCGCAGTCCCGGCAACAATATGCGATCCACTTGATTCCAACACGTTGACCTAGCTTGACAGTATGGTTTTCGGTGTTTTCAGCGATGGCTACAATCTCGCCGATGCCTTCGTGCCCTCCGATGAGGGGTGTCTTTGCCTTGACCGGCCAATCACCTCGACTGGCATGAAGGTCGGTGTGACAAACCCCAGTGCAAATCAGCTTGACTAGACATTGACCAGGCCTGAGTTCAGACTTCTGTGTGACGGGGACGTCCCTTTGTATCTCTAGCTTTCGCTTCTGGCCAGGGACTACCGCTGCAACTTGTGTTTTCGGGATGTCGTATGACATTGCGGGAGAGGGATGTTTTACTTCGGAATTAGGAGACATGGTATGACGGCCCCATATTGTGTAATATTGCTGAATGTTTACCGTACTGGGATCTACCGAATAGATGAATTTTGTGGGGAAATAAAGCAATATTTACTGAGATACATGGGGTATATGTCAATTGACTAGAGTTACTAGAGAACAACATTCGGCGTCCAAACGTTGGAAAAGAAAAAGCAGCACACCATGACTTGAAGGTAGAATTGAGTAGGTTCTTTGGTGTGTTCTGGATACACTTTGCTCCACCTCCACCATCTCGACCGCCATCTCGATCTGCCTCCCGATTTTCACTGTTATTTCACCACAGCACACAATACCACTGGCACACTACTCAAATCCGTGTAGTCTGGGAGGCTGCGGAGGGCCATGTCGAGTCCTGATGCGTCCGTCTCAAGCGTAAATTACGGATATTTATTAGTTAAAAGTGCCAATCATAGGCAGCTGAATTTTCTCTTTGTGACCAGCCCCCAGTTGTCAGTTCCACAAGGGCCGTCTGTTTCAGTGAGTTCCCAGTCACTGCCGCCCACACCTTCCAATCCCCGAACCTTTTAAACTCCTCCTATAGCCCCTAGGTACTCTCTCCTTGCCCGTCAAAAAGAGCCCGAGGGAAAGACCGCCCAGGGAAAAGAGTGGCACCAAGTATGGCTCAGAATCATTTCACCTGTCACCTTTGTACTCCGAGTTCTTTGAATTCGAAACGTCATACAGACACTCAAATTCAGTGTACAAGTGTGCTTCAATGTTTCTTGGCGCATATATGCCTGTTTCACCTTTATGCAAGCTTTCGAATGCCTTGCCGCTTCGATTCAAGTAACATGGCGTCCACTGCGCCGCCTGACCTTTGAAATCGCTCAGCACGAGAATCAGCGGGAAAGTTCATCAAACCTCGAGAAGTACAAGGGTATCAAGGAGACAGTGATACGACGCTGAAACTGCCAGAGCATGTTGTCGTAATGGAATCGTTCTTAGGGTACGGCCTTGTTGGCGGTAAGCGTGATCAGAATATCCAAACGCTGTCTCTCCGTCCCGACACCGCACAGCTTCGATGTATCTGATTAACGATGTTTATTTTATAAAGTCGGGAACCTTGGAAATGCTATGACTGCAGAAAGCACTCCTTTCTCGGCTAAACCCCTCTACAGCTTGCAGATGACAAGTAAATTTCCATTTCGAGATCACAAAATAATTACACTCGCTCCTTGCTTTCCTAATTTTGCATCACTGACAATGTGCAGACATTTACACCATTTCCCTTTGATTCCCTCCCAAGCTTCGCCCTCGTTCTTTTCCTCGGAGTCAATGGCACTATGCCCATCACCGGAGTTCATACAATACTTTGGTTGCTGTGATTCAGTACCAGTGGGTGGCTGTCGAGGTAGGATCGCAAGGCGATCAATTTCGAGTTTTGTTTACCTACATCAGAGACCTCGGTCGACTTTTGATCTACTATTTGTGCCATTTTGTATTCCCATCTATTCCAGCGCACTCAGGCGATTTCGTACAGGAATCGATTTGGCGGTGTTCGTTCTTCACTGGGTTTACCTTCAAGGTTTCAACTCACCCAGTCTTTCGGATTTCATGGCAAAACCACACGACTATGGAACTATCAGAGTACGCAGCTCGAGAAGCCTCGGGGAGTTGAATGATTTGTCTAACAATAGTAGTAGCATTAGCTATATACTCGCAATTTTATTGACTGGGAGATACCGGCGCACTTCGATGTGGATTTGGTTTTTGACGACGCCCCCGAATGAATCAGAGCGGGCAAGTGTGTGCATTGCGCACCCCGTGCTCGCGTTCAATCGAGACTGCGTAGGTCATCCTGATGGCTGGGCACTGCCACCCACCTTAAGTAAGCGGGCTAGTGGAATGTCAATTTCTTCATCAGTCTAACTCCGTCGCACTTCAGTCGAACGAAGTACTTGTGACTTCGACTTCACTTCACTTCGCGGAAACACACTACCAACAGATCCCCAATTCGCTTAGGAAATTTACCTGGATCTGAAACATGTCCACTGATCCGTATCATGTCGTACAGCAAGAAATACAGTCATCGCTCCAGACCGCATCCACGTTACGTGCGTCATACTTGCGAATTCGTAGTATGGCGCGCGAAGGAAGCGAAGAATTGCTTTGGGCTCGAAATGAGGTTGTTATTTGCATACTAGTTCCATGGTTTTGATAGTGCTGACCGGTATAATACGTGGCATCTCCGCAGCTCAAGGCAACCTTGGCAGCGCTGGAAGCGGACCTGGAGGATCTCGAGGAAAGCGTAAAGTACGCGTTCAAGATCATCCTGAAAAATTGTGTCATTTACTGAATTCATGGACCGGAAGGGTAGTGGAGTCAACAGGACCTCGCCTGTTCAATCTCGATGACACCGAAGTGACAGAGCGCCGGAAGTATGTTGGACGAGTCAGGCGAGAGGTTGAGGTTCGTCTGGGCCACCTCGAGATATTATTTCTCTGTTTTGAACGTAATTGTAAGGGTAGAGTATGAGATCGGAGGTTGAAGACACGACAGTACGTGCAATACACACAAATTCTCAACCGGGCAGCTCGCGGTCACCACTCAAACCAACTAACCACCTACCCCGGAGTAATGATCAGGACGAGCAGAGTCATTGGGCCCGAGAAGAGCAACAGGCGAGTACTCTCTTGGAACATTCAAATAAAGAACAAGATCATAACTTCGTTGGCCACGCCTCAGCTCATGATTCAGGAGCAGGAGCGCACAATGGACTCGATATCAGGAACTCTGACCACTCTTGCACAGCAAGCTGGGCTGATGGGTCAAGAGATTGGCCAACATAATGAGTGAGTTCGCCGTGTTTGTTCATTTGGTAGTTTCCTTGTACCAACATTCCACGGAACATCTGCTCACGATGAATTTTGCAGGATGCTCGGCGACCTTGAACAGAATGTAGATCGCACAGACACAAAGCTCAACACCGCGATGCGGAAAATGAGGAAATTCATTCGAGAAACGGAAGGTATGCTGGCGTCTCGCTTCATCTGCCCTTGGTCTCCACTCATGATCTCACTCGACCAGAAACGCAGTCGGGGTGGTGCATCTCGATTTTAGTAGTCGTCCTTCTCATTTTACTCGTGGCCGTCATCTTGGTCTAAATGTATGGCCACATAGAGGATACCCCGTCATTCGTAACTTATCGAAATTCAGCGCAAGTATGAAGCACTAGATACGTTTCTTGCGCCCTTGGTGGGCAGGGGAAAAGATTTTTGTACGATCCCACCTTGGATCACCGGGACTGATATCGGTGCTCCCTAGGTCACCCGAGGCAACCAAAAATGCTGCGAACCACCGCAACTCCGTCTTCATTTTCTTTTCCAAGTATCGTGCACTCCACGGTCATCTCGCCTCGTGCGTTGCCTGACGGCGATTTGCTATCCGCGCATCATCATTTTTTCAATTGTCCTTGTTTTGACGACGCCCTTGACGGTGGTCGTGGGTTTTCCGCCGCAAGAGGACCTCCATGACGTGGGCGACAACCAATACATACATATTATATACAGTAAGTCAGCCAAGGAGCATACAAGATACAAAGCAGGACGACCATGTGTTACGACAGCCATAATGAATTTAATCGATTAGATTCTATCTCTGTTGCCAAAGAAGTTGAATTGCCGCCAGAGATGTTGCGAGCGTGTAGGGTCTACCAGCCAAAAGAAATAACAAGTGAATTTGTTCTAATGGGCAACTCGTATTTATACGTATTCACGAACACTTACCAAGTCAGCAATTGCGACCAGAACGAGAGTTGTGGTACGTTGTTCTACATGTATGTGCAAGCTTTTCAATTACTTACGAATCCTGTCGCACCCCTGTATGACCCGGGACAATGGTCATAGTCCTGCACTGCAACCTTCGTACGTTCGTACGTACGGAAGTCATCAACGTGCTGGTAGCTGGGAAGCGTACCAACTCAACCGGAACCAACGGTGGAAGCCGTTATCATTGTGTCTCCTCGGTCTACCCCGTTCGAGAGGGTTATAACTCTCATCTTCATAGTCTTCTCCCAGTTCTGGTGCGTGAGACTTGACAAGAAGCGCGAAAGGAACTCTCAAAAAATACATTGTCTTATGGAAAGCCGGACAACCGTGTCACGAAAAGAGCCATCGTTCGTAACAGAAGTGTTATTGCATTCGGAAAATGGCGCTGGCAGGACTCCAATCACCCCAACACGAGTGATGAAGGGCACATCGAAGTCAAACCATCAAATGTTTCAGTCCAAATCACACATGTCAACCAAGAAGGTGCGCCAGCCTAACGTACATACAGAATACATGTATCATCACTATAGACAGATGCTATCCAACTATCCTGCCAGTCTATCAGTTCTAATAAAATATATCACCTCGTCTACAGCCATGCCATCCCTCGCAAGTTTGGGTGACGAATTGTGGCCTGTCTGTAAGTGCGGATACGGTGACAGCGACCAGTTGACCAGTGCCTTCCCAAACAGGAAGGTGGTCACGCGATCGCCACGGTGACGTAATGCAGTGGTGACCTCGCCTGTGGTAGTGTATGTCCATACCCTCGATCGCATGAAATGGATGCTCCTCACACACTCCTTCCTCACGCTTCTACCCTCATTACCAACTCACAGCTTCTCATCACGCACGGGCACACGAAATGACGGACAATGGTGCATACAGCTTCGGGTAATGTAATCAGGGCTCCTCGAGAGGAGCCGTAGCGGCACGGCTGGTGGAGGTGGGGATGTAGGAGGGAATGTAGCTGACGAGGCTGTTTCAAAGCAAAGTACGTCGGACAGGAAAATAGTGATTCAACTTAAGAATCATATCGATGCCAACCAATACAGCATCGGGTGAGTCCGTTTGCATTTTTACCAGCCGTGACCAACACATTGTATTTTTATTCAAAACTGAGAATACGCAATAGCCTGGGTCTGCGCCGCACCAGCTAGCAAGGGCATCTGTCTGACACAACAACCCATGCAACCATGATGCTGGTGTACGCAAAATGCACTTCGTCAATACCTTGATCGAGCTGTGATATGACCAACTGGGTCGTCCTCCCGTTCAACGCTCATCTATCTGGATAATTTGTCTCGGAATCCTCGATCTCATAGGACAAAGCCAAGATGTAGCCGAAATACCGATGGCAAGGACAATGACGACTCTCCTCCCAAGCCAGCGAGGTCTCCACGAGACAGATGGTTACACGAGCGGTGTGGCTAATGGGATAGATGTTTGTAAGTAGGCTACTTGCTCACTCTATTATTCTAGCAGCATTCGGACGCATTAGATGCATTGGAAAGCGACGAGCCCAATGTCGGAGATGACAATAACGAGATTGACACTTTGGGTTGATGCATTTTCTTCGGACAACGAGGATGAAGTCGACGATATTGACAACAGCTTGTGATTATATATATGCAATAGCTACAATACATGACATTAACATGCTGTGACACGACCTTCTTGGTTAACGTGTGCCATTTTGACTTGAGCATTTGGTGGTTTGACTCGGGCGATGTGTCCTGCTAGAGTTATTTTCCAAATGTAATAGCACTTCTGTTACGAACGATGGTTCTTCGAGGTGCGGTTGTCCGGCTTTCCATATTGTCTTCTAGGCATAAACCTAAAAAATCGGCCCGCTTTATGGTTCGAAAGGATTCCCAAGCCAAGAATCAATGACTTCGAGAAGGTGAAGCACTCAAATTCTGCTCCTCCAGGAAATACTCCACAGCGACATGGACACTTCCGAAGCTTAGGAACGTTAGGCGTAGTGAGATGGGAGAGTAGGCATGTTCATGGAGCTCCTTGAGGTCGGGTCAATGCGGATGAATGCACTTGTTGGCTGCAAGGAGGTTTTCACGGCGTTCCGAGTCTCCACGGCATTATCATTCGAAGCGGCTGTCAGCTGATCCAGTCATAGAAAAGGTATGCACATGAAATACAGTCGATCACCCGGGCGCCGGGAAGACCAAGTGTTTGTCTGCCCTCGATTAGTGGATCGCAGATCGGCGGCAGAGCGCTCAGGAGGTGCTGACGTGGATATCCAAGCAGAGAAGGCGACTGTTTTTCTCATTATCGGCAAAGCGGTTGAGCCGAATGGGTATGCCCCTAAACCTTGGGACAGATGAAGCCCTGCAGAACAAGTTGAGTGATCGCGCTGGCGTAGAAGGGATGGCAACGCTGTAGGCGGAACGCATGGCGAGTGCAATTCAATGAATTGAATGTATTAAGCCTCGCTTGTGTCTGTGGACCAACTCAGAAGAGAGCACGGGCCTACATGGTCGGCGAGAACCACCGCTTACTGTATCGTTCTGACGCAGTCTTGCTAGCTGTGGCGACACTGGGAGGATGGTCGGGTAAACGTCTTCTGCGACAAGTCATGAGTCACACGACTTCAATTGCTAAAGAAAGGCACCGGCCGCGTGCCCCTAAGGGATATGATTGGATGGCACATGCCGATGGAGTTCCCTTCCCAATCTGAAATCACATTCAACCAGCAAGGTGACTGGCAGCTTCCATCGACTGCGCTTGTAAGATATGCTTGGCAAAGGCGATCGTAGCGCTCCCTACAAACGTCCTTCCTCCCCTACTGCGTCTGCCAGGCTGTCCAACGTCTCGAAGCACCATAATAATCCATCCGTCGCAATGCCCTCCCTTGCTGCGGCCTTGACTGCTCCTTGTTCCCGATCGAGTTAGCCCCATGCCTACTGAATCAGACATTGCGTATACCGCGTTGCAGTGAAGGAAGGATGACATGGTAAATAGAGTTGGCGACGACAAGAACCCCTGACACATCCACATGGACTGAAGGATTCAAAGGAAGAGAAGGTCTGGGTTTGCAGAGAGCTGTCTGAGTGCGGTCTCCAACATGAAAGGGTTGGGCTTGTAAGCGCCGACTTGTTGTGCGGTGAGGATCAGTGAAAATGGAGAATTCGGAGTGACGGTGTGATATGCAGAGCCTGGGTAGTGAGGAGAGGAAGGATTTTCATGCGTGACTGCGAAGCTCACATGGTCGACGTTGGACAACACGACGAGTGCGAAATGATGTTTCTTCGGTCTGCACAAGGCGGCGACTGTGTCAGGAAAAGGGTTCCAATCTGTGATAGAAGCCCCAAAGCGCTCTGCGTCCTCGGAGAGAAGTGAATAGTGATAATAACTGGATGAGATTTCTTCTCGAGTAACGTTAGAGGAGGGTGTATCTTTGCATCCGTAACGTCACCTGGGGTGATAAGCTGGCGATAAACTAGCTCGAGAATTTTTGAGTAAGCTGTAGTCTGCTGTGCTGGGAGATTGCATTTGCAAGTTTCCTTCCACGCTGCTACAACCAAGTATAATACCCTCTCGCGACTGATCTGGAAATCGGGACATGAAGTCTTGAAGGCAAAGATGGCAGATTCCCAATCGATGAGACACTGTGCTGTACACGTCAGGGATGACAGCGCGACGGTTTGTCAATTTGAAAGACGGCACCGCAGACCGAGACTGATCTGCCATTGGTGTAATGAAGACCGTAGCGTCGACAGTGGACACGGTGAAGCTTCACGATGATGGCTCCGAATCGAGATTTTTGCGTTCCTTGGGGTAATGACCAATACCGACAACTGAGAGAATACCTTCATCGGATACCACGTAGGTGACAGTTGCTGTTTATATCATTTATGTGTTGATCGTCACTACAGCAATTGAAATGACCGAGGTATGAAAAAGACATGCTTCCGCGTTTCCTACTTATTTGCGTGACGAGATCCGTTAGTTTCGAGTAAGGAATTAAATAACCAGGTCTATCTGGCTCACATCTGTCAGGCAGTGACCGAATTTTGCTTGTATTTAAACTAATAGCTGATTCTGTAGAATATGGAAGCTGTTGCAGTGTCATTTTCGTTCCAAGCAGTCATCTTGCAGTTGAATGCGTTGAGACATGAAGTTTGCACAGTAAGTAGCACAGTCCCCCTCTTACCGCGAACATACTGTCATGCCTTACGCTCTTTCGACGCAGATACCTACAAGATACCCAGGTGTGTTTCGAGCTATCATCCGAGGCATGCCCGACGATGCCGAGCTGTGTTGTTGTTCTAGACCCCCGAGTGGAAAAAAGCCTACATGTGACGAGTTCTTCATGCTCTCAATCCCCAAGCGCTAATGTTGTCGTCGTTCTGTGTATGATTACATACACAAACGTCCCGTCGAATTGTTGCACACAGCGATTATCGTGGGCTTAAGAAGCAGATAGGCCTCATACGAGCGCAGGCTCCGCAGCAACTCGACGCATCAAGTTTATTTGGGCCTACTGATGTCGGTCATTCCTACAAGTCCACTTTGAACCACGAAGAGTCGGAGCAAGATGATGAAGCCAAGGGTAAGGACACTTGCTAACGACGATTCGTTCGTGACACGGGATTAACGCCTTCGACTCTTAGCATTGTCAGAGCCGAATCTTACTCAGAGAAATATGACATCCAGGCGGATGTCGTTTCCCTGGGTACCGGGAGTCGATTCTATGAAAACTGACGCCGCGGACTTAAGCGATGGGCCACCTCCTGGGGGCCAACGAGCGAATAATCGGTACCGTAAGTCGAGAACACTCCCATAACTGCGGTTGGCAACCAACCAGCCTGATGACAGGGCCGTCTCTGAGTTTGGCGTTGACCGCTCTTCCGCCACGCCTTACCGGAACGTCATCGAATGCACCATCCCAACAGACTCCTTTACCACCACGAACTCCTCGGTCTCCCCCGGTCTTTCCATTCTTTAGGGATTCGGGTACGGTTCTGCGTCACCCGGCTTAACCTTGAACATAGTTTCAGCTTTTTTTTATAATACAGGTTCTCCCACTCCACCTGCTTTGCATACCCTAATTCCTCACTTGCCCGCCGTCCATGCCAAGTTTTTTGAGCTCCTTGACGCCGAGATAGAGAAAATAGAATCCTTTTATGCAGAGAGAGAAAAGGAGATGCATGAGCGTGGAAAGCGCCTTCGAGAACAGCTGAATGAACTTGGAATACACCGCCAGAAGTTCTATGTCAGCAGTTTCATTGTCACTGGAGGTACATCTCGCTGATATTTGGTACCCTCAGGAATCAACGGCGCATTCGAAATCCCAAGGCTGGGCTAAGAAAGTGCACCTTTCGCTTATGGCCGCACTCTCGTCCCTAACGCGATCGGGCTGCTACGCGAAGCCGGATGCGGCTCATGGGACTGACAAGAACGATATTTTGGCCTCTGAGTCAGGGTGTGCTGGTAAAAATCCTTTCTCCCTTATATTTTACAGTGGACTCAAGTCATCAAGGCCATGTCAGCATATCAATTTTGGTGACTCCCGCGGTTGAAGACGGGCGACACAGCGACGATAATTCCGAACCTCAGAAAAGAGGTGAACAAACAAAATTAGAGGAGTCCGAACACGCCACTGCTGAAGTCCTAATATCTTCGCCGAAGAGCGACGTCGTGTGTTCTCCAAACGCCCCAGGTGGTTCTGCCACGCCGCGAAAGAAAGGCGTGAATACCCCTCCAAGACTTTCTGTGGGTGCACCTAAGCATGCTCTCGATCCACACGAATATCAGCACGCGAAAAAACGCCTCAAAAAGGCTGTTGTAGAACATTACCGGTGTGTTATGACAATTTTTTTGATCTTTCGAGTGCTTGCGAGCTTCGTGGCGGAAATCGGTCATCCACTTGTTGTGGGTGACGTGGTTATCGACATCGCTGCGCTGTAGTCATTGCATACAAATTCTTCGCTTTACTTTGTGACGTCTTGGTCATGACCACGATGCTGACACGCGACTTGTATCGTTATTAGGGGCCTTGAAGTTTTGAATAATTACAGGGTGGGCCTTCTCGTTTCCCATTGTGTGTTTTGTGCGGGTATATTGACGGTTCACCAACATCTAATCGTGTTATCCATCAAAAATGCTGTCTCGACGACTCTTATTCTCGATCGGATTTGCGCTAATATTGGAATTACTGGTCCTCACGCTCTCACAATTTACCCGTATCCGGTTATCATTTGTCTCAAGATTCTTAACTTTACGGGCTTTCGCAAAGCGCTGAAGAAGTATGAGAAGGTTGCCAAGATTTCTATACAGGCTGCCTACATGAAGGAAAGGGTGTGCCGCTTCGCATTCGGAATTCTGGACAGCGATGAATATACACACCTTCTAGGTGGAGCCTGCCGCTTTCGCCTCAGGGGCCATGGTCAGCACGATGCTGAAGGAAATGGAAGACTTGTTTGCTACGCGATTCGGTACGTTTCCGTTAGTATCATGTGCACATGGCGCGACTGATCTGCTGTATACAGAACGTGGGGACAAGAAGAAAGCGATTAACCACCTTCGTGTCGGGGCCTCGCTGAAGTCGCACCATTTTAGTACCTTCCGCTCAGGACTTTGGCTGGGGCTTGCAGTTCCCGCTGTTATTACAGGGTCTTATATGTGTAGGAATTCCACTCTGTCCACTTTTGGAATATGAATGTGGTTTGATAAATTATATCACTAGCTTTCCAAACAGAAACGCGTCGGGCACTCCCGTCTTGGGATATCCTGCTCTACATATACTCGATCCTCGTGATACCAGTCCTATTCGCGTTGTTAATCGGCTTCAATGTACTCGTCTGGTCACGCGAACGAATAAACTATGCTTTTATCTTCGGTAGGTCATCGCATCAGATTATATGTACTCAGTTTCATGACCAGCCCCACAGAGCTAGACTTGAGATCAAGACTTGATCATCGTGAATACTTCGAGGCAGGTGAGATTGTTTACCAGCTGGGTTGTTGGCACTGATTAGAGTGTGGCAGCTCCCTTCTTGTCTTCTCTGTGCCCTTGCCTACGCTTTCTCTTTCTCCTTTGTTGGGATAGGCCCTCCCCTGATGTGGCCCTTGGTTTGGCTGGGCCTCGTTCTCGCAGTTATGTTCAATCCCATCCGTGTAAGTATTTTTTGATTTTGTCCCCATCGTTCTGGAAATCAAGCTGTATCCCGATTTTGCAGAATGTCATGTGGGGTCGCGCTCGTTGGTGGACAATTAAGAAAATAGCCAAACTCGGGGCTAGCGGTGTATGGAAGGTCGAGGTTGGTCTTTGAATGGTGCCACGAGTCGACGCAAACTAACTGATTGCTCTCCAGTTCACTGATTTCTGGCTCGGGTATGACCTATAATGTTCACTGGAATCGCAACGTAACACCTGACCCTTGTACCCTCTAGTGACCAGTTCTGCAGCCTTTCCTACTCACTCTCAAATCTGTACTTCATCGGCTGCTTTTATACACGTTTTCCCCCTAGTATTTTTTCTTTATCATCCATGCCACCGTCAATGATGTTTCCCTTCAACATCTCAACCCCAGCCGAAGCGTCTACTGCAGAAGGTTTACTTGATAACCTTATATTGCCTGCTGACGACTCCTATGTACACGCATGGTCGACGTGCGGGGCAGCTCAAAATTGGGGATGGTACTATACACTCGCAGCATTGCCGCTCCTGGTACGCTTCGTGCAAAGCTTGAGGCGCTATCGGGACTCGAAGCTCCCCACTCATCTTATCAATGTAGGCGGATCGACACCCTCTCTCGTGTTTGAGTTGCTCACCTATGCGTTTCGTCAGGCTGGGAAGTATGGGATGGGGATGACAAACTATTTCTTTTACTATCACTGGAAACACAATGGTATGTGGCTCTCGCTGTCGCAGGCTCCCTGGCTGAAACCGTCTTATAGAAGATGGCACGAGCTACATACTTTGGTGCTTCACAGCGACTGCCTACGCTATATATGCGTGTGCTTGGGTGAGCATCCTTGGCCGATGGAGTGTTTTATCGGCTATAACTTTCTTGTCAGGATTTTTTGATGGACTGGTCCATGTGCAAACCCCACGCTCGACATCAATTTCTCAGACCGGAGCTTGTCTATAAATCACAGATACCGGTCCGTGTTTGGCATAGCATTCTGCCCTTCCGAACGCTGCTGACTGTGTTCCTAGTCATACTACCTTGCCTTGGTAACGTTCGCGCAACCACTTTCTTGAGTCCAAATCTTATTTCCGTCTTTGCAGGTATCTAACCTATGCATCCGTTTTATTTGGGTGTTCTATATCCCCTCTCGTGGGCCAAACATGACATTGCGGACATTCGCTGTTGCCGTGTTAGAGATGATACGGAGGGTACAATGGAACTTTTGTATGCCCCGCTTAGTCTCGACGGAGCCCCACCAGCTGATAATTTTGGTCTGCAGACCGGCTCGAGAACGAACACCTCGGTAACATGGATCAGTACCGTGTCACACGCGAGCTGCCTCTTCCGTACAGCATTGACTCTCGTTCCGATGGTGACGAGGAGGACCGCGATGAGGATAGCAATAGAACGCCTTCGTGGTTGGGAAGACAGCTGCACATGCGCACATGGGTGTCTAGAAGAAGTTGTGAATAGGTTGGGGGTTGAGTAGACTACCGAGGATAGATATCGATGAATTTGGAATATTGATTACTGCTCGATGTAACAGTAACATGATATACATATACCCTTAAATTTTGTTGTAATGTTTTAGCAGTGTGCATTGGTCACCCCCTTATGTGACAAATTAGGGAAGACAATGGGAAAGGGTAGTGGAGTAGTGGGGGAAAATGTCATATCCTGTGCCATGCAAGTCAGCTCTGCATCTCCATGGACTAACTCCGGGTCAAGTCCGCTTTCCGCTTTATACCAAGTCCATATTTCTGCAAGTCCACACCTCCACATCTCCATTCCTGTACCTCCACATCTCCATTCCTGTACCTCCACATCTCCATTCCTGTACCTCCACATCTCCATTCCTGTACCTCCACATCTCTGCTTATCTTTAACTCTTTTGCCCCTGTGCCTTGTTCCTCGTGCTTCACACTTTTGACAGACATTTGACGTGCATAATGTCTCCACCTTCCAATACCTCCCATTCTGACTCCCTTTGACTTGTTCCAACTTCCCTTGATACTTCCTGACATCTTCTGACACTTCTGACTCACATTCCACATGACTCCAGTACTCCAGTGTCACCCATGTTTACTTGTCCCCATAGTATATAAACCCCTTTTCTTTTGTATTTTGTACTCAGCAGTTCAAATATTGACCTTGATTACTCCTCCAATCTGTCCAACTAAGTCCCCACTTGACCACTCGAAGCTAGTCTTCCTGTTGTTGCTCTGACCCTCTGACATCTGGCCTCTAACCTTCCCTTCTACCTTCATCTGGACTCCACTCCACTGCTACTGTTACTCCACTCTGCTGCTGCTCCAATAGATATCAGACTGAACTCGGGCAAGGGCACAATACATAAGTTAAAGCCAAAGTCTGCTCCGCTTCTCTGACATCCTAGACAACCCAGAGGAGATGATATATTAACAGAAAATTGATGAGGAACAGTGTTAAAAATGGATAGAAAGCATGCCTAGAAGTATTGAAGCAGTTATCAAGGCCAAAGGAGGTCATATTAAGTACTAGATACCCAGATTTATATAAAGTCAGAACACTGTCCAGATGAGTCATCATTTTGAAATGGCTGCCATTTCATTAAACCTTGTCCAAAATCCTTGATCCTTGAACCAATGGAAAGCCAATAGTGTATTTCATACACTTATAATTTAAGGTTATGGTTAGGTGCTATCAGAGAATATTGTGTTTAGTGAAAAGTTGTCAAACATCCAGATGGTTTTGAGCCACTGTAGATGGGAAAACTGGTGAAGTTAAATTATCAAGATGCCCCACATCATGCTATCTATTATCAGACCAATCAGCCTTCCTCAGGTCTCTAGCAGAGAAGGAAGCTAATGATCTTGAATTCATATACCCTAAACTGAAGTCCACTGGAATGACAGAAAAAGGAGAAGAAAACCCCTGAGAAATTGCTTCCAAAGATATATCACAAATATCTAAAAGTGTTTTCAAAAAAGCAATCAGAACACATGCTGCTCAGAAAACCATGGGATCACATCAAATAGGACTTTAATCCAAAGAAGGGAAGATTAATTCCACTATTGTTCAAAGAACAAAAGGAGGTCTTTTTAAGATTCCATCTCCTCCAGGCTGTCTGGAGTTGTCAGGGGGGCAGAGTGGACTTTGGCTTCAACTTATGTGTTGTGCCCTTGTCCAAGTTCAGTCTGGTATCTAGCAGAGTAGTAATGAAGGTGGGATGGGACAACAGAGGTCAGATATCAGAGGGTCAGAGTGACAACAAGAAGAAGACTAGCTTCAAGTTGTCAAAGGGAGGACTTAGTTGGATAGATTAGAGGAGTGATCAAAGTTGATATTCAAACTGCAGAATACAGAATACAAGAGGGGTTTATACTATGGGGACAAGTAAACATTGCTGACACTGTGTCACATCCCAAAACTTTCCCAACCCATCCGACACAATTCCAGCCCCTTATGATCAAATCCTG
Organism: Gyrodon lividus; assembly: GCA_014904945.1. Taxonomy (NCBI): domain Eukaryota; kingdom Fungi; phylum Basidiomycota; class Agaricomycetes; order Boletales; family Gyrodontaceae; genus Gyrodon; species Gyrodon lividus. The sequence continues at coordinate 1,234,796 of MU127423.1, forward strand.
AACCTCGAGCCCCAGACTTTACCTTGGAAGATTCCTCCTTCATCTGATATTCCAAATCCCATATTTCCCGTCCTGGACTTTTGTATTCCTATCTCGGCTATCTCTTGACATATGTTCCTTTCCGTTGACATTCCATGACATTCACAGTTCCTATTGATAATTCCCTTTCCCCCTGCTTCACAATTATTGTGCCATCACTCTCAGTTATTATTCCATCATTCTGATGCCATTCCGATTCATCCTCTTACTTTGTTCCAGAAACCCAAAACCCTGATTTGTCCAAAATACTTTAACAGTTTTATATCTTCTGGACTCTTCAGTATATAAGCCCAACTTTACTCTGTAATATTTCCTTAGTTCGAATATCGACTAAATCCTGTTCTATCCTCCAAAGTCTTACTTCACTTTGAAAACCTCTCTCAGTCCTTAAGTTGATCTTAGGATTGTCCTCTGAACTTCTGCCTTGAAATTAAGAGACAGAACTTGTACATGGGTGCAGCACATAAGCTGAAGCCAAAGTCCCTTGCCCCTCTGATCCCCCCTCAGGGATTCCTGACCGACTCCACCCTTCCACACACTCCAGACTATCTGGGAATTCCGGGATTGAACCTGGACTTGACATCCAGGCACAATGCAGACAAGGGGGTAGGCATGCCAGAGGTTGATTTTAGTATAGACTTTTCCATGGCTCAGAGAGTCAAGGAGGTCAGAGATGAGTGGAAGTGGATAATGGTCTTTCTTCATGATTTCATTGAGTCCCTGGAAGTTGACGCCAAGGCATAGTGATCCATCCTTCTTGTAGACAAAGAGGACCAGAGCTACATGAGCAGAGGATGTGGGGAGGATGAAGCTGTTGGCGAGATGTTCGTCTAGAAAGGCATGGGGGGAGGTGAGCTCAGTGGCGGAGAGGGAATAGAGAGTTCCAAGCAGAGGAGAGGCTCCTTCTTCCAGTTCAATCTTGAGGTCATGTTTGCAATGCAGAGCAAGCTGAGAGGCTTTGCTCTTTCTGGACACATCAGTGAAGTCATGGTAGTTTGGTGGAACAGTGGACAGGTCTACTGGGTCAGCTTTGGTAGAGGATGCATGGAGCTTACTTTTGTTGGAGTGGAGGTGCAGGCTGAACTGCACAGAGCCTTCCAATCAGCACATGAGCACAAAGGTAGGCACATTGATGAGAGCATTGTGAGGGGCCTTGTGCTCGGAGGAACATGGCATATCAGTGGAGTTGGAGCCAACTGGTGGAGGGGATTCCAGAGGTTGCAGAGATGACGTTGGAGGCATTTGCACTTGCTTCTGGATTAATTGGAATGTGATACTACCCAATGCCCAGTCAATTAATGGATTGTGGCAGGTGAGCCAGTTGTGTCCTAGAACAAGTGAGCAGGTGGAGTCCAACGGAGTCACCCAAGATGTAGCAGAGGTGATATCACTGGTGGAGAAATGAACAGAAAGATCTATGGCTTTGGTAATGTAAGAATTTGAAGTGCCATTGAATAATTGGAGTAAAATGGGCAGAATGGAATAAGTTTTGATTTTGATTTTCATAACAATCACTTGAACTGGAATCTACGAGAGTGGGGAAATCAGGGATGTTATGAGAAAGGATAGTGACTGGTGGAGTCAAAGCATTAGGATCAGAAAGAGTGGACATATTGAGTTTCATCTCCTTTGGTGCATGGTCAGAGTCAACACAACCCCTATCCTGTGCAGAGTCTTGGGAGTTGCAGACTATGTCGCCTTGGAAGCAGAGGCGGTTAGGGTAGTGTCTGGTGGAGCAGAGGTGGTAGCAGCGTGAGCTTTGGCTGCCTTGGAGGTGGACTTGTGGCAGTCCTTGGCCATGTGGCTGGAGGCACCACAGAACATACAGAGTTTCAGGTCAAAGTGGTGCTTCCGTTCCTCAGAGGTCAGCTTACCATCTTTTCCAAGTTTCTGTGAGAGGTCAGTCTGGGGAGGACATGGGGGCAAGGCTCTTGTCTTGGAGTTGGAATTACTGGCAGAGGCAGGGTTGGCAGGGTTGGACATGGATTTGGTGGAGGATAAAGTATGAGTTTTGGTAGGAGGCAGATTAGCAAGTTTTGCTTGACAGTTAACCTCGGACTTGTGTTCCCAGTAACGCGCATCAATGCCTTGTAAAAGCATGCAGAGTTCAGCAAGCATGGCTGGTTTGCCCACATGGGAGACTTTGTCTTTGATGTGGTCTGCAAACCCACTGTAGAAATGGTGATGGAGAGCACCTTCTCTGTACCCATGGAGTTGGGAAACAAGGCGGTTAAATTCCATAATGTACTTATTGATGCATTGTCTGTTTTTCATGGAGAGGTTGTCTAATTGGTGTTCAGCATCAGTGACAGGGTCATGAGGACCAAAGTTGGTCTGGTGTTTGAGTAGGAATTCACAGTAGTTATCCATCCACAGTGGACAGAGGTCCAAATCTTCCATATGCAGGAGGTCGGGCTCAGACCATTCGAGGGACATGCCCTTGAGGTAAGATTGGGAAAAAGTGACTTTGGTGTGGTCAGTCCGGAATGCATGGGAATGGTCCTGGAAGTTGAGCTTTCACTGTATGATGAAAGCATGGAGCTTGTGGGTGTCAGTGGCGTGGAAAGTGTCCAGTTCATGGACTTTGGTGTGTGGGGATTTGGAGGTGATATTGTGACAGGTGATGTCAGCAAGGCCATGGATAGCACCAGTGAGTGCCATCATAGGGTTGGGAGGTTGGGATGTGTGTTCATCTTTGTTGTCAAAGGGGTTTCCTTCGTCACTTTTGAGGTTGTTGTCTTTGGGTTCATCATCTCTGGGTGGATCATGGTCCGGCAGAGCAGATGCACTATTGCGTTGGGGTGGAGTCAGTGTGTTGAGATGAGGGAGAGAGGTGGAGGCAGACACATCAGCATGACAGGAAGAGAAGCTGTGGAACTGGCTGACCATGTTGGGTCCTCTGCGACTACTCATGAAGGAGCTGAGTTGTGGTAATGTGGGAGTGATAGAGGAGTTTTGTCAAAGTGTCTGGAAATGAGTTTGGACTCTATTCATGAAGTGGGAGTTAGCAAACTTGAACAAGTGTGAGTTCAAATATACTGTTAAGATACTGTCTCCTCTGGGCTGTCCGCAGTTGTCAGGGAAGCACAGCAGACTTTGGCTTCAACTTATGTATGTGTTGTGCACTTGCCCAAGTTCAGTCCAGTATTTAGCAGAGCAGCGGTGGAGTGGAGTAGTGGCAGAGTGGAGTCAAGATGAGGGTAGAAGGGGAGGTTAGAGGCCAGATGTCAGAGGGTCAGAGTGACAACAGGAAGACTAGCTTCGAGTGGTCAAGTGGGGACTTAGTTGGACAGATTAGAGGAGTAATTAAAGTTGATATTCAAACTGCGGAATACAAAATACAAAAGGGGTTTATATACTATGGGGACAAGTAAACATGGGTGAAACCAGAGCACTGGAGTCATGTGGAATGTGAGTCAGAAGTGTCAGAAGATGTCAAGAAGTGTCAAGGGAAGTTGGAACAAGTCAAAGGGAGTCAGAATGGGAGGTATTGGAAGGTGTAGACATTATGCATGTCAAATGTCTGTCGAAAGTGTGAAGCATGAACAAGGCACAGGGGGCAAAAGAGTTAAAGATAAGTGGAGAAGTGGAGGTACGGGAATGGAGATGCAAAGGTGCGGACTTGGTATAAGGCAGAAAGGGGACTTGGCCCAGAGCTGGTCCATGGAGATGTGGAGTTGACTTGCACAGCATGGGATATGACATACCCAACTTTCTTTTGCCACCTCTCCTCAACTTTGCAACAAATTGATCACAAACTTCCTGTGGTTTTTGCTGCTCTTCCTGGTATATTTTGACTGCATCAGTAAGTGTCTCCTCTTGGTGCTCTGATAAGATTTGGTCCTTCTTGGTGATTGATTTTGCATGGCCAGTCATTTTCTCTTGTGTGCAAGCTGGGCTAACCCACAATTGACTTTGTTATGGGCACTACTCCATACTGTCAGGGTGGCCTAGCCGTATTTGGGTAACTCTTTGTTGATTGCAGATTAGATAATATGTAGTAGCACTAAGACCACAGAACTGGCATGTCTCTGGTAGGATGAAAGCCCATTTGATAAAAGGATTTAAGTCATGAAACTGTTGCCCAGGGTTACTGTCACCACCTACATAAGTTTTGAGTGTGTACAAAAATCATTCAGCTAGTTAGTAACTATGCAGCTGGAAAACAGTCACATTTTTGACAAAAAGCAAGTGATATTTGAGACCAGGCAATGGATAGTATAACCACCATCTCTGTACACATAGCTATATATTTAACACACTAGCTTGAGGTGTTGTGGAGGCTGCACATCACAAGATTGAAGTGGTAGAATGAGTTGGTGCAAGTGCTGGTCCAATACAATGAGAGTTATTATTTTGCCTAGTACAGTCTTGGATAACCACAAGTCAAATTATTTCAGTGTAAGCCGACACAACATCATTCTACCACAACGTCATCAGACAACTCAAAGTACTCAATTATCATTGGCTCCCCACTACTCACAGAACACATATATACTACTTACTGTTGTCCATGTGCCACTTCTTCTTCTTTTTCCCATCTTAATCACATACGCTCACACACGTTCCGTCTCGTCTGATCTGTCTTAGTGTTTCCCCCCTCGCGGGAGGCTTCCACACAGTTTGTCAAATCACCACCTGAACAGTACCAAGTGTACTCCAGAGATATCCGTGTAGCACATAGGGACGGCAAAGGGAACAGCCGGGTAAAGTTCAGTACACTGCGCATGGTACCCCCCGCTATATCTTGTACATCTGATCCTTGACCTTCCAAGGAGTGTCGTACCATCCAACCTTCTCCAATAGGAGATACTGCACGACCCGACGTGGACTTGTCAACTCGGAATCCACTGGTTGGCCACGTTTGTCGACGATGCCGATTTTCTGTGCCAACATGCATGTTCAGCAATGCGGATGATGTGAGGGGACGGAAGCAATAGGATCATGAACGTGATGGCGTCGTAGCTAGCAGTACGGACTCACGTGCGTAGTATCAAACTTCACAAGCGCTTGAATAACAAGACGATTTCCTTGTAGTGGCTCTTCCTTAGCAAGATAAACTTCTGCCGCTCGAATCGAGACAACGTCCACAGGCGTAGGAGCTCTCCGGTCTAGATCACATCAGAATTGTCACCAAAGGAGTATTATGAGAGAATGGATGTGATGAAACGGCTCACCCTTCGTCTTAGGAAACAGAGCGGATTCTGAGACATCGCTAACGATATCCCAGGTCCAAAATTGGCCCTTTTCGCGCCGACGCATAGCCTTGAGAGTTCTCTCCTGGAAGCGGCCACTCGTAACTTCTTTCATCATGTTCTCGTTTGCCCTGATGGTCGTCGTGCGACATAGTCAGTACGGAAGTGAAGCGGGTGATGTTTTCAAACGACGAATAACGGTACTCACCGCACAACAGCGACATTCATATTGCGGTAGGTGTCAAGAGCTACTTGTCGGAATGGAGCCAGCAGCGAGTCGCGAGAATTGGATTGGATGTCTGTGATGCGACGCCACGTCGAAAAGCCGGGCTTGACATCGAGCCCCGGGAAGGCGTTTGCTCTTGCAACAGTGAACATACTGAACAGGAAAACACGGTCGTGTCAGACTCGACCAATAACATAGGGCACCAGACACGAACCTGAATGAGTTCTTCATCCAGTTGCGGGTATTATGCTTAATTGAAAACCATAGATTGCTAATCAGGAAGCCCGTTACTATTGAGATGCGCGCAAGGAGAAGGGCAATCAAGCTACACACGTGAATTTTCTGCGCGTAAACTTGGGTTCTGCTCTGAGGGACCTAAACATCAGACGTAGGTCATAAGGTATTTCCACGTCTATCGGTCTGTTAGTATGTGAGGCTGCACGGGAGGTTAAGCCCCGAAAGCATACCGAGGTTGGCTAATTCTGAGCCCCACACATCTGTAGTGGAGACAATTTTGGGAAGCCGTTTCATGTTCTCGAGTTGCTGTAGCTCCAAGTCCATGTCAAGAGTACCAGACGCCGTCTTGGATTCGGTTCCTTTGGCTTTCTCTTTGGCCGGTGCGGCTGTTGGCTTGACGGACGGCGAGGCATTCCGAGGAGATGTAGGTGCTTGAGAGGCAGATGATTTTTGGTTGGACTTCACTGCTGACAATGCGTATGACCGACAGCCCACGGTGGGCCAAACGCACGCGTGGAACACTCGTGATCTGCAAGTTGTTAGTGCCAGCCTCGCCGCCATTGTCCGCCTACGTGCAAGTCCCAGTCCTTTGTGGATTGACTTGCAAAAGCGTGAATTTCTTCCTGACAGCCATTAGGTCGATTAAAAAGGAAAATCGTCGAAATGGGAAACCGCCCGGAGCATTCCAGACAATTCCCACGGGTTTGACCGGCACTGTCTTACGAATGCTCGGCGAGAATTGCATATAAAAGGACCGACCGTCTCCCAGCAAAAATTCGCCACATATTTGCTTATTACCACCAACAGTCGCCATGCCTGTAAGTTTTCATTTGAGAGTCTCAATTATACGGGACAACTAACAGCTCGTCCAGCGCTCTTCTCGCTCTTCCCGTCCTGCTCCTAGGCCCGCTGTTGCACCCGCCCAGCAATCCCGCACTGCTCACACAGCAGCCATGCCCCCGCCCGCGACTCATGCAAACCCGGCCCATGCTCCTGCACCACCAGCTGCTGCTCAGTCTGGTGGGCCAGGCATGCTCGCTCAGATGGCTGCTACTGCCGGCTCTGTAGCTGTAGGTTCGACGATCGGTCACGGTATTTCCCATATGCTCTTCGGCGGGTCCAACTCAGCGGCACCTGCACCTGAGCCCGCTACTCCAGCTCAACAACAATCTTTCCAATCATCTGGTGTTTCTTGTGAGGGTCAAGCAAAGGAGTTCACCCGTTGCTTGGAGAAGGCAGACTTGCAGAGTTGCTCATGGTATCTCGAGCAACTTAAAGCCGTACGCGTCAATCCTCCGTTTCTCCCACCCACAGTTCTGATCCAGACCTGGTTTTCAGTGTCAGGCCGCCGCCGCCCCTTACTGATGAGATTTGGATAGTGGTTATACCTGCACGAATCTAAATCATAACATCACTTGCACTTGTTATCAATCATCGTTGCATCATTCCTCATATCGACATGGTGCCGTCACGTTGATTGTGATACAAACCATTAAACACCCATGACAACGCAAAACCAGGCAACGCTTGTGGGAACTCTCTATGGGTACGCCTACATACACCATCCTTGCCAAAAAAAAAGTTCCCTACGCAAAGTCAATGATCTCCAAGATCTCCTTCCCCTCAGTTGGATGCCTGCGAACCATCCTCCCCATATTCCCGTCAAATCCCACCACCAAACAAGGCCTCGTTGCTGCCGGCATTGTCAACTTCTCCGCGTGAAACGATATCTTCACCCTTCCCGTTCCCGTACACTGATCCTTCCCTAGACCGCTCACGCCAGCCTGAGTCTCAGTTTCTGTTTTTATGTCAGTCTCGGTCTCAGATGTCAGATCAGGTTGAACATCAAGGGACAGCGTAAACCCAAGGATATCACGGTCCCGTCGATTGATGCTACTGCTACTCTCAATAATCCCCCTACTTTCATTCCCGCGCGAGGTGGTGTAGAAATGAGGGACGAGTCCACGCCGCGAATCAGAGCCCGTAGGAACCAAGATGTCATGCAGTGTGCAGGTAATCGCTGCTGGCTCCGAGCGTGAGCTCGTGGTGATGGTGGTGTAGGAGGAAGGACAGGAAGAAGAGGAAAGGGGAGGGGGTTCTAGTACGAGGTCTGCAGCTGCGAGACGTGGCGGAGTCCGGTATGCGATGAGTAGGACGCGTGTACCTTGACCTTTGCTCCTGGTCTTGCCGTCGGTTCTACGCTCCATCTCGTAATCCCAGAGTGCAGGTCCAGAGAAAATCATGGGTACGGGGCATACACCCCTGTGTGATAGCTGGAGGTGTATTTCGGGGATGTTGTTATTGGCTGGGGCGCGGGAGTTCGTGTCGATGTCGGAAAAAATGGGTAGCGTGGGATGCGGGTACGCTTGGATGTGGCATTCCCAGGTTTGAGTAGCTTCGTGGCGTCTACGCCAGATCATCATGATGTGCGTCGAGCAAAGATGAAGGGAGACCCATGAAGGCTCCCCTTCCCCGGCTTGCTACATGACACAACAGAACAAAGGTATCAGCTCGAGGTCCGGTTGTGTGGGAAGCGGAAAGTAAGGACCGACCATCTGATAAAGCCTATCAGTCGGGGTATGTACGAGCCAAAAGCGATGAGGGTGACCAATTGCAACGACATGAATTATGAGCAGATCATGGGCTAGGACGGCATTGAAAAGCGTTGCTTCGCCGATGGGAACTCTGCCCGTGCATCTCGCACTCATATGGTTTTCGCTCCCTATCTCGGACGGTAGATTCAACTTGAATAAACATCTATGATAGCATCGACAGAAACGTGAGCCTAGATGAAACGAGTAGAAAATGGACCACATGCATCGATCTCGGGCAGTCATCTTCTGCATGTGACCTCTCTTCAGCAACCACATACACGACCACGCATCCCTCCCTGTCTGTCGTACTCAGACAAAACGAAAACTCCAGCGCAGCGTCCACACATTTGTACACTTCCACCGCACGGGCCACGTAATCTCCTGAGCTACTTTCCAGAGGCACCTCCTCGGCCTCCATATCAATGCACCATATTGCAGTTCGGGTACAGATAACAACCCACCGACCAGCGACGGTTTTGAGCGTGATCGGTCGGGAGATCGGACATGTAAATTTACGTGTTGAAGTAGGGTAGTATTCGCGGGTCGCTGCGCCTCCTCCATCGGCATTGGCGTCGTGCGACGTCGCGCTGCCAGCACCGTCAAGCACCGATGCGGGTGCAACATGACGACGGGGCCAGCTCTTCTCCACCTTGGCACTGCGGATAAGGTGGCACTTCAGCGAGGTGGCGTCTTGCCAGGCATGGGGACCCGATGGACGCGGTAGAGTTGTCAGGTGGTAAGCGTTGGCCCAGACGATACGCTCATGCGTGATCTCGCAGAACCGTTTGGAAACCTAAATTTCGCGTAACGACCGTGACATCGTCAGCCATATAGTGATAATGGGGAGGGTCTTTTCAGTGGGCCAGCGCACTGACAATTACTACTTACGCGTTGCAGACGGACGATGTCTCGAACGGAGAGTGACTTGAGGACTTCGTAGAGCACGTCGACGGGGAGTTGTCCCAGGCCTGCTGTAGTAGCACTACAGATAGTATCGGTGGACTTGGCGCCGATCGAATCTCGGGGATCGGAGTCCTGGACAAGGTCTTGGTTATGATGATCATGATGTTGGCGATACATGGTCAAGAAATTCAGACTCTGCGGAGCATGGTCCTACACCACGTAAATGGTGATCTTGTGACATGATTCAAAGTTTCTGCCACCGTGTAGTTCGTGGAAAAGTGCACCACCTATCTTACCAGTAGTGGCGTTCAAGGTGGGCTTGGTTTGCTAAGTTCGGAGTAAGTTGGCGATCAATAAACTACCATGGTTCGCCGGCAGCTCGGCGTCGGAGATTGAAAACCCATGCCTCCCCTTCGCCCTCAGCTACGTTGCTCAGAGTGATTGCAGCTCACCTCACCAATGGCCAATCTCCCAGCCCCATCTTTGAGCAGCTCCAGAGGAAATATGGAACAAGGATGATGTGGGTATGGTCATGGTCGTGGGAATGCCAGTGAAAACAACTCTAAGTTGCATTTCCCAAAAAGCTGCCATCAATTCTGTACTGGGTCCCTCGCACGGGGCTCAACTCTTATCAATCATTAAGACAACCCCTGCTACTACGATGCCAGATGACCCTTCTGAACCACCAGCCACCCAGGAGCCCCTTCCCCACCCTGATCTCAATGATCAGTCTGCACCACTGCCAGACAACAAAATGGTGCCCACTCCCACCACTGACAAGGGCAAAGGACGTGCCCAGATAGACTTGGATGTTGACAGTGGATACTACGACAATGATAATGAGGGGATGGTAGTGCATGGAGGTGATTTGGGGGGTGAGAAGCTGGCTGGAAAAAAAAGACAAATACATGTGCAGAATCCCCTTGTGCCTGCTACTAACATCTGATGACACAGGAGCCTGAAAAGTCACTGATGCTGTCATCTCCACCTCCCAAATTCACACACCCAAACAAAGCTCTGACACCCACTATGGAAAACTGCTCTGTTTTTCAACTTCCCACCCCAACACACGGTCACAGCCCCCATCTTTCAGCAGGATCTGGACAATATTGTAGCACGTCAGTAAACTCATTGTTGTCCACTGGCCACAGTGCTTGTACCCCCATTAGCTCCTCAGGTATGAGTGTCAAGAACTCAACTTGAATGACATCACAAAGTGGTGCCAGCAGCTCAAAGGTCAGTGCCCAGTACCACATCCAGTCTGTCCTCAAAGAAGCAGATGACATGTGTCAAGATAGGCTTGTTGCTCTCGAGCTCAAGAATGATCACCTCTGCATCAAACTTGACTATGAGTGTCATCATAGTGAACAGTCATTTTCCTGTGAGGAGTGAAGCAGTGAGCAAGCTAATGCTGCTGTTGTGCACCAGTGTCACATAGAAAGGATGCAACAGGAAATCCAGCTCAAGCATGCTGAAGCTGGCAGCTACAAGGAGAAAAAAGAGATGTTGGTACTTGAGCTTGAGCTTGTGAAGCTTTGTCAGGGTACATCAGACACTGGTGGTGGTTTCCAAGTATACAGCATTTTCTCCCCTCCCCCTTACATGTTCTTGTGTCATCAAAGTTGTTGTTGTTGTTCCCCCCTCTCCCCTTTTTTTATTTCCTGAAGTACATTGTATCATACATATGTTCTTTTGTGAAATAACATGTTGGAATCATCAACCTTCCCTGGAAGTGGCTGATGTGAGAGGACTATTAAAAAGTCTGCATCATTAAACAGCAGAACCATATTCTGTCTGATCACCAACTGGACCATCACCTTCAGGATCTTCATTTCCTGCTTCATCAGGGTTTTCACTAATAGCCCATGACACAGACTGTTCACCTCCTTCCTCAAGTGGATAATCATGTTGTGCAAAATAAGTCAGCAGTTAACCCAGTGGATGAGGTACAATTTTGCAGGTAGAGAAATATTTCAAGTTTTTGTGGTCCATGATGACAACAACCAGAGTTGTGGAGCCCTCTATGTAGTGGCACCAGGAGCAGAATGCTTTGTCAATGGCAAGGAGTTCTTTGTCATGGGTATAATAGTTGAGCTGTGGAGTGGTGAGAGTCTGGGAGTAGAACACAACTGGGCTGAGTTTGTCATTGTCAAGTCCGGTTCTTTCCCGGAATTCCCAGATGTTCCGGAGTTGCGGAGGGGGCGGGGTTTGCGGGAATTCCTGAGAAGGTGTCGGAGGGGTAAGGAACTGTGGCTTCAGCTTATGTGCTGCGCCCCTGTACAAGTTCGGTTCCTTAATTTAAGGGCGGAGGGTCGGAGGTTGGTCCTAAGGTCAACTTAAGGACTTAGCGGATTGGAAAGGAGGTGATCAGGAAGGAACAGGATTTAGTTGATATTCGAACTCAAGGAAATATCAGAGAGTACACGTGGGTTTATATACTGAAGGGTCCGGAAGATATAAAGATGTTAAAGTACTATCGGACAAATTGGAGTTTCGGGTTTCTGGAGGAAGGGAATTATTGATAGGAACTGTAAATGTCAAGAAGTGTCAAAGGAGAGTGACATATATCAAGCAATAACCGAGATAGGGATACGAAAGTCCGGGACGGGAAGTACGGGGTTCGGAATGTCCGATGAAAGAGAATTGTCCAAGGTAAAGTCCGAGGGCCGGGATTCAGGATTTGGTCATAGGGGTTTGGAATCGGGCCGGGTTGGTTAGGGAATTTTCGGGATGTGACAGTATCCCCCTCTTAGGCACAAACCCTTGAGTGCCTGGATAGGAGTCCGTGATAGGCAATAGAAGTATAGTGGAGTTTGAAAAGCAGGGATCGATCTGAGGTGCCTTGCGACCGTTGACTGCTTGTTGTTTAGTTCTACCACCTAACATGTCTACTCACTCGCAATCCGACAATGAAATCACCCGTCTTCAGCAAGAGGAGGAAGAGCGCGCGCAGGAGTCCACCCGGAGAATCCAGGAGGCCAGGGAGAAAAAGGCCCGGAAAGAGGCGGAGAAACGCGAGGAGGCAAGGCGGAGGCTCGAGGAGGAGGCGCGGAAAAAGGCGGAGGAGGATGAGAGGAGGAGGAAAGCGGAGGCGGAGGTCGCGAGGGTCACGGCTGAAAGGTTGCGGCAAGGGTTGCAAGAGTCGCAGAGGCATGGGGTGAGCGGCTCCTTGAGGGGGTCCGAGGCGGGGCCTTCGCAGGTGAGTGCGGGAAGGCCTGGGGGTTGGCTCCCCGGGGCTAATACTCCCTGTGCGGCCTGCGTGCAGGCGGGGGTACCATGTCCGGGCCCGAAAACCGGGAGATCGTGGACGTGCGCGAGGTGCGCACAGGCGCACTCATCATGCCAGGAGGTCAGAGCGGGGAAGTGGGTGGCCATGGAAGTGGTGTCGCCGCACGGGGGAAAGGACCGAAAGAGGCGGACGAGGAAGACGAGGAGCGCCGAGACGCGCTCGGGGCCCTGACGGAGTCCTACGAGGCCCAGAGGCGGGCCAACGAGGCGTACCAGGGGGCCGTCATGGCCCATCTATTGGGGATCCGGCAGGTATTGTCGGACAGCCTGGCGGCCTTCCTGGTGGCTCAGGGGTCCCGATTTGGAGATTCCGGAGGAAGCTGGGGGGCGTCGGAATGGAAGGGGAAGGAGAGGGATGATGGGGAGGAAGGTCAGGGGACAGATGGGGAGGATGGGGATGAGGAGGGGGATGAGGGTGAGAAGGGAGGTCAGGAGGATGGAGATAGGGAGGTAGTGTAGTGTCCCTCATCGGCCTCCTTATGTATAATTAGCGTAGTTTTGTGTTTTAGCGAATCAAACACCATGTTTCCGCCCTCATCCGAGTGAATTAAGGGGTCTGGACTTTCCGGGGTATGTGGAGTGAAAGTCCGAGATGAGTTCCGATGCATGAACGAGCTCGGTCGTGAGGATCCAAGATGATTCTTCATCAGTCCCTTTGTAACCTGCCCACCTTACCAGGTACAGGAGTTGGCAATTCCTGCGTTGGCGGTCGATTTTGGAGTCTAGGATTTTGGAGATTTCATATTCAGGTTCTCCGTTGACTTTGACTGGGGGAGGTGGGGGTTGGATTCGATTCGGGATGGTGTTCGGAGTTGCGGGCTCTAATTGGGAGATGTGGAAAACGGGATGGACAGCACGCATGGAGTCTGGGAGTCGGAGGGTGAAGGACAGGGGTCCGGCTTGGGCAATGATGGGATAGGGGCCGAGGTTCTTTTCCGAGAGTTTCTTGGAAGGGTGAGTGGAACGGAAATACTTCGCCTTGACGAACACTTGGTCTCTGATCCGGAAGTCGTCGGGAATCCGCGGGTCCTTGGTAGCGTTGCTGGGCGCGAGCCATCTCCATGCGTAGGAATTTGTGGAGTTCCTGTAGGTCAACTGCATATTCACGGGCGTGGGATGAGGTCAGGTCCCTTTCAGGATAGACCGTGACGTTGGGGTGATAGCCTTTATTAGCGAAGAACGGGGATACTCCTGTGGTAGCGCTAGGGGCATTATTGTAGGCAAATTCCCCAAGGGGTAGGAGTTCTGACCAATTGTCCTGTTGGTAGTTGCAGTAGATTCAGAGATACTGCTCGAGGGTCTGATTCGCCCGTTCTGTTTGCCCGTCGCCTTCGGGATGGTATCCTGAAGTGAAGTGAAGTCAGATGTCGAGGGCTTTCCCGAGGGAACGGAAGAAATGGGAGACAAACTCGGAACCCTGGCTGGAGGTGATATGGGAGGGAACTCCGTGCTTGGAAAACACGTGGAGCAGGAATAATCTCGCGAGGCTCGGAGAGTCGATAGTGTCATGAGTGGGAATGAATATGGATTGTTTGGAAAGGCGGTCGATGACTATGAGGATTGCGGTGTATCCGCCAGAGGGTGGGAGTTGTTCAATGAAGTCCATGGAAATGGAGTTCCAGGGCTTTTCGGGGATTGGGAATTGCTTGAGCATTCCATAGGGGCGGTGTCTCAGAGTTTTAGCACGGGCGCAGGAAGTGCAGGAACTGACATAGTCCTTGACAAAGGTGCGGAGGCCCGGCCAGGTGTATTCCCGGCGGACAAGCTCTAATGTCCTGTTTTGCCCAAAATGTCCGGATAGGGGGTGGTCGTGCTTGTACTGGAGAATGCGAAGACGGAGGTCCTTAGCTTCCGGGACAAAGATGTGATTGTCGAGGGTCAGGAAACCTTTGGGGTTGACAGCCCACCGGGAGTCCGACGAGTCCAGAAGATGGAGGGAAGCTATGGGGTCGGAGGACAGGGAGTCTAGGATGTCCTTGTGAATGTCTTCGATGTCCAGTAGGGACGAGGCCCGGAGGACCGGGGCGAGTAGGATGGTGGCCCGTAGGGACGAGGCAAGCTGTTCTTGGGTGAACACTGGTCGGAGGTTATGGGGATTGACGCGAGCATAGTCCTTATCCCCCTCTTTGGGGTAGACGTCCCAGCGTCTAGTGAGGGAGTCGGGTTTAGCTCCCAAGCATCCGGGGCGGAAGCGGATGACGAGGTTGAACTGGGATAAGAATTCCGACCAGCGGGCCTGCCGGCGGGTCAGGACTTTGGAGGTGGAAAAATATTCCAGATTTTTGTGGTCAGTAACGACGTCGATAGGGGTGCCGGAACCTTCGAGGTAATGACGCCAATGCCGGAAGGCCTCATGGATAGCGAGGAGCTCCTTATCATGAGTGTCATAGTTGAGCTCCGGGGCTGTCAAGGTGTGGGAGTAGAACACGACGGGACGGAATTCCTCATCCGGACACCGGATCGAGAGGATTCCCACGATAGCGTAGTCCGAAGCGTTGGTCTCGACCGTGATAGGGCAGTCCGGAATCCAGTGAGTAAGGATAGGGGCTCGGGTGAAAGTGACCTTGAGTTGGGTGAAGGTGGAGCGGCAGGAGTCGTCAAAATTCCAAGGGGTGTTTTTCCGAGTGAGTCGGGTGAGCGGAACAACGATATCAGAGTAGTTGAAGATGAAACGACGATAGAAGTTGGTGAACCCGAGGAAGGACTGGATGTCCTTGACCTTCCGGGGTTCGGGCCAATCTCGGACTGCCTGAACTTTCTCCGGGGACATGGTAAGTCCCTGGGAGGAGAGATGATAGCCCAGGTATTCGACGGAGTCCGAGTGCCACTCACACTTTTCTGGTTTGGCATAGAGTCCGTGTTTCCGGAGACGCCAGAGGACTTCCCGGACATGTTCTTTGTGAGAAGTCATGTCGTTGGAATAGATGAGGATGTCGTCGAGGTAAACCACGACACAGACGTCTAGAAGGTCTGCGAAGATGCTATTGACGAACCGCTGGAAGGCTGCCGGGGCATTGGTGAGCCCGAAAGGCATCACTAACCACTCGTACGAGCCATAGCGAGTCCGGAAGGCAGTTTTCCACTCGTCTCCGAGGGCGATGCGGACAAGGTGGTATGCATGATGGAGGTCGATCTTTGTATATACCTTGGCGCGGCTAGGGGAATCAAGAAGGCCGGAGATCAGGGGCAGCGGATAGCGGTCTTTCTTCGTGATTTTGTTGAGACCTCGGAAATCGACACAGAGGCGGAGGGATCCGTCCTTCTTACAGACAAAGAGGACGGGAGCACCGTGGGCAGAATTAGACTGGCGGATGAAGCCGTAGTTGAGGTGTTCATCTATGAAATCCCGGAGGGACTCGAGTTCTGTAGCGGAAACCGGGTAAACAGTCCCAAGAGGGGGGGAAGCACCCTCCTCTAATTCAATCTTGAGATCGAATTCCCTGTGGGGCGGAAGGGTGTCAGCCTTGCGCTTACTGAAGACATCGGGGAAATTGTGATAGTCTGGAGGGACGGAGGAAAGGTCGACTTCTTTGGGGCTTTCGGAAATCCCGGAGTTTGGAGTCCTGGGGACGGAGGTGAATGCTGAACTGCTCAGAGCCATCAAGTTTGCACGTGCGCACAAAGGCGGCAGCATTGACAAACGAGATGCGAGGGGCTTCACGAGGCGGCTTGTCGGGAGTGTTGGAGTGAGATAGGGGACCAGGGTCCGGAATCTCCGGAGGTGACGTCGGGGGCGTTGGCAGGTCTTGAGCCGGCGTTTGGAAAGTGATACTGCCCAGTACCCAGTCAATCAACGGATTGTAGCGGGTGAGCCAGTTGTGTCCTAGAACAAGGGAACAAGAGGAATCCAACGGAGTAACATAATATGTATTGGAGGTGACAAAGCCAGAAGGGAAACGAACAGAAAGGTCAACAGCACGGGTAATCGTAGAATTGGAAGTACCATCAAAGAGTTTCAAAGAAATAGGAGGGACGGAGTATGTCGGAAAATGATGCTTGTCAACGAAGGTAGTATCAATGAAACAGTCAGTAGAACCGCAGTCTAACAAAGCGGGGAAGGCAGAAAATTCGGAAAATTCGGATAGGGAAACAAGAGGCATAAGGGCCTTGGGATCATAAAGAGCGGACACGTTGAGACGGGTCTCCGTAAGTGCACGGTGGGATTCAACACAGCCTCCTTCCCGTGCGGAGTCCGGAAGGCTGCGCCCTAATTTTTTGCCTCAGGGGCGGGGGCCTCCGGTTTGGCTTCCAGAGCAGAGGAGGTTGTCGCTGCGCGGGCCTTGGAAGCACGGGAAGTGGACTTCTGGCAGTCCTTAGCTACATGTCCGGCGGCTCCGCAGAACATGCACAGCTTGAGGTTAAAGCGGCGTTGACATTCCTCGGAGGTGAGGCGTCCGTCCTTCCCGAGTTTACTGGAGAGGTCGGATGAGGGTTTAGGGGTGGAGGACTTCGCCGACGAGGATGTGGAAGTGTTGGACGCAGTGGCGGGTTTCAGAGATGGGGTGTTCGGAGTACTTTTGGAAGTGGAGGACTGGTTTCCAATGCGGGATAGCTCGTCTTTGATGCGGTCCGGAAGTCCATTGTAGAAGTGGTGTCGGAGGGCTCCTTTGCCATAGCCCTGGACCTGGGAGGCTAGGCGATTGAATTCTACCACGTATTTGTTGATATGCTGGGAGTCTTTCATGGATAGGTGGTCGAGTTGGTGCTCAGCATCACCGATGGGGTCATGGGGGCCGAAGTTGGTCTGGAGCTCGAGGACAAATTCCCGATAGTTGTCCATCCAGTCCGGATCGTCCATCTGGAGGAGGTCGGGCTCAAACCATTCGAGGGCCATCCCTTTTAGGTAAGACTGAGCGAAGGTGACTTTTGCGCAGTCAGTCCGGAAAGCGCGGGGGCGATCCTGGAAGTTCAGCTCACATTGGACCAAGAAGGCCCACAGCTAAGGACTGCCAAAAGTCCACTTCCCGCACGTCCAAAGCCCATGCAGCAAAGACCTCCCCCTCTCCGGAAGACAATCCGTCGATTGACTGGGTACTGGGCAGTATTACTTTCCAAACACCAGCTCAAGACTTGCCAATGCCCCCAACGTCACCTCTGGAGATTGTGGTCCCCAGTCCCCCATCGCACTCCGACACTCCTGACAAGCCGCCTTGCAAAGCTCCTCGCATCTCGTTTGTCAATGCTGCTGCCTTTGTGCATGCATGCAAACTCAATGGTTCCGAGCAGTTCAGCATTCACCTCCGTCCCCAGGACTCCAAACTCCATTCCATATCCCAGAACTCCGGAATTTCCGAAACCTCCGAAGAAGTTGATCTTTCCTCCGTCCCTCCGGACTATCACAATTTCCCCGATGTCTTCAGTAAGCACAAGGCTGATACCCTTTTGCCCCACAGGGAATTTGATCTCAAGATTGACTTAGAGGAAGGTGCTTCTCCTCCTCTCGGGACTGTTTACCCGGTTTCCGCTACAGAACTCGAGTCCCTCCAGGAATTCATAGACGAACACCTCAACTACGGCTTCATCCGTCAGTCCAAATCCGCCCACGGCGCTCCTGTCCTCTTTGTCCACAAGAAGGACGGATCCCTCCACCTCTGTGTCAATTTCCAAGGTCTCAACACAATCACAAAGAAAGACCGCTATCCTTTACCCCTGATCTCCGACCTCCTCAATTCCCCTAGCCGTGCCAAGGTATACACAAAAATCAACCTCCATCATGCATACCACCTTGTCCGCGGCGCTCCTGGGGATGAGTGGAAAACCACCTTCTGGACTCGCTACAGCTCATACAAGTGGCTGGTGATCCCCTTCGGGCTCACCAATGCCCCGGCGGCCTTCCAGTGCTTCGTCAATAGCATCTTCGCAGACCTCCTAGATGTCTGCATCATGGTATACCTCAACGACATCCTCATCTACTCCAACAACATGGCTTCTCACAAAGAACATGTCCAGGAAGTCCTCCGGCATCTCCGGAAACACAGACTTTACGCCAAACCAGAGAAATGTGAGTGGCACTTGGACTCCGTCAAATACCTGGGCTATCATCTCTCCCCCCAGGGATTGACCATGTCCCCGGAAAAGGTCCAGGCAGTCCGAGATTGGCCCGAGCCCCGGAAAGTCAAGGACATTCAGTCCTTCCTTGGGTTCGCCAACTTCTATTGTCGTTTCATCTTCAACTACTCCAATATCATTGTTCTGCTCACCCAACTCACTCGGAAAAACGCCCTGTGGAACTTTGACGACTCCTGCCGCTCCGCCTTCACACAACTCAAAGATGCCTTCACCCGAGCCCCTATTCTCACTCACTGGATTCCGGACTGTCCTATCACGGTTGCAACCGACACTTCGGACTATGCTATCGCAGGAATCCTCTTGATCCGGTGTACAGATGAGGAAGTCCGCCCTGTCGCGTTCTACTCCCACACCCTGACAGCCCCAGAACTCAACTACGACACTCATGATAAGGAGCTCCTAGCTGTCCACGAAGCTTTCCAGCATTGGTGTCACTATCTTGAAGGTTCCGGCACCCCTATCGACATTGTTACCAACCACAAAAATCTGGAGTACTTCTCCACCTCCAAAGTCCTGACCTGCCGGCAAGCCCGCTGGTTGGAATTCCTATTCCAGTTCAATCTCGGCATCCACTTCCGCCCCGGACGCTTAGGAGCCAAGCCCGGCTCCCTCACTAGATGCTGGGACGTCTACCCCAAAGAGGGGGATAAGGACTACGCTCACGTCAATCCCCATAACCATAACCTCTGTCCGGTGTTCACCCAGGAACAGCTCGCCTCATCCCTACGAGCAACTTCCTACTCGCCATGGTCCTCCGGGCCTCGTCCCTGCTTGACATCGAAGACATTTACAAGGACATCCTAGATTCCCTGTCCTCTGACCCCATAGCTTCCCTCCATCTTCCAGACTCGTTGGACTCCAAGTGGGCTGTCAACCCCGAAGGTTTCCTGACCCTCGACAATTGCATTTTTGTCCCGGAAGCTAAGGACCTCCGTCTTCACATGACCACCCCCTGTCCGGACATTTCGGGCAAAACAGGACATTAGAGCTTGTCTGCCAGGAATACACCTGGCGGGGCCTCCGCACCTTTGTCAAGGACTATGTCAGTTCCTGCACTTCCTGCGCCCAAGCTAAAACTCCGAGACACCACCCCTATGGAATGCTCAAGCAACTTCCAATCCCTGAAAAGCCCTGAAACTCCATTTCCGTGGACTTCATTGAACAACTCCTGTCTTCCGGCGGATATACCGCAATCCTTGTAGTCATCGACCGCCTTTCCAAACAATCCATATTCCTTCCCACTCACAACACTATCGACTCTCTGAGCCTTGCGAAACTATTCCTGCTCCACATGTTTTCCAAGCACGGAGTTCCCTCCCATATCACCTCCAACCGGGGTTCCGAGTTCGTCTCCCACTTCTTCCATTCCCTTGGGAAAGCCCTCGACATCCGACTTCACTTCACTTCAGGATATCATCCCGAAGGCGACGGGCAAATGGAACAGGCGAACCAGACCCTCGAGCAGTATCTCCAAATCTACTGCAACTACCAACAGGACAATTGGTCAGAACTCCTACCCCTCGCAGAATTCGCTTACAATAATGCCCCTAGCGCTACCACAGGAGTATCCCCGTTTGCTAACAAAGGCTACCATCCCAATGTCTCGGTCTACCCCAAAAGGGATCTGACCTCATCCCACGCCTGCAAATATGCAGTCAACCTACAGGAACTCCACGAATTCCTATGCATGGAAATGGCCCGTGCTCAGCAATGCTACCAAGGGCCCGTGGACTCCCAACAACTTCCGGATCGGAGACCAAGTGTTTGTCAAGGCGAAGTATTTCCGTTCCACTTGCCCTTCCAAGAAACTCTCGGAAAAGAACTTCGGCCCCTATCCCATCATCGCCCAAGCTGGACCCCTGTTCTTCACCCTCCGACTCCTGGACTCCATGCGTGCTGTCCATCCCGTCTTCCACATCTCTCAGTTGGAACCTGCAACTCCGAACACCATCCCAAATCGGGTCCAACCCCCACCTCCCCCAGTCAAAGTCAACGGAGAACCAATCCTAGACTCCAAAATCAACCGCCGATGCAGGAATTGCCAACTCCTGTACCTGGTAAAGTGGGCGGGATACGAAGGGACTGATGAGGAAGCTTCCTGGATCCTCACGACCAAGCTTGCTCACACATTGAAACTTGTCTTGGACTTTCACTTCACATATCCCAGAAAGTCTGGACCCCTTAATTCTCTCGGATGAGGGCAGAAACGAGTACACTACACTACTTCCTCATCCCCATCCTCCCCATCTGTTTCCTGATCTCTCTCCCTCCCTCTCCTTTCCCTTCCACTCCAATGCCCCCAGCCTCCTCCGGACTCCTATCCTGGCCCTCAAGGGTTCGTGCCTAAGAGGGGGATACTGTCACATCCCGAAACTCTCCTAACCCATCTGGCCCAATTCCGGCCCAATTCCGGCCCAATTCCGGATACTGTCACATCCCGAAACTTCCCTAACCCATCTGGCCCAATTCCGAACCCCTATGATCAAATCCCGAATCCCGGGCCTCAGACTTTACCTTAGATGAATTCTCTTTCATCAGACATTCCGAACCCCATACTTCCCATCCCAGACTTTTGCATTCCTGTCCCGGACTTTCCGCATTCCTGTCCTGGACTTTCCGTATTCCCGTCCTGGACTTTCGTATTCCTATCTCGGTTATCTCTTGACATATGTCACTCTCCTTTGACATTTCTTGACATTTACAGTTCCTATCGATAATTCCCTTCCCCCTTGCTTTGCAACTATTGCGCCATTGCCTTCAGTCATTATTCTACCATTCTGACGCCATTCCGATTCATTCCTTCCTTTCTTCCGGAAACCCGGAACTCCAATTCATCCAACATACTTTAACATCTTTATATCTTCCGGACTCTTCAGTATATAAACCCGCATGTACACTCCAATATTTCCTTAGTTCAAATATCAACTAAATCCCATTCTTTCCTGATCCCCTCTGAACTTCCTCAGTCCTTAAGTTGATCTTAGGATTGATCTCTGACCCTCCGCTCCGAAATCAAGGGACAGAACTCGTACAGGGGCGCAGCACATAAGCTGAAGCCGAAGTTCCTTACCACTCCGACCCCCCTCAGGAATTCCCACTAAACCCTGCTTCCTCCGCACTCCGGACGATCCGGGAATTCTGGGAATGAACCTGGACTTACCAATATCCCAATATCCTGAATGCTGTATTTCCCATCCTGGACTTTTGTACTCCTATCTTGGCTATCTCTTGACATATGTTCCTTTCATTTGACATCCCTTGACACTTATAGTTCCTATTGATAACTCCCTTCCCCCTGCTTCACAATTATTGCGCCATTGTCCTTAGTTATCATTCCATCATTCTGATGCCATTCCAATTCACCCTTACTATACTCTGGAAACTTAAAACCCCGACTTGTCCAATATACTTTAACAGTGTTATATCTTCTGGACTCTTCAGTATATAGACCTGCCTGTGCTCTGTGATATTTTCTTACTTTGAATATCAACTAAATCCTGTTCTATCCTCCAAAGTCTTCACTTCACTCTGAAACCCCTCTCAGTCCTTAAGTTGAACTTAGGATTGTCTTCTGAACCTCTGCCTTGAAATTAAGGGACAGAACTCATACAGGGGCACAGCACATAAGCTGAAGCCAAAGTCCCTTACCCCTCTGACCCCCCTCACGGATTCCCAACCCCTCACACCTTTCCCCACCTTAGGACTTTTTGGGAATTCCAGGATTGAACCTGGACTTGACACAACCGAGCTAAGTCCTCAGGTTGAAGATCACTTTCTTGGATTGGGGGCTGTACTAATGTCCTCAATGTGTATTCCAGGTGTTCCTGGGATAAACAACCTGCAGGCAATGTCTGACCAAATAAGGCCATTCCAGTAGGAATTGGCCCAAGTTGAATTTTGGGATCTGATGGTTCCAACGACATCACCCAAGAGCTGCTGGCTAATTCTGCATCAGAAATGAATGGTGGGCTTGGGAGAGGACTGTCCTTGAGCATGGGTGGAGTTGGCAGTTCCAGACTGCTGTCAGGGATGACTGGAGAAGTCAGAAACCTCAAATCATCAGATGCACTGGCCTCAGCACTTAGATGGCTAGGAACCTCGGGGGGCTCAGATGATGGAGAAAATAAAAATGGGAGATTCATAGAGGAACCTTGGGGGTTGAGAAGTCCCAAGAGGAAGTCTGGGAAGGAATGGATGGGGCTAAGAATAAATCTGAGGAAGATGGTTGGTTTGGGTGGGCAAAATGAATTTGTAGGCTTACCATTGAATCTGACCTGGCCAGGGGCATTACCTTGAGCTTGTGTGTTGGACATGATCAATGTTAATATGGGCAATTTGGTGGGAAATGGTGGGGAATGGAGTGCAAAAAGACTTGTGTCTTGTTGATATTCTACTCCCGGACCAAATCAGTCTTTGTGCTCAGGCAATGCCATCAGTAAGCAGTTTATTATTTAAACCTAACCTCAGCTTTGAAATCATTTCACCCCTCTGCTCACATCCACCCAACCTGTCTGTCAAACAATTCCTGATTTGAATAAAAATGTCTTCATCTACAAACAACATTTCGGAGTTCAAGTCTTTTGCTGAGAAAGTGGCTCAGTGTTAAGTCTGGGTTCATTCCTGGAATTCCCGGATTGTCCGGAGTGCGGAGAAAGCGGGGTTGGCAGGAATTCCTGAAGGGGATCAAAGGGGTAAGGAACTTCGGCTTCAGCTTATGTGCTGTGCCCCTGTACGAGTTCGGTTCCTTGATTTCGGAGTGGAGGGTCAGAGGTAGAGATCAATCCCAAGATCAACTTAGGGACCAGGGAAGTTCAGAGGGGATCAGGAAAGAACGGGATTTAGTTGATATTCAAACTAAGGAAATATCAGAGAGTACACGCAGGTTTATATACTGAAGAGTCTGGAAGATATAAAGATGTTAGAGTACTATCGGACGAATTGGAGTTTTGGGTTTCCAGAAGAAAGGGAGGAATAAATCAGAATGGCATCAGAATGGTAGAATAATGACTGAAGGCAATGGCGCAATAATTGCGAAGCAAGGGGGAAGGGAATTATCGATAGGAACTGTAAATGTCAAGAAATGTCAAAGGAGAGTGACATATGTCAAGAGATAACTGAGATAGGAATACGACAGTCCAGGACGGGAATACGAAAGTCCAGGACGGGAATGCGGAAAGTCCGGGACGGGAAGTACGGGGTTTGGAATGTCCGATGAAAGAGAAATCATCTAAGGTAAAGTCCAAGGGCCGGGATTCAGGATTTGGTCATAGGAGTTTGGAATTGGGCTGGATGGGTTAGGGAAGTTTCGGGATGTGACACTCAGCTGATCCGCGGTTGCAAAACTTTGAGGGAAGGTGGGAGTGGATGAATGGAAGCAGACAGTTAACACTGTCAATGAAATATTGGTAGGTGGACAGTCCATAACATTAGGTGGGGAGCTAGTGATGGAGATAGGGTCAAGTTAGGGAACACTATGTGGCTGGGGCCAGGGTTCCTCCCATGATCATAGCCACCAACATGGTCATGTATCCCATGGTCGAGGTCATAACCAGAGGATGGCTGAAGGTGGGTTCAATTTTGAAGCCTGGCCCCGAAATGAGTGGCCACCCATGGTCACATCTCCCAAAGCTGATCTTGAAGGGAAAGGGAGTAAACCCTTTAGAAAGGGGGGGAGGGATGGTTTCCAGTGGGAGAAAGGGGGGAAAGGAGCACAAGGAAGGTAAGAGTTCAAAGGATGGGGGGAAGAAGAAGTGAGAGAAAAAGGAGTAGGAGAATTCCAATGAGGAGGAGGAGGCAGATGAGAAACTGGAGGTCATTGAGAAAAGGCCAGCTTGGGGAAAGGTAGGCTTGGGTAGAGAGGAAGAGGAAACTCAGGGGAGAAGCCAGGAGAGGAGGTCGAAGAACCAGCCAAAACATTGGTCTCAGTCCCATGCCATTAAATCACAGGAATTCATCTCTGATGAGGTCAAAGAACCGGAACCCTCAACATCCATCCCAACACTGCTGACACTACCCCTCCATCCCTGAAGGCCACTTCCAAAGTCTGCAAGAGCTGTGCCTGAAAAGTGTGGCCTTGCACCTGAACCATCAAGGGTGATATTGCAGTCGGTGCATGCCAGCCATGTAACCAATCCAAGATCGCTTGCAGCTTCATGAAAGCGGCCAAATGCACATGTCAGGAATCTGGTGGCCTGAGCAAGGTGGCATCAAGGGCCCCTTCAAAAGCAAAAGCCCCATCCCGTTAACCACTCAAGGCCATGATGGTTTTGGCCATCACCCCCGCCAATTGCATCCCAAGTCTGGCACCTGGTCTATCTCCAAGGAAGAAGGTCAAACATTTGGCATCAAAGCCAAGGCCCAAGACCCCCACCCCCAGAGCTGGGCCAAGCTCCGTCCCTGGTGGCTCAAGTCTTAAACTGAAACTTGGTAAGTTTGGTAGTCTACAAATGTTTCTATTTCCAACTTATATTGATTGTTTTTGATGGTGTAGTGATCCCAAAGCGGCTTCCATTCCACCCCATCCCATCCTGCTCCATCAGCCAGGCCATCCTGGCTGGGCCTCTCAATACCTCACCTCTCCCAGCCTCTGTCCCCACTCCCCACCTAACTGATGATTCAAGGGATGCAGTCATCACTGGCCTGGAAAGTCAGGTTTCCGCTCTCAAAAGGGTGCTTGAATGGATTCCGGTGCTTGAGCAACAGCTCGGCACTTTGGTTTAGGCAGTCAAGGCCCTTTGGGAAAGGGTTCAAGAGCAAGGCTTGGTCAGATCAAAACCCGGTCCTCTCCCAAGGACAGTATTGGTTTCACATCACATGTGAATGCTCAACTTGGAGGGTTCCAGCTCCCTTCCTCCAGCTGTCATTCAGGCCAAACCAGAACATTCCCCCAATCTCAGCCTCCAATCATGTGGCCCATCCTTAGAGGGCACCAGGGCAGTCCCATCCCCACTCCATCTAGACAGCATGGAGACAAATGAGGATGAGTTGGATGGCTTTTTGGCTCCCCCTGTGCCAGTTCCTCCCCCAGGCCTACTGACAACATGAGATGAATCGGACACAGTCAGAGTGGATGCTGATATGGAGGTTTGATCTCATTTTCCCCGACTTGTATATATCTAAACACTGTAATTATACTGCTATAAATGCCATGAGTTTCCTATAGATGTACAATTCTGCAAGTCAAAATTGATCTTGATTTAATTGAAATACAACAATGGGCAAGGCTATCCTGAAAGTACTGATGGTGGTGACTGCAGCCAGCCCAATGCTGAAAGTTTTCACATACCCATGAATGAAGCCAAACCCATTGACTCAATGGGCCCACCTATTATGATGAAGGATAGATTGAAGAAATATGACTTGGACCACCCAAAACCTACAAACCACCTGGTCCTCAGCCTACTTGGCACCTATGGGTCACCCATCGCTCAGCCCATCCTCAACTCATGTGTTGCCCCTCCCCTGGCCTGCCCAAGACCTATGGGTCACCCATTCCTTGGCCCACCCAGAATCTATGGGTTATGCATTTGTTGGCCCACCCGAGACCTACAAGTCATGTGTTCCTTGGCCCACCCAACACCTGTGGGTCACCCATCTCTCAGCCTGCCCAAGACCTATGGGTCATGCACCTCTTGGCTCACCCAAGATCTGTTCACTCATCCCTCAGCCTGCCCAAAACCTATAGGTCATGCATCTCTCGGCCCACCCAAGACCTATGGGTCATGCATCCCTTGGCCCACCCAAGACCAGTTCACCCATACCTCAGCCCACCCAAGACCTATGGGTCATGCATCTCTTGGCCCACCCAAGACCTATGGGTCACCCCTCCCTTGACCCATCTGTGACTTGTGGATCACCCATCCCTCAGCCCACCCAAGACCTGTTCACCCATCCCTCAGCCTGCCTGAGACCTATAGGTCATGCACCCCTCAGCCCACCTGTGACTTATGGGTCATGCATTCCTTGGCCCATCTGACACCTACAGGTCACCCATCTCTTGGCCCACCCACAGACATGCCCACTGGTCAGAATGCCTATCCCAGTTCAACCTCGTCATTCACTTCCGCCCTGGACACTTAGGAGCTAAACCCAATTCCCTCACTTGATGCTGGGATGTCTACCCAAAAGAGGGGGATAAGGACTTTTTGTTCCGAGGTGCTAAAGGCTAACGAGTGACAGAGTAAGACTCAGTCTCGAGTATAAAATACTAGACTATTTAACCAACCTAACGAGTGACGGAGTAAGACTAAACAGCTATCAGTAAATAAAACAAGTGTATAGCTAAAAAATATCTCACCTCAGTCTCGAGTATAAAATACTAGACTGAGGTGCATGTAGTGAAAAAAGTCCGCACTAATGGTTGGTATGATTACCTAATCTGTCCTCAACATACCCACATACTGCCAATTTACAACACACCCACTCGACGAGTGGTGGATTAAAAGATGATACCCATGCCGCGAGAGAACCGATTGTGCTTCTCGTGAGTGAGTCCCTTTGTAAGAACGTCAGCAACTTGATCCGTCGTTGGAACATATTCAACAGCTACTTCCCCTGAGTCCAACTTCTCTCTGATGAAGTGATGTTGAATTGCAATGTGCTTCGTGTGATCGTGGAACATAGCATTCTTTGCGAGGGCCATTGCCGATTGATTATTGATCAGTAGTGTAGTCAGGGAGGACGATAACTTGTCAAGTTCGAGGAATAGGGTGCAAAGCCAGATAGCTTCCTTTGTAGCGGCTGTGGTAGCCATGTACTCAGCTTCTGTGCTTGAGAGAGCAACTGAAGTTTGTTTCTTCGAAGACCAACTAATGGCCGCGCCTGCTAAAATAAAAACATAGCCAGTGATGGACTGGCAATCATTCACATCGGCTGCCCAGTCAGCATCTACATAACCCAATAAGTCATTTTTCACATTTCCTGAAAAAATGAGGCGCACGTCAGATGTACCACATAAGTAGCGGTAGACGCGTTTCAGCGTGGTAGCGTGTGCATGACCTGGCATGGCAGCATGCTTGCTAAGGGTGCTGACTGTGAAGGTGAGATCAGGTCGAGTGGCAAGCATTGCATACATGAGTGCTCCAAGAGCACTCTGGTACTCTTTTGCGTCAGCCTCGGGCTTGTCTAGCTTAATTAACTTGACATTTGCATCAATCGGAGTGATGACGGAGCGGCTGTCGGCCATATTGTAGCGTTCAAGGATGGACTTAATGTATTGGCATTGCGAGAGCTAGATGGTCCATTTATTGCGATCACGGATGATCTCCATCCTGAGAATCCAGCAAGCTTTGCTGAGATCAGTCATTTCATACTCACGGATGAATTGTTCCTTGAGCTTCTCAATCACCTTTTGATCCTTCAACAGCATTAATTTATCGCCAACGTAGACGGCAACAATGATAAGTACTCTGTCTTTGACCTTGTAGAATACGCTGTGATCAGCTTGACTTTGCATGAACCCAAGTGCTAGAAAACAGCACATAGGCACTCGCACCATGATTTGTGCGCCTGCTTGAGACCATAGAGTGCATGGAGTAGGCGCCAGACCTTGTAGCGTGAGGGGCAAAAGCCTGGAGGGGGTTCAAGGTAGATTTCCTCGTTGAGTTCCCAATTAAGGAAGGCAGATTTGACGTCCATCTGGTGGATCTCGAGATCATGCTTGGCGGCAAGGGCAAGGAGGGCTCGTGTCACATCCCGAAACTTCCTTGACCCATCCAGCCCAATTCTGAACCCCTATGATCAAATCCCGAATCCTGGGCCTTGGACTTTACCTTAGACGATTTCTCTTTCATTGGACATTCCGAACCCTGTACTTCCCATCCCAGACTTTCACATTCCCGTCCCGGACTTTCCATATTCCTGTCCTGGACTTTCGTATTCCTATCTCGGTTATCTCTTCATATGTCACTTTCCCTTGACACTTCTTGACATTTACAGTTCCTATCAATAATTCCCTTCCCCCTTGCTTCGCAACTATTGTGCCATTGCCTTCAGTCATTATTCTACCATTCTGATGCCATTCCATTCCAATTCATTCCTCCCTTTCTTCCGGAAACCCAAAACTCCAATTTGTCCGACATACTTTAACATCTTTATATCTTCTGGACTCTTCAGTATATAAACCCGCATGTACTCTCTGATATTTCCTTAGTTCAAATATCAACTAAATCCCATTCTTTCCTGATCCCCTCTGAGCTTCCTCAGTCCTTGAGTTGATCTTGGGGTTGATCTCTGACCCTCTGCTCCGAAATCAAGGAACAGAACTTGTACAGGGGTGCAGCACATAAGCTGAAGCTGAAGTTCCTTACCACTCCAACCCCCCTCAGGAATTCCTGCCAAGCCCCACTTTCTCCGCACTCCGGACAATCCGGGAATTCCGGGAACGAACCCGGACTTAACAGCTTGGATGGTTACAAATTTTGTTACGGGGGCGAAGGTGTCCGTGTAATCGACGCTGTGAATTTGTGTGAACCCTTTTCCAACCAAACGGGCCTTGTACTTCTCTATTTCGCCATTGGGACCGCGTTTGATTTTGACACCCCATTTTGAATCAATGACTTTGACTTTGTGGTCGCGTGGACGTTCAACTTCCTCGTATAGCCCAATTTTCTTGAAATTTGTGAGCTCATCCATCATTGCTTTGTGCCACAGGTCTGAGTCTGAATGACTCATTGCCTCGCTGTAAGTGTGTGGCTCATCTTCTGTGGCTGTGTCAGCCCGATACGTGCGTTCACTCGGAAACGTCTCACGCCCACTCCTTCCTGCCTCTTCTATCACCTCACTCCTGCCCTCTGTTTTCCCATTGTCTCCATCACCAATCCGTCCATCTTTTTGGTTCAACATCACTGGCAAGCGCAATTTCTCATAGGTGTTGACGAAATAGCACAGATCATTGTCATGGAGGGGTGCTTTCCTTTGTCTTGTCGACCTGCGAACTTCTGGTGGAAGAACTGGGTGTGGATAGGGCACTGGTGGGCCTTGTGGAGCTGCGGGAAGCCTCATGGATGGATGACGAGGAGTCTTGTAGCGATTTGAGGGCTGGTAAGTCTTGGGTCCTTCAGTTGTTGGTTTTGAGTACTGATTGTTATCAGCATCACTAGACTTAGGGCCAGGAGGTGGGGAATGACTCGAATTCGAGTCGTTTGCCTCGTTTAAGGTATGTTCCACCTCTAGCTCACTCTCCTCGTCACTTCACTCACTTGTTTCACTGTCTGAAGGAGTCTGAGTGCCCAGGTTCATGCTCTCGAGTACTGGGATGCTTTCGGCCGCTTCTGCTGGGCCTGGGGCATGTGAGTAATTTGTTTCACTGCTGTTTTGAGCGCTGACGTCGATGCTAACTCTTGTAGGGCCATTCTCGTCCTTCTCATCGAAAACTACATCCCTTGACTCGAAAATTCAACCAGTTGCGTGGTGCAGGCAGACAAATGCCTTCTTATTGTTGGCATACCCAATATGTATGCACTCAAGCGACTTTGCATCGAGTTTGCGGCGCTTCTCATCAGGTATGTGGATGTGGGCTATGCAGCCAAAGATCCGGAGATGCGAAACTGATGGCTTGTTCCCAGTGAATCGTTCGTATGGCGTAACGTTGCCGTGAAACACGCATGTTGGTACTCAATTCAATATGTATGCCGCATGTAAGATAGCATCCCCCCAATAGGAATCAGGTAGGTTGGCATCTCGAAGCATTGACCATGCGCTCTCTACGAGTGTATGATTCATCCGTTTGCTGGCTCTGTTCTCTTGTGGTGTATAGGCATTCGTCTTCTCGTGGTGAACTCCCTTCGACGTGAGGTAGTCTTTGAAAGCTTTCAAGCCATATTCACCACCACCATCAGACCTAAACAGGTTTGTGCGCTCTTCGGTAACCGTCTCAGCACGCTCAAGGTAGGCTCTCATCAGACCAAATACTTTGTCTTTAGATTTAATTGATTTGACCACAACGTGATGCAAATAGCTGTCAATATAGGTCACAAAGTATGAGTGCCCTGTCTGCACTTGTGTTTGCATTGGGCTGCATACATCAGAGTATGTCCAGTGAAGGACGCGAGGGTTTTCAACTGTCGACTTCTGTGGTATTGGCTCGCGATGCTGCTTGCCTTCAAGGCATGCCTTGCATACACCATCATGCGTCATTGGGCCTGTAATTTCCATTCTGTTAACCATGTCCTCTCGAGATAGCTTTAACACGGAATCAATATTCACATGTCCAAGTCTCCAATGCCAGGTTTCTAGCGAGGCTTTGGATGGAGTCATTTTCACAACAGACACATTTAGCAAGATCTCCGGATCAAGATATGGTGATGGGGCATAGACGATGCGAGTAGTTTCATTTACGTGAGGTGTTGCATGAAGGATGTATAGCAAGTTTCGCTTGTAGGCTAGTGTCAAGTCTAGGTTCAATCCTGGAATTCCTGGATAGTCTAGAGAGCGCGGAAGGGCGGAGTTGGGCGGGAATCCCTGAGGGGGGTCAGAGGTGTAAGGAACTTTGGCTTCAGCTTGTGTGCTGTGCCCCTGTACAAGTTCTGTTCCTTGATTTTAGAGCGGAGGGTCGGAGATCAATCCTAAGGTCAACTTAAGGACTGAGGGGGTTCAGAGTGAAGCAGATCAGGAGAGAATGGTATTTAGTTGATATTCAAACTAAGGAAATATCAGAGAGTACAAGTGGGTTTATATACTGAAGAGTCCGGAAGATATAAAGATGTTAAAGTATGTCGGACAAATCGGAGTTTCGGGTTTCCGGAAGAAAGTAAGGAATGAATTGGAATGGCGTCAGAATGGTGGAATAATGACTGAGGGCAATGGCGCAATAATTGTGAAGCAAGGGGGAAGGGAATTATTGATAGGAACTGTAGATGTCAAGAAGTGTCAAAGGAAAGTGACATATGTCAAGAGATAGCCGAGATAGGAATACAAAAGTCCGGGTTGGGAATGTGAAAGTCTGGGTTGGGAATGCAGAAAGTCCGGGTTGGGAATGCGGAAGTCTGGGATGGGAAATACGGAGTTCGGAATGTCCAATGAAAGAGAAATCTTCTAAGGTAAAGTCTGAGGCTTGTGATTTGGGATTTGATCATAGGGGGCCGGAATTGAGCCGGATGGGTTAGGGAAGTTTTGGGATGTGACAGCTAGAGCTTCAAGTGTACTGCCTTTTGAGATGTGGCACTCATTCTCTCCAAATGATATGTTGAAACCTTTACTGGCGAAGCATGGTACTGACAGTAAGTTTTCATCTAGCTTTGGGATGTAGTAGACGTCCTGGAGGATCGACTCTTGCATTTCTCCATCTCCGACATCAACATCTATGCATACTTGACCAATTCCTGTCGCAGATATGGAGCGGCCATCTCCAATAGTCACAGGTTGCGGAGGTACGAGAGGGCGGAATGTCATGAACCATGAACACTGACAAGTCATACTTGCAGTTGCACCTGAGTCAACTATCCAATCGAAAGTCGTGCAGGAGTGACTGTTGGTTTGTTGTACCATGAATAATTTCAATGGGCTTGTCTCGTGTGAAGCGATGTTTGCTACTCGTGCTGAGAGCTCAGGCTTGTCCTTTGAGTCCTTTGATTTATCTTTGTCGGCTGTTGACGAGGTTGACCCATTTTTTGCAGCTTCTTCCGCTATCTTCTTCCAACATTGTCTGCCGTGAAGCTTGCCACAGTGCTCGCACTTCTTCCGCTTCTTCTTGTCTTTCAACTTCTCCTTTGACTTCTCTTTTGACTTCTGTGAGGTAGTCCCTTGTGCAACAAGTGCCGACTGTGTCGTCTTATGAGACTTCTCCTCTACAAGAATTTGCAAAACTACTGCTTCAACAGAGAGTTTGTCAGCAGCCATTAGGATAGTTCTGAGAGTCGAGTAGGAGGTTGGAAGGGATATGACTATGGCTATGGTGATGAGCAAATCATTGAGGGCTTGGCCCAGTGATTTTAGCACGTAGGCCTTCTGCCACATCACGTTTAGCTGCAGTTCCATCTCGGATTTGTCGAAGAGAGTGCTGCGGAATAGTTCGCCTATCAAGTAGGCCACCGTCTGTTGACCTTTGCCTTTGTACCATTCCTTTAGCTTCCTCCAGGCTTCCTGTGCTGTCTCGACATAAAGAACTCCACTGAGTGGCTCATCTTTTAAGGTGAGAGTTATTTGTGCTCGTGCTTCCTTGTCTCGTATTACCCAGTTTTCTAATGCTAATGGGTCTGAGGCATCCGGTTTTGACTCAGTGCCGTTAATCAAACCCATGAGTCCTCGTATATTGAGAACTGTTGAATTTCTGTGCTTCCAATACTGGAAGTTGGATCCATCGTTTTCGAGAGAGGGTACATCATATAGTCGACTGGATAGGTGACTTGATTTATGAGATGATGAAGCTGTTGCTGTTGCAGGAGAGGATATGCTAGGAAGGGCTATTGATGCTGAACCAGGGGTTGCTGGCATTTTGAATTAATGAAGGACTTGTTTCAGAAGCTAGGCAGAGCCAGGGCTCATAACCTTTTGTTCTGAGGTGCTAAAGGCTAATGAGTGACGGAGTAAGACTCAGTCTCGAGTATAAAATACTAGACTATTTAACCAACCTAA
Source organism: Gyrodon lividus (assembly GCA_014904945.1). Lineage (NCBI taxonomy): Eukaryota > Fungi > Basidiomycota > Agaricomycetes > Boletales > Gyrodontaceae > Gyrodon > Gyrodon lividus. The sequence goes on from MU127423.1 coordinate 1,267,918, forward strand.
CGAGTGATGGTGTTAAGTCCGGGTTCGTTCCCGGAATTCCTGGATTGTCCGGAGTGTGGAGAAAGCAGGGTTTTGTGGGAATTCCTGAGGGGGGTCGGGGTGGTAAGGAACTTTGGCTTCAGCTTATGTGCTGTGCCCCTGTATGAGTTCTGTTCCTTGATTTTGGAGCGGAGGGTCAGAGATAGAGATCAATCCTAAGATCAACTTAAGGACTGAGGAAGTTCAGAGGGGATCAGGAAAAAACGGGATTCAGTTGATATTTGAACTAAGGAAATATCAGAGAGTACATGCGGGTTTATATACTGAAGAGTCCGGAAGATATAAAAATGTTAAAGTATGTTGGACAAATCAGAGTTTCGGGTTTCCGGAAGAAAGGAAGGAATGAATCAGAATGGCATCAGAATGGTAGAATAATGACTGAAGGCAATGGCGCAATAGTTGCAAAGCAAGGGGGAAGGGAATTATTGATAGGAACTGTAAATGTCAAGAAGTGTCAAAGGAAAGTGACATATGTCAAGAGATAACCAAGATAGGAATACGAAAGTCCAGGATGGGAATGCGGAAAGTCCGGGACAGGAATGCAGAAAGTCCGGGACAGGAATGTGGAAAGTCCGGGACAGGAATGCGGAAAGTCCGGGACGGGAAGTATGGGGTTCAGAATGTCTGATGAAAGAGAAATTGTCTAAGGTAAAGTCCGACAGCCAGGATTCGGGGTTTGGTCATAGGGGCTCAGAATTGGGCCAGATGGGTTAGGGAAGTTTCGGGATGTGACAGATGGAGTAAGACTAAACAGCTATCAGTAAATAAAACAAGTGTATAGCTAAAAGATATCTCACCTCAGTCTTGAGTATAAAATACTAGACTGAGGTGTGTGTAGTGAAAAAAAGTCCACACTAATGGTTGGTATGATTACCTAATCTGTCCTTGACGTACCCACATACTGCCAATTTACAACAGGACTACACTCACATCAATCCCCATAACCTCCACCTGGTGTTCACTCAGGAGCAGCTTGCCTCGTCCCTACGAGCCACTATCCTCTAGCCCCAGTCCTCCATGCCTCATCCCTGCTTGACATCAAAGACATTCACAAGGACATCCTAGATTCCCTGTCCTCTGACCCCATAGCTTCTGCCTGACTCATGGACTCGTCAGACTCCCGATGGGCTATGAACACTAAAGGTTTCCTGACACTCAACAATCACATCTTCATCCCGGAAGCTAAGGATCTACATCTCCATATCCTCCAATACAAGCATGACCACCCCCTATCTGGACACATTGGGCAAAACAGGACACTAGAGCTCATCCGTCGGGAATATACTTGGCCAGAACTCTGTACCTTTGTTAAAGACTATGTCAGTTTGTGTACTTCCTGTGCCTGAGCTAAAACTCCTAGACACCGCCCCTATGGAATGCTCAAGCAGCTTCAAATCCCTGACAAACCCTAGAACTCCATTTCCATGGACTTCATCAAGCAACTTCCCTCTTCCGGTGGGTATACTGCAAGCCTAGTAGTCATTGACTGCCTTTCCAAGCAAGCCATATTCATTCCCACTCATGACCCCATCGACTCCCCAAGCCTCACAAAACTATTCCTCCTTCACATGCATGTTTTCCAAGCATGGAGTTCCCTCCCACATAACTTCCAATCATGTGCATGGACATGGCCAATGCTCAGAATCACTATCAAGGACCTGTGAATTCCTGATGACTTCCCACACTGGACTTCCAAATTGGAGACCAAGTGTTTGTCAAGGCAAAGTACTTCTGCTCCACTTGCCCTTCCAAGAAACTCTTGGAAAAGAACCTTGGCCTCTATCCCATCATTGCTCAAGTTGGACCCCTATCCTTCACCCTCCGACTTCCAGACTCCATGTGTGCCATCCACCCCATCTTCCATGTCTCCCAGTTGGAACCCGCAACTCCAAACATAATCCTGAACTGGGTTCAACCCCCACCTCCCCCAGTCAAAGTCGATGGAGAACCCGAATATGAAACCTCCGAAATCCTAGACTCCAAGATTGACCAATGATGCAGGAATTGCCAACTCCTGTATCTGGTAAAGTGGGTGGGCTACAAAGGGACTAACAAAGAAACATCCTGGATCCCTGCCACCAAACTTGCTCATGCATTGGAACTTGTCCCGGACTTCCACTCCCCATATCCCGCAAAGTCCAGACCCCTTAATTCCCTCAGATGATGATGGCAACACGTGTACAATTCACCAAACAAGAAACTATGCTATTTCTACATGAGGAGGCCAAAGAGATACTCTACATTACTTCCTCATCATCCCCATCCTCCTCACCCTCACCCTCTTTATCCCCACCATCTTCACCTTCACCCTCCTCTTCACCCCCATGCCCCTTCTCCTTTCCCTTCCCATCCAATGCTCCCCCAATGTCCTCCAGACTCTGCACCCCAGGACTCCTAAGCCTTGAGGAAGGCCACCAGGCCATCTGTGAGCACCTGTCGGATCCCCGACAGTTGTGCCACAATGGCCTCATTGGCCTTCTTCTGGGCCCCATAGGACACTGCCAGGGCACCAAGGGCATCAGTCAGGGCCCCAAGGGCATCCCATTCTTCTTTGTCCTCGCTCTCCTCCCGGTACTCCAGCTCTTCTGCCTCCTCTGTTTCCAGTCCTTCCCTCTGTGCGGGATGTCACTTCCACCGCTGCCCTCTTCCCTGCCACTCCAGCCTCCTGGCATGACGTGTGTGCACGTCCTCAATTGTCTGGTCTTCAGGCCTGGGCATGGGACCCTGGCCCTCATGCAGACCATGCAGGGGGTGTTAGCCATGGGGAGTCAACCCCCAGGCCTCCCTGCACTACCGTGGGACGGCCCCACCTCAGGCCCCTTCAACTCCTCCTCCTCTCATTGCCTTCTCTCTGCCACCACCCGCACAACCTCCTCCTCTGCCTTCCTCCTCCTCTCATCCTCAATCTTCTGCCTTGCCTCCTCACACTTCTCTGCCTCCCATTGGGCCTTCTTCTCCTTGGCCTCCTGAATTCTCTGGGCAGACTCTCACATGCATTCTTCCTCCTCCTGTTGGAGACGGGCAATTTTGTCATTGGATTGGGAGTGAGTAGACATGGTGTGTGATGGAACTAAACAACTGGCAGTCTAAGAGGGGGATACTATCACATCCCAAAACTTTCCCTACCCATATGACACACTAGTCCCTTACCCCTCCGACCCCCCCTCATGGATTCCTGATACCTTGCGCCTTTCCCTGCCTTAGGACTTTTCAGGAATTCCAGGATTGAACCCAGACTTGACACTACCCATTACTCACAAAGTACCTATTGAAATATCCCTCAGCCCATCTAATACCTATGGGTTGCCCATCCCCTGGCCCACCCAAGACCTATGGGGTCACTCATCCCTCAACCCACTCATATCACACAAAACCACTGCATATTGACCCACCCATCACTCAAAATACCCTTACTAAAATAACCCCTCAGCTGATTCATATCACACAGGACTTTTATTACATCTTGGCCCATCCATGCCCTACAAGTGCAACTTGTAGGTCGGCCGACAATCGGCTGGCCAGTGAGCCATGGCTATTTGTCAACCTCGGCTGTCCGTATACTATGGTACCAAAGCACTACATGGGCACTACTGGCCACATCTGATCAATCTGATCTCCAAGAACATAGCAAATGGAAGAGAGATAAGAACATCACATTGATGGAAACTGTCAAGTTTCAACTCTCCATGCATCGATCTCATCTTGGACCTGCACAATGTGACTTGGTGGCGCACCTTTGACAAGGACTACATCGTCGATCTTCCAGTGTCAGGTGGCGAGGACCACAGCCAGCGAATTCTCATAGATTTGATAGGTGTAGAAGAACACGACTGAATACCAGAATCACGGCCGAGCTCTGTAGCTCTGACCATTCAGATAAGGCTTCACTAGGGCTCGGAATTGGTAATGTCAAGGAGTCTTAACGAAGTGGGACCTTCGTTACTGTTTGCCAGTGTCTGTGGCCTCAAGGTCGGTGATATGAACCAGTAAGTAGCCAACATTCTGATAGCTCTAAACTAACATGGTGTTGATGGGAGAACAGCCAAGGCTGACGATGCCATTCTTCGCACAGGTTCCGTTAGACCAACACCAGCTGATGCCGGACGGAAGGGGGACTCACGTAGTTACTGTCCGTGCAACAAAGTGGTTGCTGACTGGCGACACAACTCTTCCCTTCGCCAATGACCGTCAGTGCTGAACAGCCAACGCCGACCTTACCGAGGGGCGGCGCTGCTTGTGTCCCAAGCAGCCCCGTCACAGAAGACAGATTTGGTAGGGCATCCGCCTGGACTGTGCTTAACAGTTTCAGGTGAGTGATTGCTGAAGAGGACTCACAGATTTCACACTGTCACAGCATACTATTTGCCCTGTTGTGCACTGACTATTACCATCTGCGATAGCTAGGGCGACCAAAGACGCAATCCAGAGCAGAGATGTACTGAACATTGGCGATTAACCGATGTGTGTATGCAGTGTTTCTGCGACGAGAGAAAGAAATGACTATGTAAAGAGCGTGGTGTTTGCAATGAAGGTTCGGTCAAGGGGTTACGTATATGTTAGCGGCGTATAAACCCCCTAACGGCGAGTACCGAGCACAGGAACATGCAAGTGGACGTTAAATTGGTGATTGGTTATCGATTTATCACTGGATTCCGCTGCAAGTAGGTAATAGCGCAGGTTGACGAAAACTATTCGCACACAACTACCTCGAGGTCCCTCCGCGTCCAATTCTTCGCAAAGCTTCCTTGGCTTGCATTACTCCCTCCTTCATCCCAACCTTTTCACACTGCTTCGCACTCCTTTCGTACAACGAGCGCGCTGTCGTGCTGTCTTGATCCATCTATAACACCCAGTTTAGCTGGAACCTTCGAACAAGAACCATTCACAAAAGACCCCACCTCACGCAACATCCCGAGATTAAACAGGACAACGCCCAGCAGTTGATTACAAACTTCTCTGCTGTGGTCATCGCCAGGACTGAGCCACCCTTTCCGGGACAAAGGCATATCCTCTGCGCGTTCGACCTCCCCATAAGCTTGACGTGCCCATGCTTCTGCCTGGTGTCGGATTGGGGGAGAAGGAGGACGACGCATGATGAGCTCAGAGAGGTTGTTCATAAGTTGTGCGGCTACATGGATAGTTAGGATTGTTGTACGCTGAGAAATGGTATGGACGTACCCTGACAACGATCCTCAATGCTAATGTTCTCCATTTTTGGTGGGAGCAGTAACGATATTGCTTGTAAGTAGAGTGGCATTGCGTATCTGCCAATGAATGCTCGACATTCATATGTAAGGAGCAGGCTGAACGTCCGACGGACTTACTCGACGTTTCCCTTTCGCGCATACAGGGTCCCAAGGGCTGCCAACGGCGCTCCAAGATCGACCTTGCGCATCCAAGAGGGTAGCTCAAGGTCCGCGAGGACCACAGGCTGCGAATATGGGTTACCATCCTGAACCTCCCGAGCAGCTCCTGTTTCTGCCTCACCCGCCCGTGCTCCACCGGGCTCTGTCTGTGCTCCCGCCAATCTGAGGACCTCCTCGACTGCCCACTTAAGCCACTTCTCTTCCTCCTCCTGACTCCGCTCAGTGCACAGCTCGGCGAGCTTACAAGCAACGGCTACCCTGCGGAGACGCTCCTCGTTCGTAAGAGTGTAGGAAGCCCAGTCGTGGTCGGTACCTGCAGGACTGGCCTCGCTGCCGTCCACCGATGAAGTTGAGGACTGGGAGACGCCTCCTCTGTCCCAGATACTCTGCAATACCTCTTTTGCTCGTGGCTCCGGGGCTACATCCGCCAGTACGGCTGCGATACCTGATAGCTTGAGGTATGGATTGGGACTGAGTGCCAACGGAGAGAGGGAGAGTGCAGTCTGGTATGCGCTTCACGAGTCAGGAGCCACGAATCAGAAAACGCCACCGAGTAGTAGTAGAAAACACAAGGATGTACAAGAAAAAGGTGCACACACCGAGTAAGATACCGCTCGCTCACACTAGGGTCACCCTGGTTCCTAGCCTGAATTCCTGCTCGCAAGTCAGCCCGAAGTTCTTCTGGCCACAGTGTGAACAAGGAGTAGAATTCGTATCTGTGGCCGTGGTGCGCGAGGGTAATTAAATCGGAGGTCAGCGCGAGGAATCTCACTGGTAAGGAGTCACCCACAGACCGACCGCAGTGGTTCCTACACCTAGTACGAGCAACACGGTGAAAAGGGTAGACACACGAAGACTTCTTCCTCGAAGTGTGGCTTGGCCAGTGGTCGCATTGTGTGACTCGGATGCGGAGGTTAGCGAGCGAAGAAAGGTCTTGCCGCCATGACGAAGACTCGCAGCAGGTACCCGGAACGACTTCGTGTCGTATAGTTGTGAACAGCGAATGAGCTTCAGCAGGTGGATCTGTTGCGTCAGTCCGTTTCTTGCAACGGACATTTGCATTTTGGTGGTAAGTGCACTGTGGACAAACTCCCAAGCCAGTCTATCTATCGACTCGAACCCCGTATTACGAGTTTTGAGACTACTGCCAGAGACCAAATTGTTGCCAATGGTCGGGTCTCAGACGGTGGATAACATTTGAATACTATAGTCAGGCCTCAGACGGTGAATAAGTAATAGGTACTAGTTCAAACTATCAAATGCTAGTCCTTCGAGGTCATAGCAAGCACGAGATGACATAGTACTTAAGTTACATCCTAGTATCATTCTGCCTCCTCGATATCATCATCCTCTAGCCACGACCCCTCCCCCTCATCCTTCATCCCACCTGACATCCTGACATCCCCATCTCCGTCCCCGCTCACCTCAACATCTCCGTCCTCGTTCTCTCCCAATGCATCTTCTGCAACGGCCCCACTCGTCCATGGCATGCACGAGAATAATCTATGTGTCCGCGGTGCCTGTGGATATGGCCGGCGCTGGTGCTGTTGCTCGCTCTGAACCGTCACGATCGGTCCAGTGGTATTATATCGATCGACAGCACGTAGCCAGCCCCCAAGCTCCGTCACGACACTGGCATGGGTCCACTTCCCTATGCACGTCAATGCGACCTCTTCACCCTCACCACCCTCACCACCGATCCCTCCCCTTCCGCCTCCGGCCCCGCCTCGCCCAAGCCACCCAAGAACGTCCCCGGCTGCGTCCCACGCTCCCATCTCCCTCGCACGCGCGTCGAACCACCTGGGTTTGCATACTTTTTGACCGGTCCTCAGGACTGGCGTTGGGAGTGAGTGGAGTGTGGATAGTATGAGTGTCGAAAATGCGTATGGGGTATTCGCGGACTGTGTCTGTGGCGTTTGCCTTGTTAGTATGCGAGCGTAAGGTGTCACACCGGCCTATGAAGATACGAAGAAGATTGATTACTTACCCCACTAACACAATCGACCCAACTGAGCCCGTCACAAATACCATCGCATTGATCAATATCTGTGCAAAATTGGGTGTAGTTTTGATGAATATAGGTTCCGAGCAAAGACGAGTCGATGGGCGATTCCGCTGTGAGAGTCTGAAAAATGAGTGAAAAAAGCAGAGGTATTAACTGTGTTCAATGAAACTTGTCACACGCAGACAAGTCTCACCTCCACGCACACCCGACTGGCCTTCCGGTCGTGATGCGAAAGCCATGCCGGCAAAGGTAGTGGATCGATTAATTGTGCGTCCAACCCACGCTCCTTGGCAGCGTCCTTCGTCGACAAATGACCAGCAGGCGGGTCAAATTTACCTGGATTCAGATAGCCGAAATACCAATGCCTCATTGACAAAACCCAAGCAAAAAGACACAATAGCAAACACGTACGTTTGTTGTATAAAATCTTCCCCATCAAATGGAATAATACCAAGCTCTGTTCACGCCTCGTCACCGCTGCCAGCACCGCATGGACGCTTCTCGCATCCTTGATACCACTCACGCAGCCATCCGCCTTGCGAGCCCCCCTCCCTTTCATTTTATCCGTCGAGGTGGGGAGGTCAACGACACACGCGAACTGGAGCGCCATGATCGCGCTCCGGATATCACCATTCGACGATTCGACAATGACATCGAGGGCCTGACGAGGTAACTGCTTATTTGCTCTCCCAGATGAGTCCCGAGGTCCGAGGTGTGAACTAAGCAGGGCCTGAAGAGCTTTTGTCATCAACGTTGGCGCGATTGGGTTGAACCTACATCACAAAATGTTTTTCAAGCGGACATCAGAGTCTGGATTACGAAAAAGGGCACGTACCCTATACGCGTCACATACGGACTCGTCAATAATTCAGGGCCCAAAACATTCCGGATATCCAGCACCTCCTTCTTAGCCCACCGCCTCCCTACACCGCCTGCACCATCCCACGTATCATCGTCCGGTTGCTCAGCACGAATACCCGAGTCTGAGACGACGATAACGATCGGGGGACCTGGTGTCGCAGAAGAGTTAGCAGCCGGGATGCACATGGATTGTAGGGCGGCCTGGAAACGCGTTTGGGTGGGTTGGTGGAGGAGGTTTGGGAGGTCTTCAAGGAGAATGAGTTGACGCTTGGTAGGAGACTGCGTACTGGAGTGGGGCTGTGATTGTGAAGACGCGGGCGGCCCGCAAAGTGGTGTCTGAAGTGCGGTGGAGTTGGTTCCAAAGATACTCTTGCATGTCATTGCACGTGTTAGGAATGCCTGAAACTTATCGAATAGGGCCTCTGTCTCGAGCCATGACTCATCTGCAACAGAGAGCTATGAGAAAGTGATGACTTGGCGATGAAAAGGGCTCCTGCAAGCGATGTAGCCCAAAAGAACGTCGTGGATGATACACCTACCATCCCTGCCAAACTCCTCATCTGGAAAGCTAGAAGGCCCGCGTTCACTCATACTGTTCCGCCACTCCAAAATCTCAAAACCAAGTTCCCTCGCCAAAACGCGTAACGTGGCGGTTTTCGCAGTCCCAGCTGGACCAGTTAGCGCGAGTATACGCTATGAAACATGACACAATATGTACACCAACGCGAGCAGGAGAAATGGGGTCAGCTTGGATGATGTCCAGAACGCCTTCTGTCAGTGCGAGGTAGAAACACGTACGCGATATTTTGTTAGTTTGGCCGATGGACCACCTTCGAAGGCTTCGAGAAACCAACGTCGCACATCCTCAACTTTACGTTTGTGGACTGCGAGCTCCGCCTTTGATTTTTCCATTTCGTCGTGATCGCGGGACAGAACAATAGCGACCACGTTGGTATGCACCAAAGATTCGCGGTAGAATTCAAGTTACAGGTGAAAAGGGGTCCTAAGAGACAGCTATATGGGCCTTACCTCAGACGTTGGCTCATACTTGTCCACCCATAACCGATCGTCGTCGTCCACCAATGATCCAGTATCCTTGCGCCTTTCCTTTCCTTCAATATCCACCACCGGACGTAGATTCAGAGATAGTACAGGCTTCACCATTTGTGAACGCGTCAGAGAAACTTGTGGACTCAAACCCAGGGAGGCGTCATCCGTAGTCAGATCAAATATGGGAGGATTAGACAGCTGTGAAAGATGATCCCGAAGCGATGTGAGTGCGTTCAATTTGACGCAGCGGACGTGGCGTGGACCAAGTCAAGACGCACTGAGAAAGCTGAGAAAGGCCCGGGTCGGGGCTTCTTTGTTGGAGGTTCTGAATCGTTACTGCCGTCGCAACTTTGGAGCTTGAGTGTCTTGACTTTTGTCCTGAGGTTCTTCTTGGTGGGGGCAGACGCTGAATTCATAGATTTCGAGGTTGGTTTGCGAGACATGTCACTGGCCAGAAAAAACATGAAGCTGCCACCAAGCAAGGATGGATCTCCGCTGCGCACTAGTATAAATCACAATGCAGGCTCGACGAGTTGAACGGAGCACATGGTGGCCATTGGAAGAAAAGCTTTGGCTACATACACTAGTACAGCACATACACGTTTCAAATTCACAACCAGAAGCAGCAAGACAGTGGAAAATAGCGGTACAAAAGTAGTGATCATATGTGAGAACCATGAAGGACGAGAAATTAAGATGAATTAAGCTGCAGCGAGCTGTTCGAATGTGACGAAGTGACCTCCACCTTCACATTGGTAACCAGTTTCGGTGCTGACCCAAGCATGCCTCTGGTCGCAGCGGGTTTCGACCGGGAGTTTATCGAGGGCTTTCTTGATGGCTTTCTGCATATTTGCATCCGCCTTCGCAGGTGTAGCCACCTGCAACGTGCGCTGAGAGACAGGCGCGTTGTCTTTCTGCCTGACCGTTACCTTCCGCCGCATCTCCGGTCACCCTCTGTAGCCCCGCATCGGCCTCAACAAGACATATATATATATTCGACGTTTGACCTGTTCGTGGCTTTTGGCGTTGTCCTCACCAGCTTCCTTCACGACCCTAGCCTCTTCAATATTTCTCTCCGCCGCAGCCTGCTTCTTTCCTGTCACTTCCTTCGCCGCGTTGACTGCAGCTGCCTGGTCTTCTGTCGCTTCCCTTGCAAGCGCTTCTGCTTTCGCCTTGCGCTCCACTTATTCAGCTTTTATTTCGGCTTCCTGGAGCTTTCCAAGAAGATCCAGTTCCCTTGATCATTGTCAGCAATAGAGTAAGATGCGTGAGTGATGGGTTGCATTGATATCCTCGGGGGGGAAGGTGGATGGAGTCACATAAGGTTCCGGTCGCTGGAAGCCCTGTCGGATGACAAGCCTAGGCATCACCTCTCTATTTAGGCAGCGAGACGGATGGGAACACCCCCGGGCCACTGCAATACTCTGGCCCATTCAACTTACAGCTCGAATGCACGTCTGACCTCGCTTGAAGCATGTGCAGAATTGTGCATAGTGACAGCCTCGCATATAGGAGCATTTGGGCTAACTAACAGGTGATTAGTCATGTCGGGGGACAGAGTGTAGTGAAAAAGGAGATTGCAAGAGCATTGGGATCAAAATGCAATCACAGATTTGCTACAGTGGCTCAAAAAACTGTCTGGATGTTTGGATACCTACTATTGGCTTTCTATTGGTTCAAGGATCAAGTTTTTGGATAAGGTTCAATAAAATGGCTGCCATTTCAAAATGATGACTTGTTCAGACAGTAGTGGTATTCAGGGTGTTTTGGTTCGGGCTGTGGAACCTGAGGGAACTCCCCATGGACTGTTGGCAGCTCGGCATTGGAGTTTGAATGACATGCCTCCCCTTCGCCCCCAGCTACAATGGTCAAAGTGTCTTCAAAACTTGCAAAAGAACTTCACCAGGATCCCTGTATGCATACAGGCCTCCAATATCAGGACGAGGACATGGCCATGGCCATCACACAAGCTCTAAGGGCAAAACCCACACTGCAAGCTCTGGGGCAACTCTTCGTGTCACCTGGGAGACAGCTATGAGTTCTGGTCACACTAGCAAGCTGGTGATGTGGCTTACTGATCATCCAGTTGATTGTATCGTGCTATTTTCTGATGATAAAAGTGCACCACACCCTCAGGAAGGACAAAGCAAGAGATATGTGCAGTTATTGCTGAGGTGATCTTCAAGGATGATGCTGATTGGGGTCAAGCCTTCAGTGCATACCCTGCAAAATTTGTGAAGGTTGTTCAAGATTGCCTTGGCATGTAAGTTGTTGTCAATCTGTGCAATATTCGATCAACACATAACCTCTTCTACTCAGACTAAAAAACTATTGTGACCAAGCCGTGAAGTTTACACAAATGGGAAATGGAGTCGCACTTGATGCAGAGGGGCATAGCAATCTTCTTCATAAGATTTCTTTTAATTTTCTGATCTTTTCTGACTGTCCACAGAGGCTGTCGAGAAGGAGTTTCCGTGGTACTCTGACCTTCATAGCCTCTGGAAGGGAATCCCCTCATATACCCCAAAGTCTGTCATAAACTCAACACCTGGTGTGTCTCGAGGCACCCAACTACTCACTCTTGTCCAGCCAAAGAACTTGCTGGTCACCTCTTCCTTATCCCAGACCATCCCGTCAGCCCCTACTGTCCCACTCACTCCGCTATCTGGTCCCACTGCCCTGCCATTTGGCTCCACTGTCCCATCTGGTCCCCCCCATCTGGTCCTCCTTCCCCCCCATCTGGTCCTTCTGCCCTCAAAGTTCCAACTGGCACCCCAACTTCTTCCTCTGCTAAGCTCTGCTCTGGGGGGGGTCAAGAAAAAGGAAAACAGCATGCAGAGGCACCAATCAAAGACAAACCATTTGAACCAGATGTGGATGTGAACTTGAATGATTTTGAGGGCAACTACAACATGAATGAGGATCTGGAGCTGGAAGTCGAGTCTGCAAGAGGGCACAAACATTCAGTAAGTTTTAAAAATGTTCTATTATATCTTGCGTGCTCACTGGCTATAGGTGTCAGCATGATCACCATCACTCCCTCCCCTCTTGGCCTTTGCATATCCATGGAAAGATGCTATGCCAGAGATTGACAACCGCTCTGCCTTTTGCTTTGGATCCCCTGCTTCTCAAACCTCTTCAGGATCTTGTGGCTGCCAGAGCCATTGCACTCCCAATCCTTCCTATTGCAGCTCATCTGTCACCTCATCGGCAAGCACTTGTGCTCCATTCTCCTCTACTAGTGAATCACCTGTCACCTCACAAAGTGCTATGTCAAAGTGCTCCAAGACTGTGGTGCCGATGAGGGATAGCATCCAGGAACTCCTTGACAAAGGCATGGCAGCCATCAATGACGATAAGAACCGATCTTCTAGTGCAAAGCGTGCAAGGTTGAGCTTAAAGCTCATTGACCCGCTCGTGCCACACCTCTGCGACTCTTCCAACTCCTGCCTTCCTCCGCCTCTTGTCCTCCTCTGCCTTCTTTCACGTCTCCTCCTCAATTCTCTGCCTCGCCTCTTTGCACTTTTCTGCCTCCTGCCAGGCCTTCTTCTCTTTGGCCTCCTGAATCCTGCAGGTGGACTCATGTGTGCATTCTTCTTCCTCCTGCTGGAGGCAGGCAATTTCATCATCAGATTGGGAGCGAGTAGACATGATGGTTGATGAAACTAAATGACAGGCAGTAAATGGTCGTAAGGTCCCTCAGATTGATCCCTGATTCTCAAACTCCACCATACTGTCACATCCCGAGACTTCCCTAACCCATCTGGCTCAATTCTGGCCCCCTATGATCAAATCCCAAATCCTGAGCCTTGGACTTTGCCTTAAAAGATTTCTCTTTCATTGGACATTCCGAACCCCATATTTCCCGTCCCAGACTTCCACATCCGCATCCCGGACTTTCCGCATTCCCGACCTGGACTTTCGCATTCCCGACCTGGACTTTTGTATTCCTATCTCGGCTATCTCTTGACATATGTCACTTTCCTTTGACACTTCTTGACATCTACAGTTCCTATCGATAATTCCCTTCCCCCTTGCTCCGCAATTATTGCACCATTGCCTTCAGTCATTATTCCACCATTCTGACGCCATTCTGATTCATTCCTTACTTTCTTCCAGAAACCCAAAACTCCGATTTGTCCGACATACTTTAACATCTTTATATCTTCCGGACTCTTCAGTATATAAACCCGCTTGTACCCTCCATCCACCATTCTGATGCCATTCCGATTCATTCCTTACTTTCTTCCGGAAACCCAAAACTCTGATTCGTCCAACATACTTTAACATCTTTATATCTTCCGGACTCTTCAGTATATAAACCCGCTTGTACTCTCTGATATTTCCTTAGTTCGAATATCAACTAAATCCCGTTCTCTCCTGGTGTGCTTCACTCTGAACCCCCTCAGTCCTTAAGTTGACCTTAGGATTGATCTCCGACCCTCTGCCCTGAAATCAAGGAACAGAACTCATACAGGGGCGCAGTACATAAGCTGAAGCCAAAGTTCCTTACACCTCTGACCCCCCTCAGGGATTTCCGCCCAACTCCGCCACTTCCGCACGCTCTGGACTATCCGGGAATTCTGGGATTGAACCCGGACTTGACAGTATATTTGAACTCAAACCTCTATGAGTTCGCTAACATCATATCTTTACCACATGTCTAGAACTATCCAGACTCGTGCCCAAACACGCAGTATGCAAAGCATTGACGCAGCTCAGTCAGAGGCAGCCCGAGAAGACGCCCTGCACTCCCTGATGACCTCGCGTCAAGGCCCTGATGTCGCCGAACAATTCTGAAGCTTCTCTGCTCGTCGTACATCAACCTCTGTCTCAAATCATCTCCACCCCTACTCCCGCAGGTTGTCACCCCCCTGGGGGCGCCCTGGACCCCTCTGATGACGGGAACAGTGGCGACAACAACCCCGACCCCTCTGATGATGACAACCCCTTCGACAACAATCCCGACAATGCAATCCCACCTACCCCTATCATGGTGCTTGCCAATGCAGTTCGTGGCCTTGCTGAGTTATCGTGCTGCAACTGCGAATCCGAAAACTCCTCATCTCCGCACACAAAGGTGTGGGAACCCAACACCTTCAATGGGACTGACCCTTGCAAGCTGCAGGCCTTCCTGGTCCAATGCAAGCTAAACTTCCAGCACTGTCCCCATGCATTACGAACTGACCACACAAAAGTCACCTTCGCCCAGTCTTACCTAAAGGGTATGGCCCTTGAATGGTTTGAGCCCAACCTCCTCCAGATGGACAATCCAGACTGGACAGACAATTATTGCAAATTTGTCCTTGAGCTCCAGACCAACTTTGGCCCCCATGAGCCCGTTGGCGATGCCAAACACCAACTTAACCACCTATCCATGAAAGACTCCCAGCATATCAACAAATACGTGGTGGAATTCAATCGCCTAGCCTCCCAGGTCCGGGGTTACGGCAAGGGAGCCCTCTGACATCACTTCTACAATGGCCTTCCGGATTGCATCAAAGACGAGCTTTCCTGCATTGGAAAACCGCGCTCCCTAGGAGAACTCTGGACTCTCTCCCAGACTATTGACGGGAGATATTGGGAACACAAGTCCGAAGTCGCTCGTCAGATTAGACCCTCTGGAAACCAGTCCGCCATCTCCAAAAGTACTCCCACCACCTCATCTCCGAAACCTGGCACCTTGTCCAACACTTCCACATCCTTGTCGGCAAAGTCCTCCACCCCTACCCCGAAACCCACATCCGACCTCTCCAGCAAACTCGGGAAGGATGGACACCTCACCTCCGAGGAATGCAAATGCCGCTTTGACCTCAAGCTGTGCATGTTCTGCAGAGCCACCAGACATGTAGCTAAGGATTGTCAGAATTCCACTTCCCACGCATCCAAAGCCTGTGCAGCGACAACCTCCCCCACTCCGGAAGCCAAACCGGAGGTGTCTACCCCTGAGGCAAAAAATTAGGGTGCAGCCTTCCAGACTCCACACAGGAAGGAGGCTGCATTGAATCCCACTGTGCACCTACGGAGACCTGTCTCAATGCGTCCGCTGTTTATGATCCCAAGGCCCTTATGCCTCTTGTTTCTTTTCCTGACTTTTCCGAAATTTCCGCTTTTCCTGCCTTGTTAGATTGTGGTTCTACTGATTGTTTCATTGATACTACTTTCATTGACAAACATCATTTTCCAACATATTCCATTCCTCCTATTTCATTGAAACTTTTGATGGTACTTCCAATTCTATGATTACCCGTGCTGTTGACCTTTCCGTTCGTTTCCCTTCCAGCTTTGTCACCTCCAATACATTTTATGTTACTCTGTTGGATTCATCTTGTTCCCTTGTTCTAGGACACAACTGGCTCACCCGCTACAATCCATCAATTGACTGGGTACTGGGCAGTATTACTTTCTGAACTCCGGCTCAAGACTTGCCAACGCCCCCGACGTCACCTCCAGAGATTCCGGACCCTGGTCCCCCATCTCACTCCGACACTCCCAACAAGCCGCCTTGCAAAGCTCCTCGCATCTCGTTTGTCAATGCTGCCGCCTGTGTGCGCGCGTGCAAACTTGATGGCTCTGAGCAGTTCAGCATTCACCTCCGTCCCCAGGACTACAAACTCCATTCCGTATCCTGGGACTCCAGAATTTCCGAAACCCCCAAAGAAGTTGATCTGTCCTCTGTCCCTCCGGACTATCACGATTTCCCCGATGTCTTCAGTAAGTGCAAGGCTGACACCCTCACGCCCCACAGGGAATTCAATCTCAAGATTGAATTAGAGGAAGGTGCTTCCCCTCCTCTCGGGACTGTTTACCCAGTGTCCACTACAGAACTCGAGTCCCTCCGGGAATTCATAGACAAACATCTCAACTACAGCTTCATCCACCAGTCCAAATCCGCCCACAGCACTCCCGTTCTCTTTGTCCGCAAGATGTCTCACTATGCCTCTGTGTTGATTTCCGAGGACTCAACAAAATCATGAAAAAAGACCGCTATCCCTTACCCCTGATCTCCAACCTCCTCGATTCCCCTAGCCACACCAAGGTATACACTAAAATTGACCTCCGCCACACATATTACCTTGTCTGCATCGCTCCCGGGGATGAATGGAAAACCGCCTTCTGGACTCGCTATGGCTCATACGAGTGGCTGGTGATGCCCTTTGGGCTCACCAACGCCCCTGTGGCCTTTCAGCGCTTCGTCAATAGCATCTTTGCAGACCTGCTAGATGTCTGTGTCATGGTCTATCTCGACGACACCCTCATTTATTCTAACAACATGGCTTCTCACAAAGAACATGTCCAGGAAGTCCTCTGGTGTCTCCGGAAACACAGACTTTATGCCAAACCAGAGAAATGTGAGTGGCACTCAGACTCCATTGAATACCTGGGCTACCATCTCTCCCCCCAGGGATTGACTATGTCCCCGGAAAAAGTCCAGGCAGTCCAAGATTTGCCTGAACCCTGGAAAGTCAAGGACATTCAGTCCTTCCTCGGGTTCACCAACTTCTATTGTTGTTTCATCTTCATCTTCAACTACTCTGACATCATTGTCCCACTCATCCGACTCATTCGGAAAAACACCCCCTGGAACTTCGACGATTCCTGCCGCTCTGCCTTCACACAACTCAAAGATTCCTTCACCTGAGCCCCTATCCTTACTCACTGGATTCCGGACTGTCCTATCATGGTCGAAACCAACACTTCGGACTACGCTATCATGGGAATCCTCTCAATCCGGTGCCTGGACAAGGAATTCCGCCCCATCGTGTTCTACTCCCACACCCTGACAGCCCTGGAACTCAACTACAACACTCATGATAAGGAACTCCTTGCTATCCACGAGGCTTTCCAGCATTGGCGTCACTACCTCGAAGGTTCCGGCACTCCTATCGACGTCGTTACCAACCACAAAAATCTGGAATACTTCTCCACCTCCCAATTCCTGACCCGCCGGCAAGCCCGCTGGTCAGAATTCCTATCCCAGTTCAACCTCATCATCCGCTTTCGCCCCGGATGCTTAGGAGCTAAGCCCAACTCCCTCACTAGACGCTGGGACGTCTACCTAAAAGAGGGGGATAAGGACTATGCTCGCGTCAATCACCACAACCTCTACCCGGTGTTCACTCAGGAACAGCTTGCCTCGTCCCTGTTTGACATCAAAGACATTCACAAGAACATCCTAGATTCCCTGTCTCCGACCCCATAGCTTCCCTCCATCTTTCAGACTCGTCGGACTCCCAGTGGGCTGTCAACCCCAAAGGTTTCCTGATGCTCGACAATCATATCTTTGTCCCAGAAGCTAAGGACCTCCGTCTTCGCATCCTCCAATACAAGCACAACCACCCCCTATCCAGACAATTTGGGCAAAACAGGACATTAGAGCTCGTCCGCCGGGAATACACTTGGCCAGGACTCCGCACCTTTGTCAAGAACTATGTCAGTTCCTGCACTTCCTGCACCCAAGCTAAAACTCCTAGACACCACCCCTATGGAATGCTCAAGCAGCTTCCAATCCCCGAAAAGCCCTGGAACTCCATTTCCATGGACATTATTGAACAACTTCCGTCTTCTGGTGGATATACCACAATCCTCGTAGTCATTGACCACCTTTCCAAGCAATCCATATTCATTCCCACTCATGAAACTATTGACTCTCCGAGCCTCGCAAAACTATTCCTGCTCCACGTGTTTTCCAAGCACGGAGTTCCCTCCCATATCACGTCTGACTGGGGTTCCGAGTTTGTCTCCCACTTCTTCCGTTCCCTCAGGAAAGCCTTCAACATCTGACTTCACTTCACTTCGGGATATCATTCTAAAGGTGACGGGCAAATGGAACGGGCAAACCAGACCCTTGAGCAGTATCTCCAAATCTACTGCAATTACCAACAGGACAATTGGTTGGAACTCCTACCCCTCATGGAATTTGCCTACAATAATGCCCCTAGCGCTACTGCAGGAGTATCCCCATTCTTCGCTAATAAAGGCTACCATCCCAACGTCTCGGTCTACCCTGAAAGGGATCTGACCTCATCCCACGCCCACGAATATGCAGTCAACCTACAGGAACTCCATGAATTCCTACGCACGGAAATGGCCCACGCTCAACAATGCTACCAAGGACCTGCAGATTCCTGACAACTCCTGGCACCGGACTTCCAGATCAGAGACCAAGCATTCATCAAGGTGAAGTACTTCCGTTCCACTTGCCCTTCCAAGAAACTCTCGGAAAAGAACCTCGGCCCCTATCCCATCATCGCCCAAGCCGGACCCCTGTCCTTCACCCTCCAACTCCCGGACTCCATGCGCGCTGTCCACCCCATTTTCCACATCTCCCAGTTAGAACCCACAACTCCAAACACCATCCCGAATCGGGTCCAACCCCCACCTCCCCCAGTCAAAGTTGATGGAGAACCCAAATATGAAATCTCCGAAATCCTAGACTCCAAAATTGACCACTGATGCAGGAATTGCCAACTCCTGTACCTGGTAAAGTGGGTGGCTTACGAAGGCACTGATGAAGAAACTTCTCGGACTTTCACTCTGCATATCCTGGAAAGTCCAGACCCCTTAATTTGCTCGGATGAGGGTGGAAATGCAATTTTTCGATTCACCAGGACAAAACTACACTAATTATACAGGAGGAAACCGGGGCAGTACACTATGCTACTTTCCCATCCCCATCTTCCTCACCCCCCTCCTCACCATCCTCCTCCTCCTCATTTCCATCCTCCCCATCTGTCCCCTGACCTCCCTGATCATCCTCCCTCTCTTTTCCCTTCCACTCCAATGCCCCCCAGCTTCCTTTGGACTCTCCGAACCGGGATCCCTGCGCCACCAGGAAGGCCACCAGGCCGTCTGACAGCTGGGCCACAACGGCCCCCTGGTATGCCTTGTTGGCCCGCCTCTGGGCCTTGTAGGACTCCCTCAGGGCCCTGAGCACGTTGTGGCGCTCTTCTTCCTCCTCGCCCTCCCCTTTGCTCTCCTCCCGGGCCTCCGGACTCTTCTACCTCTGCCTTTTCCGGTCCTTCCCCCCACGTGGCAATGCCACTTCCATGGCCGCCTGCTTCCCTGCTCCGGCCTCCTGGCACAACAAGTGCGCCTGCATGCACCTCGCGCACGTCTGCGACTGTCCGGTCTTTGGGCCCAGGCATGGGACCCCTGCCCTCATGCAGGCCGTGCAGGGAGTATTAGCCCCAGGGAGCCAACCTCTGGGCCTTCCCGCACTCACCTGCAATGGCCCCACCTTGGACCCCTTCAGTGAGCTGCTAGTCCCGTGCCTCTGCGACTCCTGTGACCCTTGCCGCAATCTCTCGGCCATGACCCTCGTGACCTCCGCCTCCACTTTCCTCCTCCTCTCATCCTCCTCCACTTTTCTCTGTGCTTCCTCCTCGAGCTTCCACCTTGCCTCTTCACACTTTTCCACCTCCCACTGGGCCTTTTTCTCCTTGGCCTCCTGAATCCTCCAGGCAGACTCCTGCATGCATTCTTCCTCCTCTTGCTGGAGACGGGCAATTTCGTCATCGGACTGTGAGTGAGTAGACATGATGGATGGTGGAACTAAACAACAGGCAGTCAAGAGTTGCAAGGTACCTCAGATCGATCCCTGATTTTCAAACTCCGACATACTTCTATTTCCTATCATGGAGTCCTATCCAGGCACTCAAGGGTTTGTCCCTAAGAGGGGGATACTGTCACATCCCAAAACTTCCCTAACCCATCTGGCCCAATTCTGAACCCCTATGATCAAATCCCGAATCCTGAGCCTTGGACTTTACCTTAGAAGATTCCTCTTTCATCAGACATTCCAAACCCCGTATTTCCCATCCCGGACTTTCTGCATTCCTGTCCCGGACTTCCACATTCCTGTCCCGGACTTTCGTATTCCTATCTCGGCTATCTCTTGACATATGTCACTTTCCTTTGACACTTACAGTTCCTATCAATAATTCCCTTTCCCCTTGCCTTGCAATTATTGCACCATCGCCTTCAGTCATTATTCCACCATTCTGATGCCATTCCGATTCATTCCTTACTTTCTTCTGGAAACCCAAAATTCTGATTTGTCCGACATACTTTAACATCTTTATATCTTCCGGACTCTTCAGTATATAAACCCATTTGTACTCTCTGATATTTCCTTAGTTCAAATATCAACAAAATCCCATTCTTTCCTGATCCACTTCACTCTGAACCCCCTCAGTCCTCAAGTTGACCTTAGGATTGATCTCTGACCCTCCACTCCGAAATCAAGGAACAGAACTTGTACAGGGGCACAGCACATAAGCTGAAGCCAAAGTTCCTTACAACTCCGACCCTCCTCAGGGATTCCCGCCCTTCCGCGCACTCCAGACTATCCGGGAATTCCGGGATTGAACCCGGACTTGACACCCCTGTCTGACCCAATCACATCTGTGAACTCCCATCCCCTCATGGACATTATCTCTCATATGGTAGGTTAGGCAAACCCTGTCAGAAACTGAATGTGGCACCCCATGCCAAAGTACCCATACCCCAGCCTGACCCCAATGCTATCCAAATCTATGTGTAGGTCAGGATCCCCCCTATGGTAGCCAACATGTCCAACCACTGAGCCCTACAGTTGAGATCCTGATGGAAAGGGGTGGCCTGATTATTCCCGGATTGTCCAGAGTGCAGAGAAAGTGGGGTTTGGTGGGAATTCCTGAGGGGGGGAGGAGTGGTAAGGAACTTTGGCTTCAGCTTACATGCTGTGCCCCTGTACAAGTTCTGTTCCTTAATTTCAGAGCAGAGGGTCGGAAGACAATCCTAAGGTCAACTTAAGGACTGAAGGGGTTTCAGAGTGAAGCAGAGCAGGAGAGAACAGGATTTAGTTGATATTTGAAATAAGGAAATATCAGAGAGTACAAGCGGGTTTATATACTGAAGAGTCCGGAAGATATAAAGATGTTAAAGTATGTCAGATGAATCGGAGTTTTGTGTTTCCGGAAGAAAGTAAGGAATGAATTGGAATGGCATCAGAATGGTGGAATAATGACTGAGGGCAATGGTGCAATAATTGTGAAGCAAGGGGAAAGGGAATAATCAATAGGAACTATAGGTGTCAAGAAATGTCAAAGGAAAGTGACATATGTCAAGAGATAGCTGAGATAGGAATACGAAAGTCCAGGACGGGAATGCAAAAGTCTGGGACAGGAATGCAAAATTCTGGGACGGGAAATATGGGGTTTGGAATGTCTGATGAAAGAGGAATCTTCTAAGGTAAAGTCCGAGGCTCGGGATTTGGGATTTGATCATAGGGGGCTGGAATTGGGCCGGATGGGTTGGGAAAGTTTTGGGATGTGACATTACCACCTGGCCTTGCTGGTACCAAGCCAGAGATAATTCAATCACACTTGTAATCTCTCCCTTAAACAGGGCCTGGTCAGTCCTCCAAGACCTGGATAAATCTGGGAATAGAAATTCCAGGTGTTGGGAACAGTCCTGCTGCCCGAAGTCATCAATGAGGCATCTATGGAAATTTTACTTGGGGAGCTCACCTGGAACTCTTTGGATAGTACCCCAGGCAGATACCATGTCAGGATTACCCCAGTCTGGTCCAATAGAAGGGTTGGGTCTGACATCTCCTCTTCCTGCTCTATAGGGAATCTGTCCTTGAAGAATTTCTCTCTTTCTGGATTGGTTCCAGTCTCCTTTAGCCCCAACATTTTGGCCATCCTTTGGATGTCAATGGGGAAGCTCCCTGAGACAATATTAATAGATATCTATGTGCTAGGAGATCACTTGCTTTGATTCTGATAAGCCCTTGCCATTGAATTGACTATCCTATCAGCTGGGAAGAGAGCTGGTAAAGGAATGCAAGTGTTGGGTAGTGCAGGAGTCAGTTGGATAGGGTGACTGATGGCTTCCAGGAATCACTTGACCATGTATCTGGCAATAATATAGATCACTCAGCCAAGGGGGCTGCTGTCAACTCAGCAGCCAATTTGAAATTATTTGGCCCAATGCCAATGGACTATGGTGGGATTCCTGATCCCTGCAGCTGATGGGATTCCTTGCCCCAGCTGATCCCATACCTAGGGGCCATGCCTTGGCCCACCTCATACACACACCCTACTGTCACAACCAGTCAAATGGTACTGCTCATTTGTTGTGATCAGGATATTACTTGGTGCATCTGATACTGATGGGCCACCGATCCCTTGGGCTGTCCATCCATTGGCCTACCCAAGACATCATGGCCTTGGGTGGTTGGCAGGATGGGGCTTTTAAAGGGGCCCTTGATGCCGCCTTGCTTGGGCCACTGGATTCCTGGCGTGTTTGTTTGGCTACTTTCATGAAGCTGCAAGTGATCTTTGATTGGTTACATGGCTGGCATACACCGACTGCAATATCACCCTTGATGGTTCGGGTGCAAGGCCACACTTTTTGGGCACAGCTCTCACAGACTTTGGAAGCAGCCTTTGGGGGTGTAGGGGGAGTGTCAGCGGTGTTGGGATGGAATGTTGAGGGTTCCAGTTCTTTGTCCTCATCAGAGATGAATTTCCATGATTTGATGGCACAGGACTGAGACCGATGTTTCAGCTGGTTCTTTGACGTCCTCTCTTGGCTTCTCCCCCAAGTTTCCTCTTCCTCTCCTGCTCTACCCAAGCCTACCTTTCCCCAAGCCAGACTTTTCTCAATGGCCTCTGGCTTCTCATCCGCCTCCTCCTCCTCATTGGAATTCTCCTCCTTTTCCTTTTCCTTTTCCTTTTCCTTTTCCTTTTCCTTTTCCTTTTCCTTTTCCTTTTCCTTTTCCTTTTCCTTTTCCTTTTCCTTTTCCTT